>NW_021025170.1:735498-751057 GCF_004153795.1 Camellia sinensis | reverse complement strand
CCTACTATATGCCCTGCTATAGTTTCTATGCGGAAGGAAGCTTAGTTTTTCAAGAGACTGGCCACGGAAGGGCGGTGCTGCCCGCCTAGCGTGCGAAATTCTGGAAACAAGTTAGGGTGCCTCCCGCACATGACAAACAGCTTGTTTTTGGGGGTTTTTGTTATGTCCGGCACAACAACCCAACAACACAAGCACTTGTTAGCTCTGGTTTCGACACCTAGGTGGTCACGTCGGCAGTCTTGAAAAACTCTAGCTTCTTTTCTCTCTCGCGTGCTGTCTTGCTTAATGCTGTCTGTGGCCATTCGCCTGATTCTTGGCACCTCTCATCATGCTCGCGGCTAGGAGAAGCTTTTGATCAAGATGTAAAATGTATTTTGGGTATTTTATTGTACTTTGTTTAATTCTCGTTGTATAAGTACTCCTTATGCGATTAAAATGCTTGTGCTGTTTTCGGCCATTCGACTAACCTGGTAACTTCATAATCTCCTGTGATTAAAACTGAGCACATCAGCCTGATCTGTTCACGCTGTAGTGGGGTGGGACTAAGGGCCCGCCTGATCTTGGAGACTACTGAACTGGTGATCTCGTTGCCTGACTGACCCTTTACTACCTGCCTCTGGCAAAAGAACACTGATTTGCCCTTGAAAATTGAATCACCAATGACCGTATTCGTAAACACAAGCATCTACAACACGAGTCCCAATGTACCGGGGATGATTGGAGCCTTCTTGAAGCCTAGTTCGCCAGACTTGCCTAGCAAAAGAGAAAACAGACAGCACCTCAGCTTGATTTCGACCAAGATAAACAGATATGGAGCCATAGTAGATGACTATGCCCCTCTTACTGAATTCTGCAACCCAAAAATTCTGCCTGTAAACCTAACCTGAACTTGACCATACTACTTGGCAAACTGTAATCCCAAATACTTGGAAGCTGGTGTGCCCGCAGGCCTGATACCTCAAACCGAACTTAGCAAACAGATACAATGACATTCCTGTAGTAGACGCATCTACAAAAAAGCACATAACAAGTAAATGAGAACCAATACACCCCTATGTTGGGTAGGGTTTCCCTATCCTATTTTGTCAATCCCCTTCCCCCCCCCTCCCCCCCTCAAAAATAAAAAATAAAAAAATGGAATGTTTCAAAAAATGGGTATTTTTAAAAAATGAGATAGAACCACTCTAATTAAGCAATATTATCCTCAATCAAGCATACACCATTGAGAAACAAATATAGTAGGTAAAATCATGACAGCATGTTGTTTATGGAAAACAACGTTAACACATTCAATGAATACAAAAGAAGAGTCCAGATCCTCTGTCGTCCCTGCGGTGTTTTCAAAATGATATCATTTTGGAACCCCTTTTTTTTCTTCCCCTAGCTCTCAAATCAGAGAGACACCCCATCCAAAAAAGAAAACCAAAGAGACAAAAAGATAGGCGACGATGACGGTGGTAGTGGCGAGGCCATATTCAGTTCCTCCGTCTCCATTTCTCTCTTATCATCGGCAACCCAACCACCCCCAATCATTTTCATCTTATTTTCAAGGTTCTGATTGAAGATTTCAAATATTAACTAACTCCCAATCAACGGCGATAAAGCCCCTTTGGTGTTGATCATTTCGGATGATGACGTTCGGTGCACGATCAATGAGTTTGGCAAGCTCGAATCACTCGATAAGCCCTCTAGGCTCTGGGTTTTTGTTTGTAATGACAATGGGTATGTTTAAGACATGAAAATTGTGTTGAAACTGAGAATTTGAATGATGGGTCTAGGGTTTCTTGTAAAAATTGAAATGAGCTTGGTGGTTTGAAGAGTGTGAGTGATCGTTCTGTTAATGGTAATGGGTTTAAGAGTCAGAATTTAAGCTTTTGATCAAACTGAGATAAAATTTACAAGTGGAAACCAAAAATTTAATCAACCTTTTGAAGACTTAACCTCTAAATCATAAGGCCCTTTGATCCTTTGGCCCAAATTGCTTACATCCGAGAGAGAGAGAGAGAGAGAGAGAGAGAGAGAGAGAGAGAGAGATTCCACTATGATAAGAATAGAGAATACATGTGAGCTAACCAAAACACTCAAAACCTACACTACTACCTAAACCCCATGCTCAAGACTAGTTGAGCCCTTGTTCAACTTGGTGCCCTTATAATATTTTTTCTCTCACCCTTTACATCTCTATTATTTCCCATACTATTCTCTCAATCTCTCATAAAAAATCCTATAGTCCACATGACTATTTATAATAGTCTACCCATCAGAATCTTAGATCTACAAAATTAATTAACCAAATCCTACATATATTATGTTTCCCAGTAGATCCGGACTCTACTATCTTAACTCAAATACATGTTTAAACTAACCTAATAACTGTATCTGACCCACATATATTGTGGACTAATCTAAACAATTATGAGGTAAACAAAGTTAATATGTGTTTGGGAAAAAGAAGTAGAATAGATAGTTGAGAGGAAAAATGTGATTGATTAATATGACGTTTTGCTATGAAGGTTGAATTTTTTAACTTTTTGGCCATGACCTCTTCATAGGAATGGCAAGGGGGCGGGGCGGGGCCGGGGATCCCACTCCCCGTCCCTGATCCCCGATGCTCGAATTTTCCCCCGGCCCCGGCCCCGATCCCCGACGGGAAATCTGTCACTACGCCCACCCCCGCCCCCAACGGGGATCGGGTTTCCTCGACCCCGAGCATTCCTCGGCTAAAAAAAAAATTCAGAAAATTTCATCATCAACAACAAGTTCATCATCTAAAAAAAGTTTCAGAAAATACAACTCATCGTCAACAACAACAAGAAGTTCATTATCTAAAAACAGATCTGAAACAAAAAAAATTTCAGAAACGTTTCAGAAATTTTCAAAAAATTTCATCATCAAGAACAAGTTCATCATCTAAATATAGAGAGAGAGAGAGCTTCATGGTTCACTCCATGAATCATGATCTAAGGGCTGATTCACGATCTATTGGCTGATTCACGATATGATTCCGAGAGTGATTCACGATCTATTGGCGATCGGTGATGTGGTGATTCAAGATCTGTTGGTGATTCACGGGGTGTGATCAAATCTGAGAGAGAAAGCGTGAGACCGAGAGGGACAGAGGAGAAAAGAGAAGAGAGTGGCTCTTCGTGTTGAAGTTTCTAGGGTTTTGAACTGAGATCTGCTGGGGTTTTGAGAAGATGGCCACCATGGTGAGCTTGATCGGTTTGGTGAATCGCATCCAGAGGGCTTGTACTGCTCTCGGAGGGAGACCACGGTGGTGACGACAGAGAGGGTTTTGTTTTAGGGTTTTGACTCAATGAGAGAGAGAAGAGATCGGCGGAGAGCATCTTAGAGAGAGACAGAGAGAGAAAGAGAGAGACGATAGAGTCGGTGATGAGAGAAGTGGTGCTGCTACTATGTTGTGTTTAGGGAAAAGAATTGATTTTTTTATATATATATAAGAGGGTAAAATGGTAATTTTACTTCAGGGAAAATTCGGGGCCGGGGACGGGGACGGGGACGGGGACGAGCCGGGGCTTGAACACTGATCCTCATCCCCGGCCCGAAACTGAACGGGGATTTAATTTCGAATACCATCCCCGTCCCTGCGGGGGTATTTTTCGGGAAAAAACCATTCAAATTGGGGTCGGGGGATCGGGTCCCCGTCGGGCCGGGTTCAAATTGCCATCCATACTCATACCAATGCTGGGGACTGGATATGGATCCATTGCTGCCAGTCCCCCTAGCTATCACTTGTAGGTTGGGCATGTTATCAGTGTGTGCGTAGCATTAACAGATAGGTTGCTTACGAGATTCAACACATGTGCAAAACAAAGAAAAGATTGCTTACTGTGGAGGCATCGCCGGACAAGTGCTATGCGGGCTCTCGCAGCAAGATGTCCTCGTCTATCCCAGGGATGACACTCTCGAATCTCAAAATACCGCTTGGGGTCTGAGCATATGCACGTGGCTAGTAAGGTGGCCGCATCAAATGGTCTGTCGGCAAGAGGCGGTAATGCGGGCTCAAGAACGCTCTCGACCTTTATATCCGTACCTGGGATGGCGCCAATACCCATAGCCGGATTAGGAATAAGAACCTCATCACTAGCCATGGAGAAATATATGAGAAATATGAGGGAAAATGAGAAAAATATGAAAAAAAAGTGAGTGTGTGAATTAAATTGAGTGAAAACCCCAAAAAACAAAAACCCTAGGAGAAAGAAAGTAAAGAGAAAGTGAAAACTCAAATGGGGAGAGAGAAAAGTGTGGGTAGATGTGTGAAAATCTAAGAAAGCACAAGAAAACCCCCCAAATTCAACCAAATCAAGTTTTGTTCGGTTCAAAATGTAGAGGAGTAAGTGAGTTTTACGAAGAAAATCGTGAGGGTTTGAGGATTTTGTTAAAAGAGGAAGAATCTAGAGAGAGGGGAAGGGTAGAGAGAGAGGAGAGGGAGTTTTGGATAGGTGTGTGTGTGTGGAAATGAAGATTGGGCTGGTTTAAAATAACCGTGGCTCGCGAAAAGACTGATCTGCCCCACTGTGCGACCTGGTTGGCTCCATTGGGGCTCGGTTGTGCTTCATTTATGCCCGGCCGACCCCAAGTGTTTCACAGTGCAGAACCACAACAAAAATAGAGAAAACAAAACAGAAGCAGAAATAAAAGATAGAGAGGAAGAAAAAAGAAAAATGAGAAAAGACAGGAAAAGAGGCAGAGAGGGAAAAAATAGTGAGGAAAAAGAAGAAGAAGAAGAAGAAGAAGAAAAGGAAAAGGAAAAGGAAAAGAAAAATAGAAAGAGAGAGAAATAATTTGTTCTTTTTGTTTTGTCGATGTTTTTATATAATTGAGCCCATTTTCGAACAATAGGCAAAATTGATTTTCAAATGGTTAATTCGAGCATCGTTTTGTTTCTTTTGATTCTACCTTGGTTCAGTGGTAAAATTTGTATTGGAAGCTTCGTTAATTTGTGTTAATGCTTTGTACCTCGATTTACGTTTACGTTTTGTACCTTGACTTGGAGTGTCAGGACCCAAACTCGTCCTTATGGGTTTAGCGTCATGACAGACCAATAATCATAGATTACCTACGGCCTCCATTGGAATAAATCAAATTGATATAAATTATGGGGCTTAGCGGAAGCAAATTAAATATAAAAGAGGTCCATCGAGCTATGCATAAATGAAAAGTTCACATTAGCACTATACATCCATTACAAAAGTAAGTGCATATATTTATATACATAAATATTCAAAAGAAAAAGTTCAGCCACAATCCAAACTTGTCAACATGTACAAATTAAAACCCCTATGACCAAAATTTAACCAAGATTTAAAACAAAAGGGGGTTTAGACTTCGCTTGGTTCTTTGCGAGACCAAGTTGGCCCCTTTACAGGAGCTCCAAAAGGGCTAACCACGGGGTGACTCCGAGGCAATCTCTATCCTTGATGTTCAACTTGCTCACCTACATATATATACATAAATAGTGAGCTAGTGCCCAATGAGCAATAACAGAATAAAGAGGTTATATGAATGAAGTTCCACACCAGTACAAATATCAATTGGATTAGCTATCATGTCAATCCTTCGCGATGAACAAAGCATTGATCGATAGCATATTGTATACAATTTCGATTTCAATTCAATTCTCAATGATCTGTGTTATCCCAATAACAATTCTTATTCAATGACAAATTACGTGGTACATCCAATACAGTAACAATGTATCAATAGCAATGGGACCTCAAGGGTCAATTAATATATCATATTCAATTATCTAATGGGCCACGGTATTTTTTCGCTCGAGCGAGAGCCAATAGGCCATGGTATTGTATCCCCCGAGCAAGGGCCTATTGAACGATGGGCCATTGTATTAATTTCCCCCAGGCAAGGGCCTATTTAACAATGGGCTACGGTATTAATTTGCCAAAGGCAAGGGCCTATTTAACAATGGGCCATGGTGTAACGAGTTGAATCGAATTGAATTTATACTTTAATCTCAGTTGGGGATTTATATTAAATTATTAAACTCCATTCATTTTGAACCCAATTGATTGAATCGTGACTCCTTAGTAACCATATAATATTGTTATGGTTTTATTATTATTATTTGGTTACCATAAAAGAGTTGTGAATGTTTATGGTGTGTACCATTAAACGAAATATATTTTGTGATGAGAAAATATTATATTTACTTTTGTCATTAAAGATGTCGAAATGTATTTTTAATTGATATATATATATATAGGTGTATATGTATATGGTTAGATATTTGTTTAGTTTAAAAAAACAAATCTACAAATAGTAACCAAATAGATTTTTTGTTCAACTTTTGGGAATTCTTGGAGTTCTTGCCATGAGGAAACAAGAGAAAAGAGGTTCCAAGTTGGTTTTTCTTAGGTTTGATCTAGTGTAAGTCATTTTTGACCCCTAGTCCTTTAGATCAAAACGTAGAGGGCGGAAAAGGCGTCGTTTGGCTCCAAAAAAATTTAATTTATGCTGCCAAAAAGTTTGAAAGCTTCTTGGCTCGAGGTAGGGATTTTTCCTACACTTCTTTATGTACTTTTGCTTGATTATATGGAGCTTAGAGTTGTATATAATTTGATTAGAATTTTTAGAAAATTTGTGATTTATTTGCTTAAAAGAGAAATTTTGAGAAAAATAAAGAGTTGATGCCCAAATTGCGAAAGTGTAAACTTGGAATATGTTGGTAAGGTTATGAAAGAGCTATGTTTTAAATTTGAACAAAAACGGACTTCGATTCGATTGGTTTTGAATTTTTTACCGGTTTGCGACCAAAAGAGCATTTTTAAAGAAAACAAAGGAATTATGTTTAACTTTTGGGGCTTTTGATCAAAATAAGATATCATAGTTGAATTATGCTTGGAGAATGAGTTTGAAAAGAAAATGATATTTTCTTAGGCATTAACGGTATTATTTTGCTTAATGTATCTGTTGGAATAAAACCGATACGTTTAGAAATGGACCTTGAAAGGTTACCGGACGTGATTATGATATGAACAGTAGTGTAGTTGTTCATATTTAATGAGATGTGGAATAGATTGTATTTATCAAAATTTTTAGAATTTAATTGTTTAAATATCTGTTTAGAAATATCTGTTTGGGCTATCGGTGGAGGATAGCTATGATTGTTATAGAAAGGCATCAGACTTAGGTAAATCGAACCACATTTCTCATTTGTTGCATTGGACATTGCATTACATTCATTTCATTAGAAATGTATCAGTTTTTGAGAAATGTTTGTAAATGTATCTGTTTGTGAAAAGATGAATACTTGGTGAATCTGGGTAGGGGGTGTGGAACCACGTGGTTAGGTGTCGAGCCTTCTAGTTTACTGGTAAAAATGACAGTGGTAGTGCATTAGGGCCTACTTGCAGACACTCACCTAGAGATTCACAAAGCCTGTATTCATGTAACCGATATGGTTTAAAATGGAAATGGATTTATATCTGTTATTGTATCTCAACATTTCATGCTTGATAAAAAGAGAGATAAAATATTTTATCATGAGCATGGCATGAGCATACTTCTCTTTAGTCTTGTCATGGTCTATATGTTGTGTAGTATATCTCTACTGGGTTATGGCTTACCCTATAAGGAAAACCATTTCAGGTACAGGTGATATGCCTCCGCCATGGCACTGACTTGGGAGGACTCGGAGTTGACGCTCCATTTTTGTTTTATTGTTATTTGTTGAATGTAAGCCCAGGACTGTATTTGCATTGAGTTGAAACTCTATTTTGTGTAACCAAGAATGTTCTTGGATAAATTTGTAAGCTTGTAGGGCACTTATTATCTGTTTGGCTTCCATTTCATACTTGTTGTAAAATGCATGCTTGGGATTGGAACTGGGGTATTGAGATGTGAACAACATGTATTTGGTATTTGAGATTTAATGGAAATGGATGTATGAAATAGTTAGCTATATATATATATATATGTGTGTGTGTATGTGTGTGTTTGTCTATCAGGTGAGTTTTGTTGCATAAATAGATATATCCTGCCCAATTTTCGGGGCGTTACAACTTGGTATCAGAGCGTACCAGGTTCGAATACTTTGGGTACGTGGAGAGTGGTTAGTACCACAGTGGGTTTATCTCGCTTGATAGAGATATCTATATGATAAGGTGCTATGTGATAACATGCTTATGTGATTATATGGGTATGGGGTTTGATTTCTGAGATGTTGATTGGGTCTGTGAGTTCCTAGAAGTCCAGTCAGAAGAGCACTTGATCACTGTTATTTCTAATTAGAACTCTAGCAACGTCATGAGACAATCATTAGCTAGAAAGAAAATCTGTATGTGCTTATGCGACTGTGTTTATATGAAATGAATTAACTGTTGTCCATTGCCTTTGGACGTGAGTGAGTTAGCTTCGGCATAATTATGACTGTGCCAATCTCGAGTGTTACCTTTATTAGGATGTCAGGACGTGGAAGGGGCAATGGTAGGCATGCTAGGCCCAAGAGGCACAAGATGCCAATACCGGATGAGATTCTGGCGCAGGAGGAGGGAATAGGGTACGCATATATGGCTAAGCCAGCTGGGCAATAGGCCATGGGTGCTTTGGCACAAGAGATAGCAGGGGAATTGAACATACTAAGGGTTGAGAACCTAGCACAGGCCCCAGCTGCCCCAGTTGTAGAGACAGGACCACTCCTGCTAAAAAGGGAGTTCTTCCAGATCAATCCGAATGTTTTTGTGGGAGATCCTAAGGAGCCGCTGAAGGCTGATGAGTGGTTAGAGCAGACGGTTAAGACATTCGAGATACTAGACATTGAGGACGACGCTTTGAGAGTGACTTTGGCATCCTTTAAGCTGAAAGGAGAAGCGGGTCAGTGGTAGAAATACGTGCGAGAACATATTGGAGTGACCTGGGAGGCCTTTGTCAACACTTTTCAGGAGAAGTATCTGCCCGCTACCGTTAGAGAGAAGTTGAAGGAACAGTTCAAGAACCTCAAATAGCATCTTGGCACACCGATGGCGGAGTTCGAGGCCACTTTTGCTAGTTTGTCCAGATTTGCTCCTGAGCTTATGGCTACAAAAGAGCGCCGTTGTATTAAGTTTGAGACTCGACTGAGAGATGCACTTGCCTACTGTGTGGGCGGGTCTATGATGAGGGAGTATAACCTTCTTATCGAGGCAGCGGCATATATGGAAACCCAGTTAGGAGCTGGAGAGAAGAAGATGAGGGGTTTCAGGCAGAGAGGCCAGAAGATACAGGGTGAGACCCAACATAACAAGAGGCAGAAAGGTTTTACACCACAACAGTCTCATGGGGCACAGTCTAGGTCTACTTTTCCAGTGCCAAGTTCAGGGGTAGGGGGAGGTGGCCAAGGAGGATTTTCTTGTTTCAAGTGTGGCCAGTTGGGTCACAAGTCCTTTTCTTGCCCATAGAAGGAGAGAGGACAGCGGTCTGCTCCATCTTCAATCCGCCCACCAAGCTAGAGTTAGGGGGAGGGAGCAGTCTTTGACTTACTTTCAGTATAGACAGGCAGGACACATGAAGAGGTACTGTCCACAGTTGGGTGGCACACCTGGTGCATCTAGATCGAGGCAGACTCAAAGTCACCAGCTAGCATAGTCGGCACAGGCCTCAAGGGTCACTCCGGGAGCCTCTTCAGCTCAATCTGTACATCCGACTTATGCTTCAAGAGGGAAGCAGGTGGATCAGAGACCTACTAAGCATGTGTATGTTGTTACCATGCCAGAGTTAGTGCCAGCACCTTCGGTTGTGAGAGGTACCTTCTTGTTCTGTAATTCTATTACCAATGTATTGATTTACACGGTTTTTCTTTCGTTAATACCAGTTAGTGTATATAAGTGTGTATGGATTGTTTTGTTTCGTTTTTCTTTCGTTAAGCCATGATTTTGATTCAGGTCAGTATGGAATCAATGTCCAGTTCAGAGTTCAAAATTCAATCATTCTCAAATTTAGTCAAACAAAATTGTTTTCAAGCTCAAAGTGTTATGCCAGTTACACCATTGCTGTGCAAAAAAAAAATGAAACTGATTTTATTGAAGTCAGGAGATGACATCCCTGATTGCAAAGATAACAAAAAAAAAAAAGGGAGGATCTTGTTTTTTTATGACGGCCACATGCCAACTTCACTTACTCGACTTTCCTGCCGAGCTCTTTCTCTTTTTTTCATCTTGGGAGACCCTTGAAAGCCCTGCCTCAATGCGTACAGGACCACCGAGAGAGTTGACTCCCTGCTGGCTGTCAAAGGCAAAGTATGAAGGTGCTCCGAATCGGGCCATGACGGTGGTCTTCTACCCTCGAACCCGCCAAGGGGCGCTGCCCCGTGGACCCCCACGAGTTGACCGGGCAGCTCGACCCCCGATGTACTCAGCGAAGTGGCAAAACATGAAAGAATTAACTTCCAATACAACTCTGCAAGGTACAATTCAGGTTGAATTTGCATCTAAAGGTTTGGAGACATTACCTGTTCGAAACACACCACTTGTGATTACCCAAAAATGTAAAAAAAATAAAAAAATAAAAAAATAGAGAATATTTGGTAGGTGTTATGATTTGTTTTTTTTGGGTGGGGGAGATGGAATATAGATTATGATGATGTGTGTGAGTGGACAAATATATTTGGTTTTAGAGAAAAAAATGATTTTGAAAAGAGAGAGAGAGAGAAGTGGGATGTGAAGGTGGAATTTCTCATTGGACCATCCCATGTGTCCTTTACTTTCTATTTGGTTGGACTTAGCTAGCCATTATCTCTCTCTCTCGATAAAAGAAGAGGGAATGAGGGACAGAATTTGTTAAAGCTAAAAAAAAGACACACATGGAATGGGGCTATTAAAAACAACACTTATCTCTCTCTTCGGGGGTGGAGCATTTTCGAATAATAAAAAAAAGAAGATAAAGAGACACAACATCTCTCTCTCTGAGAAAATGTATTCGTTTCCTCGACCTGGTACGGTCACCATCTGTGAAATCAACAGAGACTTGATTACGGCCGAGAACCTCTCAGACGATCAAGCCAAGGAAACTTATGCCAAAGTTCTCGGAATTGTATTTAGTGCGGTTTCTTTTCGGACTGATCATCTATTACCATCACCGAATCTCGAACAGGGTTTGCAACAACTAGGAAGATTGATGAGAGTGTTTAGAGGAACAGTTGGTCAGCAGCACTGCAGGGTTTTTTTTTTAGCAATTCCCTTAAACGCCTTTTTCATCCGAATGATGTAAAATTGTTGCCAGAGGTTGATCTTCATGGAGTGAGTTGGCATCGACATAAGCATATTTTAGCATTCATTTCTGGGCCAAATCATGTTACAATTCGTGATTATGAGGATTCAGCAGAACGGAAGGAACCATGCAATTTGACCCATGAATCCCAAAGAGATGTTAAGCTCCTTGAGTGGAGGCCAAATGGTGGGATGACACTTTCTGTAGCATGCAAGGGTAGAATTTGTATATGGACTGCTTCTTATCTTTGCAATGCGGCATCTGTGAGATCTGGAGTTACCTCTGGCACTATTGCTAGGGGCACCGGAACTCGATGGACTCTAGTGGATTTTCTTCGAAGTCACGATGACGAACAAATTAGTGCACTTTCTTGGAGTCCAGATGGAAGATATTTGGCATCTGGCTCGTATGAGGGCTCGTCATTCACCATCTGGGATGTTGATCAAGGTCGAGGCACACCCATTCGACAGGGATTAGGCGGCATATCAATGCTAAAGTGGTCTTCCATTGGAGATTATTTTTTTCGCAGCAAAGTTGATGGGACATTTTATCTTTGGGAGGCAAACACATGGACATCAGAACCTTGGTCCTCAACCAGTGGCTTGTCACGTTGAAGCTGAGAGGAATTTTGACATCAAATCACGGAATTTTGAAATGGCAAGAATAAAAGGAAATCTCAATGAGATTGCTAATGCTTGTCAAGAAGGTGGTGAAAGAAGGTGGCATCAAATTGAACTCAATTTTGAACCTAAGGTTTTAGACCATAGTTCTTAAGATCAAAATGAAGAGCTTGGTGAGAGCAACGTTTTGACCGGTGGACATTGAAATCCAACAAAGTTGGAAATTGGGGTTTTTGCTTGTTTCTCCTTCTAGCTTGAGGTAGGGATTTTTCCTACACTTCTTTATGCACTTTTACTTGATTATATGGAGTTTAGAGTTGCATATATATTGATTAGAATTTTTGGAAAATTTGTAATTTATTTGCTTAAAAGGAAAATTTTGAGAAAAATAAAAAGTTGATGCCCAAATTGCGAAAGTGTAAACTTGGAATATGTTTGTAAGGTTATGAAAGAGCTTTGTTTTAAATTTGAACAAAAACGAATTTCGATTCAATCGGTTTTGAAATTTTTACCGGTTTGTGACCAAAAGAGCATTTTTAAAGAAAACAAAGGAATTATGTTTAACTTTTGGGGCTTTTGATCAAAATAGGATGTCATAGTTGAATAATGCTTGGAGAACAAGTTTGGAAAGAAAATGATGTTTTCTTGGGCATTAACGGTATTATTTTGCTTAATGTATCTGTTGGAATAAAACCGATACGGTTAGAAATGGATCTTGAGAGGTTACCGAATGATATTGTGATATGAAAACTAGTTTAGTTGTTCACATTTGATGAGATGTGGAATAGATTGTATTTATCATAATTTTTATGGAATTTAATTGTTTAAATATCCGTTTAGAAATATTTGTTTGGGGCTATCGGTGGAGGATAGCCGTGATTGTTGTAGAAATGCATGAGACTTAGGTAAATTGAATCACATTTCTCATTTGTTGCATTGGACATTGCATTACATTCATTTCATTGGAAATGTATCTTTTTTTGAGAAATGTTTGTAAAGATACCTGTTTGCGAAAAGATGAATACTTGGTGAATCTGGGTAAGGGGTGTGGAACCGCGCAGTTAGGTGTCGAGCCTTTCAGTTTGCTGGTAAAAATGATAGTGGTAGTGCATTAGGGCCTACTTGCAGACACTCACCTAGAGATTCACAGGGCCCGTATTCATGTAACAGATATGGTTTAAAATGGAAATGGTTTTATATTTGTTATGCACCTCAGCATTGTATGCTTCATAAAATAAAAAGAGATATAAACTATTTTATCATGAGCATGGCATGAGCATACTCCTCTTTAGTCATGTCATGGTCCATATGTTGTGTAGTATATCTCTAATGGGCCGTGGCTCACCTTATAAGAGAAACCATTTCAAGTACAAGTGATATGCCTCCGTCAAGGCACTGACTTGGGAGGACTCAAAGCTGAGGTTCCATTTTTGTTTTATTGTTATTTGTTGATTATAAGCCCAGGGTTGTATTTGCGTTGAGTTGAAACTCTATTTTGTGTAACCAAGAATGTTCTTGGATAAATTTGTAAGCCTGTGGGGCACTTATTATCTGTTTTGCTTCCATTTCATACTTGTTGTAAAATGCATGCTTGGGATTGGAATTGGGGCATTGAGATGTGAACAGCATGTATTTGGCATTTGGGATTTAATGGAAATGGATGTATGGAATAGTTAGCTATATATATGTGTTTGTCTATCAGGTGGGTTTTGTTGCATAAATAGATATACCCTGCCCAATTTTCGAGACGTTACACATGGTACTAATTTCCCCCAGGCAAGGACCTCACTAAAGGATGCCATGAGTTTACTTTCAAAAATGAACTTCATTCATTAGTAACAAATAATACTTCAATAAACCAATCAATCAATTATATATTGACTTCGTTAACAATAACATTTTTGAAAATAAATATTACTTGAACATATCTTTATAAAGTTATTACTCACAGTGGTTTATGTTGTCATTAAACCTCGGACGTCCACCTAAACAAAATACATAACAAAATACAATTGAGGCACCAACTCATTTTAATTCAATTCTCCATATGTGTTACTAGCTTGTTCCATGATTATATAAGTCCAAATGGTGCCTAAGAACACTAGGAGTGACATGAGGATGCAAATATGCACTTAAAAGAGTTGGTAAAATTTTGTTGAAAACAGGGTCTCCGCTCGAACGTAACTTCCTACGCTCGAGCGGGGATAAAAAACAAAGGTAGTCGCTCGAGCGTAACTTCTATCGCTTGAGCGGTCTGCAAAAGTACTGGTTACATGAAATTCCTGCTCAACGATCGCTCGAGCGGAAGACTGAAAGAAAAAGGGTCCTCGTTCGAGTGCCACTTTGGTCGCTCGAGCGGCCTGTAAAATTTTATAAAACTTCTGGGAGCTCGATTTTCACACTCGAGCGAGGCTTTTCTCGCTCCAGCGGACAATACGAATTCTGGAATTTCCAGAACTGTGTTTGAGCTTCAAGGTTGATATTCAAAGCCTCAAAACTTGTGTTTTTGGTACAAAAACTTGGAAAATCATTACATAACATAAATATACTTCCAATGTAGAACCATTTGATCGAAATCATGCTTCAATCGTGCAAGTTCGAGCTTAAATTTCCAAGTTAAAACCATGCATGTTATGGATTGAGCTTCCTTCATGTTAAAACACCACT
This sequence comes from Camellia sinensis, assembly GCF_004153795.1. NCBI lineage: Eukaryota > Viridiplantae > Streptophyta > Magnoliopsida > Ericales > Theaceae > Camellia > Camellia sinensis. The sequence continues at coordinate 736,550 of NW_021025170.1, read as the reverse complement.
AAGTGATATGAAATGCATGAATTCATGGATGATCTTCAAACTCATGCCTCCTAAGCTTCATGCATGTATGAATTTCAAGAAATCTTAGCTCAAAAATGAAAGATCAAGCATGCATGTGCATAATTCAACTCAAATTCATCATATCCATGGTAATTCATGCTCAACTTATTCAAATTCAAACAAATGATCCCATAACTCTATGAACTTAGTTTCTACATGACTTCATACCTAATGTGTGAATTCAAGTGTAGGACCAGCTCAATTCACCAAAACTCTAGCAATTCACTTCAATCTCCTCTTTCTCTCTCTAAATGTTGAACTCTCCTCCCTTCTCTCTCAATTCTCAGCCAAGTGTGCATATATGAGCTCATAAGCTTATTTAGAGCTATTTATATAGTGTGATTAAGTTAGCCTAATCACATGTGATTAAGGTTAACTAATTAGGCTTAATTCTAATTAATTCAATCAGTTTATTCTAATTATTTTGATCCAAATCAATTTTCAATTAAAGTTACCATAAAATTCTAAATATTCTAATTAGCTTATTGGGCTAGTCAATTTCAATTTCTGAAGTCATCTAAGCTCTCAATTTCTGTATCTAAGTTGTCAATTCGAACAGATATTCCATGAAATGACAGATAATCACAAAATTAAGCATGTAATCGCATAAATAACACGTAATCATGCAATTAGACTTAGTAAACTATCATTGTACACTAGTTCAGAGGTTAGGGTTGTCACAAGTACCCCTCCAAGTGCTTTGTCTGAGGCATCTATGTGTACTTCAAAGGCAACTCAAAATTAGGCAGTCGCAAGACCGGTTCACTTGCTACTGCACCTTCCAATTTGTCAAAGGCCTCTTGACAATTAGCGGACCAATGCCATTTGTGATCTTTCTTTAGCAAATCAGTGAGGGGAGCAGCCTTCTTTGAATATCTCTCGATAAACTTGCTGTAATAATTTTCCAAACCCAAGAAGGATCGCAACTCCGCAACATTGGCGGGTGAAGACCAGTCCATAATAGCCTGCACCTTCTTTCCATCCATTTTGAC
>NW_021025170.1:669470-731421 GCF_004153795.1 Camellia sinensis | reverse complement strand
AGATTTATAGAAGAGAGCAATATCATCAAGAACTTTCCCATACTTCTTTTGGCTATGGAGCAATCATGAAGAACATGATTGGTTGTTTATGAGGCATGGTAGGTACAATATCAGCATTTTTGACCTAATGTTCCACTCATCAATATTTGGTGGTTCCAACCTAACAACAACTTGATTGCCATAGCTTCATTAGGTAGAATTTATGTTGAATCACCACCTGGGGGTATGGCCAACTACAACTTGTGTCGTCGTTAAATTATGACCAAAATGAATGTTTTGAATAGTCCACTTCCCTTCAAATAATGAATCCATTTCATGAAGGTGGTTAGGCAAGTACACACACGAGCTGTCTAAGACTCTAAGGGTTCGGGACATCTCTTTTTAAAAAAGGCAGTGGGGATTCAATTTTCCCTTGTTGAGTAGTGTACTACGAAAGGAAGTTGATCATGGACTCGGAATGTCATTTCTAGGGCTTCGTCATTGACTACCTATCATGCGATTACCAACTTCCTTGACCTTTCGGCACTGGGCAGTGACTTTGTGAGACCTATGTTTTTGCGTAAAACAGTTCTACCTGATCGATGAACCAACAAAACTTTCAAATTGTATCTAATTAAACCTAGTATTTGTAGGACATTCATTCATTCATTCCCCTATTTTAAATTTCCCATATATCAAAAAAAAAATCCCATCATTGGTTAATGTTCAATTTTATGGGTAACCAGAAAATAGAGAGAAAAAAATGCAAATACAAAATCTTTTTTCCCTGATTTTTCCTAAACATGACAATTGAATAAATGCAACTTCTTTAACTTCATTATATTTTCTTAACGCTTCTTTCTTTTTCGTTCCCTCAACAAAATCCAAAATCCAAACATATCATAAATGATAAATAAAGAAAAAAATTAAAATTTTAACACGGTGTAATACTGGTTTAATAGGTTTTGAATACATTAGCAAAAAGTGCATCAAAAATAAATTGGAATAACAAGGCATTAGCAATTTTAGCACATGCTCTTTTAAATAGCTCATTATATTGACCTGGTAAAAAATGTAGGTCCTAATAAGTGGACTTATTGTCTAATAGATCCGATGAGAAAAATTTGTAATTGAAAAAACGTTCACTAATTGTAAGTTTTAAAGATAATTTAATAACAATCATGACAAAAAAAAGTCCACTAATTGTTAATTTTTAGCGACATAAATAAAAATTGTCACAAAAAAATTATTTTTAATAAAAATTTTACCAAGACTTATTTTCAATAGGATTTGATAGACATTAAGTACAACCTATTAGTAGTTTACCAAAAAAAATCTTTCTTCATGATGTCACAACAACAAGATTCAGCTTCGCAACTGGGGTTCAAATATATAAATAAGAACAAAAAAAACACTAAATTTAAAATTGAGCGAAATAGAGAGAGTGGTCTATATCTATATGAATACACGTATATATACATACAAAAAAAAATCATAATACGCTTGAAAGAGCAGTACTTGGAACAAACAGAGAATAGCCATTGATGATTTGAGCGAAGAAAAACCCAATAAATTAATGAAAGGGGATTAATGTATTGGTAAAAACAACAGATTGAAAGCAAGAGAAGTTGGATTGAGTATGAATATTTGCATAGATATTATAGAGATGGAAAGCGTGTACCTATATGACAGCAGTTGGATTGGGAGCGATGGCAGCTCTGTGTTGCGTGTCTTCGATTGAAGAAGAAGCGGAAGAGGTAGGCTATGGACTGCAACAGTCAAACCTTGTTTTAAAGGGATATTTTGGAGACTACTGGGCCACCCAGGAAATAGAAAATTCAGGGCTTGGGAACACAGATCAGCCCACAATCTGGGGCCTTTTTCCAAATTAAGGCAAAAATGTAACTTATTTTCTAAAGTAACCCTAGTTTGGACGGAATTTTTAAATTAGGTTAAAACGTGGTTAGAAAATCATGCTTTTACCGTTTTGTAGCTCAACAGTGAAAAATTTGTAAAATCGTAAAAGCGTGGTTACAAAACACGCTTTTAAAGAAATTTAATTTATACAGAAGCATTGTTTCTAACCACGCTTATAATAAATTTTTTTTTTCAAAAAACGTAATTCATAACCACGCTTTTACAAAATAAATTTTTTTTTTTTCAAAAAACGTGGTTCACAAACACACTTTTACATAAAATTGTTTTGTACGCATAATGTAAAACAGGTAGGGAGGTAGTCTAAATGATAATACGTTCCTTACCATCCATAAGGGAGGATATGAGGTTTAATCCCCCACATCTCCAAACTCTTGCCTTTTTTAAATTCAATTCAATTTTTTTTCCCTCCTTCCACTTATTCTATACTTTATATATTTATTATGTAATTTTTTTTGTCAAAAAAAGTAAAACATTTGTTTGGTAAACTAATATTTATAATAAAAATTATATTTAAAATAAAATATAAAAATTTAAAAAATTAAAATATTACAAAATAAAATATTTAAAACACAATATAAAATATTTTAAATATATATTTTGTAAATATATATTTAAAATAAAATAAAAAAATTTTATTTATTTTGTAAATATTTTAATTTTAATATTTTAAACTCAAAACACATTTTCACACTTATCATAACAAACACATAATTCAAAACTCAATTAAAAAATTATTTTCAAACTCATAACCAAACACATAACTCGAAATTCCACATTACTTTCAAAACTCTGTACTCAAATCGTAACCAAACATATAACAAAAAAAATTAAAATGTTTAAAAATATATTTATAAATAAAATAAAATATTTATAATAAAAATTATATATTTAAAATAAAAAATAATAATTTTATTATTTAAAAAATATATTTAAAATATTAAAAAAATACAACACATAAATATTATTTATTTATTTTAATGTACATTATATTTCATACATTTATGTGTTATATTTTTTTAATATTTTAAATATTAAAAAAAAATTTAAAAATATTTTTTATTTGAAATATAATTTTTATTATAAATATTAGTTAACCAAACAAATATTTTTCATTTTTTTGACAAAAAAAAATTACATAATAAATATATAAAATATAAACTAAAAGTGACCTCACCAGCTGGGTTATGCATTGGGCTCCAAGTGATGGGCTTGGATTGTCCATAGGTGGTTCGTGACCTTTATAGGCTTATACACGTCAGTAACAAAAATTTGTTATATTTTGTTACGATCGTAATCAAATCGTAAAATATATTTTAATTTTGTTATGAAATTGTAACCAAACACATAACAAAAAAATTAAAATATTTAAAAATATATTTATAAAATAAAATAAAATATTTATAATAAAATTATGTATTTAAAATAAAAAAATACAACACATAAATATTTATTTATTTATTTTAATGTGCACTACATTTCATACATTTATGTGTTATATTTTTTTAATATTTTAAATATCAAAAAATTTAAAAAAAATTATTTTTTATTTTAAATATAATTTTTATTATAAATATTAGTTAACCAAACAAATGTTTTACTTTTTTTTGACAAAAAAAAATTACATAATAAATATATAAAGTATAGAATAAGTGGAAGGAGGAAAAAAAAATTGAATTGAATTTAAAAAAGGCAAGAGTTTGGAGATGTGGGGGATTAAACCTCATATCTCCCTTATGGATGGTAAGGAACGTATTATCATTTAGACTACCTCCCTACCTGTTTTACATTATGCGTACAAAACAATTTTATGTAAAAGTGTGTTTGTGAACCACGTTTTTTGAAAAAAAAAAAAATTTATTTTGTAAAAGCGTGGTTATGAATTACGTTTTTTGAAAAAAAAAATTTATTTATAAGCGTGGTTAGAAACAATGCTTTCTGTATAAATTAAATTTCTTTAAAAGCGTGTTTTGTAACCACGCTTTTACGATTTTACAAATTTTTCACTGTTGAGCTACAAAAACGGTAAAAGCATGATTTCTAACCACGTTTTAACCTAATTTAAAAATTCCGTCCAAACTAGGGTTACTTTAGAAAATAAGTTACTATTTTGCCTTAATTTGGAAAAAGGCCCCAGATTGTGGGCTGATCTGTGTTCCCAAGCCCTGAATTTTCTATTTCCTGGGTGGCCCAGTAGTCTCCAAAATATCCCTTAAAAACAAGGTTTGACTGTTGCAGTCCATAGCCTACCTCTTCCGCTTCTTCTTCAATCGAAGACACGCAACACAGAGCTGCCATCGCTCCCAATCCAACTGCTGTCATATAGGTACACGCTTTCCATCTCTATAATATCTATGCAAATATTCATACTCATCCAACTTCTCTGCTTTCAATCTGTTGTTTTTACCAATACATTAATCCCCTTTCATTAATTTATTGGGTTTTTCTTCGCTCAAATCATCAATGGCTATTCTCTGTTTGTTCCAAGTACTGCTCTTTCAAGTCGTATTATTGATTTTTTTTTTGTATGTATTATATACGTGTATTCATATAGATATAGACCACTCTCTCTATTTCGCTCAATTTTAAATTTAGTGTTTTTTTTTGTTCTTTATTTATATATTTGAACCCCAGTTGCGAAGCTGAATCTTGTTGTTGTGACATCATGAAGAAAGATTTTTTTTGGGTAAACTACTAATAGGTTGTACTTAATGTCTATCAAATCCTATTGAAAATAAGTCTTGGTAAAATTGTTATTAAAAATAATTTTTTTGTGACAATTTTTTATTTATGTCGCTAAAAATTAACAATTAGTGACTTTTTTTTGTCATGATTGTTATAAATTATCTTTAAAACTTACAATTAGTGACGTTTTTTCATTACAAATTTTTCTCATCGGATCTATTAGACAATAAGTCCACTTATTAGGACCTACATTTTTTACCAGGTCAATATAATGAGCTATTTAAAAGAGCATGTGCTAAATTGCTAATGCCTTGTTATTCCAATTTTATTTTTGATGCACTTTTTGCTAATGTATTCAAAACCTATTAAACCAGTATTAATGCCTTGTTATTCCAATTTTATTTTTGATGCACTTTTTGCTAATGTATTCAAAACCTATTAAACCAGTATTACACTGTGTTAAAATTTAAATTTTTTTTTCTTTATTTATACATTTATGATATGTTTGGATTTTGGATTTGTTGAGGGAACGAAAAAGAAAAGAAGCGTTAAGAAAATATAATGAAGTTAAAGAAGTTGCATTTATTCAATTGTCATGTTAGGAAAATCAGGGGAAAAAAGATTTTGTATTTGCATTTTTTTCTCTCTATTTTCTGGTTACCCATAAAATTGAACATTAACCAATGATGGGATTTTTTTTTTGATATATGGGAAATTTAAAATAGGGAATGAATGAATGAATGTCTACAATACCTAGGTTTAATTAGATACAATTTGAAAGTTTTGTTGGTTCATCGATCAGGTAGACTGTTTACCAAAAACATAGGTCTCCACAAAGTCACTGCCCAGTGCCGAAAGGTCAAGGAAGTTGGTAATCGTATGATAGGTAGTCAATGACCGAAGCCCTAGAGAATGACATCCGAGTCCATGATCAACTTCCTTTCGTAGTACACTACTCAAAGGGGAAAATTGAATCCCCACTGCCTTTTTTAAAAAGAGATGTCCCGAACCCTTAGAGCCTTAGACAGCTCGTGTGTGTACTTGCCTAACCACCTTCATTAAGTGGATTCATTATTTGAAGGGAAGTGGACTATTCAAAACATTCATTTTGGTCATAATTTAATGACGACACAAGTTGTAGTTGGCCATACCCCCAGGTGGTGATTCAACATAAATTCTACCTAATGAAGCTATGGCATCAAGTTGTGTTAGGTTTGGAACACCAAATATTGATGAGTGGACACATTAGGTCAAAAATGCTGAATATTGTACCTACCATGCCTCATAAACAACCAATCATGTTCTTCATGATTGCTCCATAGCCAAAGAAGTATGGGAAAGTCTTGATGATATTGCTCTCTTCTATAAATTCTTCAGTGTTGATCATCGGGTATGTATCGAACAAATTTATATCATGATCTTACCTCACATCACCATGGTATTCCTTGGCACATCATGTCTTCATGCACTTGCCATGCGACGCTGAATTTCGGGAATCAAGATTAAGATATAAACCTCAAGTGTAGGGATGAAAGGATACTACAGTCAAGGGTGGCCATGGCACCGGACTTTGAGATACTCCTTCCTGTATTGTGTAAATCAAGGACTCAAAACTGTTTTATAAGGAGTGGCCCCCTTTCCAAGAAGGGAAGTTGGCAACATGCTCTATTTTTTTTTTCCTTCGCTTTTTGCATTTATTTATTTGTATATCCAATAAGGAAATGGTATTATTTTATTGGTTAGTGCCATATTTATTTTATCGTATGATTATTACATTTTGTTTATCACATAATGTGATAAGATATTAATGAGATTCATGTGAAACCAATTGTATTAATGGTAGTGTGTGTATCAGATTAGATAGTAAAAAATATGATCATTTTAGGAATATTATATTTTATTTTCCTTTTTTTCGTTCTTTCATTTTGTGCAACTTCTTTCGTCATTATAAATATGATAGTTCCATTGTTTTTAGAAATGTTATGACTATTTTTTATTTTGGTATACCAATATAGCTTGTATTATTAGCTGTAATTTTCTTCATAAGACATGTTCTTGACCCCCTTGAAGATAAAATCCTAGCTTCGTTCTTACCCAAGTGTACAAAGGTTTAAGGAAAACACATTTCCAAAATAACTTTCATAGATTAAATATCTGCCTACATAATTTCCAAAGAAAACTAAATTCCAAATTGATATGTTCCAACCAAATCCAGCTAAAGGGTACAAAAAGAACTAATGAAAGTTTCATCGGATTACTAGGACAAACTACAAATATAATACAACATAAGATTTCTACATTGTAAGTGAGCCATGGTTCAACAACTTCATCCTCTACGGTTTCCATGTCCCAAGGCTTCAATGTTATCCTCACATGGCATAAAAACCCAATAGGAATATCAAACCTGACAAATATTCTAACCTATGAAGCACTAACACTTCAAAACAAGTGCCATATCCATGTCAAACACACGGATATATCAGGAACACGTAGATACTTCGGGAACAAGTATAGGACACCCCACATGGCGTGTCCCCTTAATTAATTTATTTTTAGGGGACACTTCATGGACACACTAGAGATATGCCAAGCTGTCTTTTGTCCCATTTTATTTAGTTCTTTTGATGAATGTTGAATGTTTATTATTATTATTTTTATATTTAAATACTTAATAGATTATTCATTAAAAAAAATATAGAAACTGTAAGTGTTAATTTAAAAGTGCTTTTAAAAAAAAATTAGAATTAAAGTTAGTTTTTGTTGATATTGATTATTTGTGGATGTAATACTAATCTAGATAGCAAAAAAAAATATATCAAACATATTTTATTGTCGTGTCCTCACTGTGTCTGTGTCCCTATTTTTTTGAAATCACCGTGTCCCTTGTTCGCATCCGTGTTTGTGTCCGCACCCCGTATTCGTATCCGTGCTTCTTAGATTCTAATCGTTTCCCCAAGCAATTATGAGTAAATAAGCGAACAACGATGGCAAGAATATTCAATGTATGCAAGCATAGATAAATATATAGAAGTAACAGAATAGCAGACAAAGAAATAAAACATGTACTGTATTAATATTCCTAAGGTTTTGTTAACTAGGTGCATCTAGGTAACTTCACCTGGAATACGTTTTCACCAAACCACTAAGCCATGGCCATTGGCTATTCAGACTTCATTTTGGTTACTAAGGATGCCCACACTCAGAGTTACATACCTAAGTAGTGGCATCAATGGTCTACCCCAAGGGAACAATTTGCAGGATACTCTTCCCTTGTGCCACTCACACATCCACCCTTGTGCCCAAGTTGATCTATTGATCAGAGCTAGAATATGCCTCGTGCCATCTTTGGATTTCGCAACACTTGCGCAGGAATTTAAAGTCAGTATTCATCCTAATGATTGGATTAACATCATATGCTCAACAATTCCAATTTCATATTTTCCGTGCAAAATGCCGAACCACATGGTACAACCCTACAACTTCAATGAAGTTCCAATCGCAACCATTAAATATGATAGGGCACAATAGTAGAATAATCATGAATCATTAAACATCGTATAAGCATGCAAGATAAGCAAAATAAGGTTCAACTTCAAGGGTTCAAGGAATAACACTTCAGCCATCATTTTCAGATAAAACTATATTTCCAACACTACGGTCCTAAAGAAAAATATGAAACACATGCTAAATGATGTCCAATGATCATGAAAATTTTGCTGGAAATAGTACATTAAGTTGGGAAAATTTTGACATAAATCGTGCATAAAAATCATTTTTGTAGAGTGAGAAAGTAATATGGGAAAACCTGCTGGCCCAGATTTGTCACATTTTTGTAAAATACTTGTTTCTCTTTCAATACTTTTGGTTTCGAGTGAAATCGGCGGCATTTGAAACATATCACATAAATCTAACTTTTCCAACTAATTTCACTCAAAAAGGATTTCTGTGGATAAAATGACATGATTTCAAAGTTGAGGTACCTCCCCCAAATTGCAGTGGAGAGAAAAATAGTTTTTGGTACTCAAATGATGTTGGATCCTTTTGCAATAACATACATACGTATAGGACACTTATATCTAACTCCAATAAAAACAATTTTGAACAAGCTCCATCAAATTTCTCAAAGCTTTAGGTTCCATGCAAATTTATACTGTTTTTGACAAAAACTTACATTATCAAGTTCGGTGCTTCTACATTCAAACTTTCTTTCTCATTTCATGTGTATATAACATCTTAGGAGTAATGTAAGAATAAGTAAGAAAAGGAATGGAAGGGATAAAGGTTGTTTAGTAAACCTACCTTTCAAGAGCTTTAAGTGTTGATTTTTAACTTAGCAAGAGAACCTCCAAGACACCTTCTTTTCTTCCTCACTATCTCTCAGATTTTCTTCTCCTCTCCCTTGCTTGTTTTCAAACGTGGGTCCAAGGGGGGGGGGAAGAGGTCTCTTTTATAGGCAACAAAATTATTTTTGCATTTAAATGTATTGTCTCTTTTTTGGTTCTTCATTTGTCCCATCCATCATCTCAAGTGCTCTATCCTAGGAAATGTTTGGAGTGCAAGCATGGCCAAGATCTTACAAAGGTGATGGGTGTGATGGTGGCTCACATGGCCGACACTTTCCTTCTTTTTTTAATATGTGTTTTGAGTCACATTGCTAATATAATAAATATTATATGTAACCAAGAGACTTGTAATTAAAACTAATAGGTTCTATAAATCAATTTTCTATACAAAAACAGTTGACACTGAATTTTACACAGATTAACCACTTCAAATAATTTAAGGAGAGTAGAAACAATTAATAATGATATTTTCGTTGTCAATCGTCATGATAACGATAATAATTAATAAGGATAAATTAGAAATACATCTCCTAAGGTTTGTTTAAAATATGGACTAACTCATGTGGTTTGGGAGATTACAAATACCTCCTTATTAGAATTTTTTATTTAACAGAATTAAGAGAAAAAAATAAAATTTCTAACTACTCTTCTATACAACAATAAAATTACCTAAATTGTTAATTGAAATATATTTATGACATCATTAAAAGTTGTTAATGACTTGATGATTTATTAATAAAAGGGGCCATTTGTTATGCAATTATAAACTTAAAGCGGTGGGATGTAATTTCTAACTGTGTTACATAGACTTTTCTATTTCCCCCAAAGTGCTCGTGCCCATTGGATATGACATGGTTAAGGGTGTGGGATATGTGTCCGACACTCGTACCTAATTTAGACAATCTAATCTTTTAATTTGTTACAATATGTGAAGAAGAAACTCACATTTACTAGTAAAGCAATGTAGAAAATTTAATGTATAAAGAGAAATAGAGAATTGTATTATTGATTGATTGATAATTGATATCTATTACAATGATTCATGATTCCTATATATAGAAGAGGGTGAGTGTGTAGTAGGTAAGGAGTAGGTGAAGTGGAGGTGGTAGTGGTGTAAGACAATCTAATCTTTTAATTTGTTGCAATATGTGAAGAAGAAACTCACATTTACTAGTAAAGCAATATTTTTAGCCTCTCATATGAATTAGATATAGAAATTTCGTATTTTTCTTGAATCCTATTTAGTTTTTAGTATATTTCTACATAATTTACACCACTTCTTCCGATAATATTATATAATATGTAACATATGTGTATATGACATGTTCCCATACCCATATCCAATTTTGGATACATATTCCAAGATCCTAAGAATTAAATTTATGAGGGTCTTACGCTTGCATTAGTAGGAATACAACTACTTTCCAACATTATGTTTCCTTCCCTATCTTCCACCGTGTACACAATACTGCATAGGGCTAGTGAATACTATGTTCTTTATCCTTCTGAAACCAGAGCCTTGTCTGATCCAACATATTGGTTGCATGAATTGCAACTAGTTCCATCATTCTTACAGTGACATTGACTCTTTGTCTCAAATTATTCATACAGAGATGGAGAAGGGCTACATAGGAAAATGTTACACTTTAACGCTCTTGAAATTTTAGGTTGAACTGTTGTCTTGCATTGGTCACAATGTAAATTTGAATGCCTGCAGAAATTAGTCTCTCTCTCTCTCTCTCTCTGTATATATATTTGGTTTTAATTTAAGCTTGATTTTTTTTTTTTGAATAATTTTACTTTCAGGAGCCTAAATTTGCTTCTTTACTTTTTCTTCCTACTACAATAAGTTGTTGACATTCTACTATTGGTTAGTTTGACAGGAGCTGAATGACTGAAAAATAGAAAATGAATCAGCTCGCAAATTCATTTTCTTTACTTGAGTTGGATGTTGCAGATGATAGAGAAGTGGCGACTTCTGCTATAGCTGCTGATCCTAAAGAAAGTGGTAATGGAAGAGGTTGAACCATAAGTCTGCCATATTGATTCCTTCTTTTTTTTTGTGTGTATGTGTGTGTGTGTGTGTGTGTGTGTGTGTGTTTAAATGTAATCATTTTTCTTCTATACTCAAACTCAGATCAACTCACTCATATTTGGAGTTCTTAATTTTGGGGTCCAATTTCAACTTCAAAACTCTTTGACCATGACCTTCAATGGACATTGTGGTTAGAATGGTGGCATATTTTTTCTGGTGCTGTGATGGAAAAATTAAGTCCATAGATTTTGACCCCTATACGAATGTTGAACTGCAATATATGGTTGGATTATGACTCCTCCAGATTTTTAATTTTACTGTTCTGATCCTAACTCCTTGCCTGCTAATGTTTTGTTGCTGTTTTAAGTGACTATTTGATGCCAATGGAACAATATTCATGATGCAGGTAAAGGTAAGAAAAAAGATGACAGTTCAGGGGACATGACCGTATCGAACAATGACAATGCGGGTCAAAAAAACCTGGAAATGGGTTCAGGAGAGTACAAGATGCCCCTCGTGTGGATTGATTTGGAAATGACTGGTAGGTATTGGTTTTTGAACATTAAATAGGACTGGATCCCTCGGCTTGAGCTTGACATAGAGCATTGACCAGCTTGTTTGAAATATTTCTTTGTACAATATGCACATGTCATTAGAATGAAGGGTAGGGTATTATATTATCCCATGAAATTGCACTGATATATTCAAGGTGTAAATCCCATGCCTATTCTACCAAGGTCTTTTTTTAGCCATGTTTAATAATGTTTGCTTCAAACTTGAGATGGTTAGGAAAGGTTTAAATAAATTTTACATAGTTACTCTCGCTAATACGAGCTGCTTCACATCTTCCATGCTATAAGAGCAACTCAGCATTTAATTCCTTAGTCTTATTATTGGTGGATAAGTTATTATTGATTGATACCAAGAACATAGAACAACTTTTTGTCCTAGGTTTCAGAGAAGCTTTTTGAGTCCTTCACTTGTATCTCATTGCTAACAAGCAACAATATTGTTTCCAATGATGTCAATCGAAGATATCTTTGATACTTTTTCCTAGGTTCGTTATTTCGTCTCCTTCCTGCTGTTTCTTCTTTTGTGTCGCTTTCCTATGTTGCTCACTTGACACTTACATATATATATGTACTCTCTGTCATTGATTTCCTAGTCAAAAGACTCCGAACCAATTACCCTTTGCCTTTCATCGCTTTCTTTACTCCACTTGAATCCTATTCTTCAAATTAGAAAGTTTAGTATCAATTCCTTTGCTTTGTTTGTAGTTTTTGTCTTTCATGTTCTCCCCTTCTTTGATAGCACTTGTTTGCATGGTGTATTAAGTTACCTACTTCCGTTTTAATGAAATTGTTTCAAAGAAGTTCCTTTTAAATTCTGACACCACATTGTTAATTTTTATTTTTTCTCCAAAGAGGGGAAATATGGAAAATCCTGGGCTATAGTAGTTGTAAATTTTGGTAGCTTTGCAAGAACATTATTGATTCTATAATTGACAAATCTTTGCACCACATTCTTACTTTTCATTTTTTTCTTATCTCATTTAATAATGAGAAATGCTAGAGACCAAGAATTTTAGTCCCACAATTCACCTACAGTGACATGGCAAGGGAGTCAGACCTTACATGATTGAGTTTGTGACAAATCAAAAACTCACATATAACCTGCTATGTCATTGTGAGTAAAATTGCGGGTCTCAATCTTTTTCCTCAATCAAATTTATATGCATTGCATTGCTTTGCTTTAGTCTTGAGTAGAAGTTTTGTAGTTCCAAGTTGAGCTTAGTTAGTTGCATTTGTAACTGCCACAAATTTGTCTTGTTTATAAATGTTGACCTAGCCTGCTGTTGTATGCATCCGTATTTGATGTTGAATGGCTGATAATGTTTGTGGATAATTCTTTTGCTTTTGTTGCCTATGCAGGTCTAGATGTGGAAGTAGATAGAATTCTGGAGATTGCTTGTATAATTACAGATGGGAATTTGACCAAATCAATTGAGGTAATTTTATTCCTTCTTTCAAGACAACGTGATGCCCCAGAATTGGTGGTTGGCTAGTTCAATTTTTTTTTATTTTTGTTCCCTGCTGTATTGTTTATGTCTTTATCTTGCCATTACCTAGTTTCAGATTTCTTGACTTACTGAAGGTATTGATTATAGTGAAGGTCAATAGGTCTAAAATAATGGTGCCCACTCCTGCAAGGTTTTTTGCATGTTCATAATGACTTGCAAGATTGGAGAAAAAGCAAAGTGGGGAAATTGTTGCCTAACAAATACATTTGTTAACGTTATGCCCTGCTCAGTATCTTACAATTTTGTAATTAAACAAATAGAAAATGTTAACATTTCAAGAAGAAATAAAGTGCATGCAGGTCCAGAACAAGTAATTTTTATATGCAGAAAAGTTTTGTATAAAACATATACCTCAGATGTGAGTTTTTTGTTGGTGATAACTAATTTGGCACAAACTTACAAAAAGATACAGGTGGAACTTATCCCACATATATTATTATAATTGGTAGTTATGCAGGTTGATGTGAACTGGTGTCCTTGGATTTCCTTTTTTTTTTTCTCCTCCTTCTTTTCCTTCTTTTAGTCTATTTTTGGTTTCTCATTTTCCTTTTCCTATTTTGATAAGTTATACATCTTGTGAAATTGAAACAATTCTCAATGTTGTGCAAACAGTAAAGACAGAAATACACCTTTGGTTTAGGGAACTAACAAAAGCTTTCATATGATATCCTGTTTACCTAAAAGAAATAAGGGGAGGAGGAGAAATGTGGCTATGTCATATTGAAGGTGAAATACACATCCTGATTTTTTTCTTTTTAATTAAAAAACCATTAAAATGTATTTTGTGGTCATCTATTGGTTATGGATAAATAATTATGAAGTGGAGCTTACAGGATAAGGAATTCCAAAATTTAGATTGAATTGATTTTAAGTTGCAATTACAAATTTAGGTTGTGCTTGGTAATCTAAGTCTAATGTATTAAGTGAAAAATAATTTAGTCCGTTTGTCAATGACAATTCATATTACTTAGAAATTTATGTGACTTTTAAAATGTAAGCTAAATGTTAAGAAAATTTAAAACACTGGAATTCTTATTTAATGCTGATTGAATTTGTTCTTGCTTATACATAAACATCGATGTGCACCTTTGTGACCTCACTATTGCCACCGTCACCACCACCTACTACGCCTTGGCCCTCACCACCACACCACCCCACCCCCACCCCCACCCCACCCCCACCCCTGCCACCGTTACCACCACAACTATTGCCACTGCCGCACACTCTCTGCCTCCTATTACCTCCACCACCATCTGCCATCATTTGACTACCATCACCTCTTCACTACCACTATCACAACCCTCCGCTTCCTCTGCCACCACCACAGCTGCCATAGCCACCACTATCATTCCACCACCACAACCACCACCATCGCCCCTCTATCACCACCACCACCTCACTACCACAATATAAAATTAGAAGAGAAAATTTGAAAACGATAAATTTCAAATTTCATTTTGCACATGTTGAACAATTTGTTTTAGTTCAAACTTAAAATTTTATCAAACAATTTTAGCTTAAAATATTCAACATTCAATTGACAGTATTTAATTTTTAGTTTTCAGTTTTATCAAGCACCACCTTATTGATAGTCTTAAGGAGATGACAGTATCAACGTGGTTCTGTTGTGCTCTAAGATATAGATGGTTCTGAGCACTTTTTGCTTCGCATTGTTGTAAGATAAAAATTTAGCCTGACCATGAGGCAAACTTCAGATGCCCTTCTTGAATGATGTCATGGTAAATATGAGCACACCCATTTTCAGTTTCTTCTTTTTTTATGGCAGTTTTGTTGTTTGTTTTATTTTAGTCTTATCCTTTTAGCAATTAACTCTCATGTCTTGGACGTTGATTTGTCCTCTCACTTACTTGTGCATGGAAAACCATTAAACACTGTCTTTTAAGTGATTCTCATCTCGGGAACTAAAATTTACTTTTCTTTAGGGACCTGATTTGGTTATCTCTCAAAGTAAGGAATGTATGGATAGAATGGGAGAATGGTGTCAAACTCATCATGCAGCTAGTGGTGAGCTGCTTTTCAAGTTTTGGCTTTAAGAGCTATTGCTGTCACCTTAATGATACATTCTATTTATGCTCTACTTCTACATGCCTTTTGTATTTCGTTCATAATTGGTGCATGTAACACTGTTCTTATTGCTTTTGTAAGACTTGAATAAGCTTTAATATTTTCAGTTTAATTTAGGATTGACCGAAAAGGTGCTCCAGAGTACAATTAGTGAACAGGAAGCTGAAAAGCAGGTAATTATTTACTGCCAACCTTTTCTTTTCACGTGTGTTCTCACAAGGCTCAAAGTTCATAATCTGTGTGAATGGACTATTTTCTTGCATATTGCCATTCTTGTTTTTTTTTATCAAAGAAAATATGTTGTCATTCTTAATGCAACAACATGCCAACAGTTGTTAATTTATGTTGGAATGTGTCCCACATCGCTTGGAGTTGCCCCATCTGTGCTAGTTATAAGACTTTAGTTTCCCTCTCCTTAATACCTAGGTTTTAAGGAGAAATGTGTGCTGGGCTTTTCAACTTGGTATCAAAGCTTTGTTGGGCCTGTGACTGGTGGGCTATTTGTCCAGCAAGTGTGTGTTGTGATCCAGGAGGGTGTGTGGGACACATCGCTTGGAGTTGCTCCATTTGTGCTAGTTATAAGGCTCTAGTTTCCCTCTCCTTAATACCTGGGTTTTAAAGAGAATTGTGGGCCGGGCTTTTCAACTATTTAAGTTTTAGGAGCAAATTGGGGGCCTAGGAGGTTTATCTTTTGTGTGGACTCAGGCTCCTTTCCTTTGATGCATGTAAATTCTTTTACAGTCTGTTTGATGGGGGTGATTTAGTGAGAAATGATAAGAAATGAAGAGAAAGAGAACTCTTTCTCAGGTTTGGTTTATAAATTTGGTGAGAAATGGTGAGGAAAAAAACTCTCTTATTTTGTGTATTTCATTTCTCATCAAAAGTGATGAGATTTGGTGAGAAACAAATTGATTGGTTATAAAAAAATTTATAATACCAAGATTGTCCATAAAAATACAAAGGAAATTTAGGGAAAAAAGAAAAGAAAAGCTCACTAATATCCTTCTCTCTCATGCTTTGTTTTCTTACTCATCCAAACATGATAGTGAGAAAACAGTCATTTCTTTTCTCACCCATATGAGAAACCACAATCGATTATTTTCTTCCCTCACCTAATGGACTGTTAGAATATAATTGAAAGATCTAGCGAAGTCCGACTTTGTAATAAATTGTGCAAGTTGTATTGTTGTATTTATTCTTCCTTTGATATTGTT
This sequence comes from Camellia sinensis, assembly GCF_004153795.1. Classification (NCBI taxonomy): domain Eukaryota; kingdom Viridiplantae; phylum Streptophyta; class Magnoliopsida; order Ericales; family Theaceae; genus Camellia; species Camellia sinensis. The sequence continues at coordinate 715,065 of NW_021025170.1, read as the reverse complement.
TTAAATACTGTGCAATCCAAGTCCAAAATTGTTTACTTCCCTATTTTGGTGTCTATAATTCATATATTCAATCTTTGGGGAAATATGAGAATATCTGGATTTACTATTCATCGTATCTTCCAAACACACATTAATGTGTACTAATTGGGTGTTATTTTTTTACTATTCAGTCGTATCTATATGAGATCTGGGAATTTTACATCTGTAATTCACTGTCTGTAATTCTTTCAATCAAGTTTTAGCTGCTAAGAAACACATCCTCGACAAAGTCAAAGTGAAAACCTTTAAAGGATGCCAGAATCAAATTATGGGCTACATTGATAGAGGATAAACTTATGGCATTGATGATGATTATTCTCTCTTACTGCCTTGGTATATAGGTTGCAAATTGCAATTTTGATTTTGGGACAACTAGCGGAGTGATATCCATTTTTGGTGTGCTTAATCCTCTTATTATGAATTATGGAAGCATTACCTAATTTCTCATTTTCGACTTCTCTTGTGGCAATAACATCTATACTGGCATGTCACAGCTGAGCTGAATGACAATCTTGAAAAAGTAGGATATTGTTAGCAAAAATCTGGTTTGGGTCGAATCGACAGAGTTGAATTGACAGACAAAACTGAAATTTCACAAACACACAAGATCAAACAATTGTGGTTGAGTGTCTTTGCCTTAACAGTTTCAAGGACTTCTTTGGAGGTGACAAATGGAAAGAAACAAACACAAACTGAATTGAAATAATTGAAATGTTACTGATTACGTGAACCAGAAACAAAAACAATGAAGTGTTTACAAATTAAGAACTAAAATTATAGAGAAACTGCTCCTAAAGTGATTGTGGGGTGTTTGGGAAGTTGGATTTGGGCTGAAATAGCCAATAAAGACAAAATAGACTAAAATAGCCAATAAGACAAAATTTCACTTCCAAACTATAATTATTTCATTTTTTCTTTCACAACTATCAAATCAACCACAAAAAAAAGCTAACTATCACCCCAAACACAACTTTTGAAGCCAGGTTAAAATAGCCAAGAAGTCAAAAAGCCAACTAAAATAGCCTATTCCCAAATGGGGTCCTAGGGAAAATCTACTCCTACTGATCTATTCTAACTCATGTGTTGAGTGTTGATAATGATTGATTCCTTTGTTTGATCTCCCTTAGCGTATAAATAGGCCTAGTCCCATAGTTAGAAAACTGCTCTAGGCAGTTTTCCTTCACTTGTGCATCTTGCCACACAAGAAAAATGAAACTGTTTGAAGTAATTGATGCCAAAATGTGGTGCCACATTCACTTGATTTAAGCAACTAATTTGCAAGAGGCAGCCATGTGTCCCGTAAATTCCTTGTCTTGTGCAACTTCCATTAACCACCAGGTAACTTCCATGCCCTGCAATAAGTATAACAATAATAATACTAATAAATAATGTGGTCATAGTTATTCTTTGCAGATGGTTTATGATCTGAATTGATAGGCCACGACCAATTAAATTGCCTATTGGCCACAACTAATTAGATTAGATTTGGCCTATTGATAGGCCCCAATTATCTGGAAAATAATATATGGTGTAAACAGATATGTACATGGATAAAGAAATGACGAGATATAAATTTACATTTTGGTATTATCAATCATTTGAATTGTTTATAGATTTCTAATAGTAACTCATTGGAGATGCCTTTTTTAAGAAATTAATCTAAATATGAAAATACTAACCTTCAGATAACTTGAAAGATGGTGCTTGATAATATAAATATATTCTTTTCTTATGCTTACCTTTCCTATAACTATATATTCTTTCTTATAAATGTGTGGACTGTGTGCTTGACATATGTGTTAGACATGTTTGATACTTTTTTATTAGAGTCTATGCTATGACATTAAACTTTAAGTGAGCAAGGACAGCAGGGACGAGGTTAGGGGGTGGCCAGTGGTGGCCATGGCCCCCTTAAACTTTTTGAAATTTTCGATTAACCTCATATGTTATGAATGATTTTGTATTATATATAGAAAGACGTCTAATTTTTAAAAAAATTCTTCTATTAGTTTCTTATATTGCATAAGTATTCTTATAAACCAAACCAAACCAAACCAAACCTTAAGTCTCATCAAACGGGATCGACTACATGAATCCTTCTTCTCCACTCCACTCGACTCTATTTATTATATTAGTCCTCGTCAATCTATGTCTGCTCTTTCCCCTAACACTTTCATCTACCGTCACTATATCGCATCTCTTCACTACTGCCTCTGTTGGTCTCTGTTATATATGACCAAACCATCTCAATCTATTCTTTCAATTTATCTTCTATCAGTATTACTCTTACCCATTCACGAATATACTCATTTCTAACTCTGTCTTTTCTAGTCTTACCACATATCCACCTTAGCATTCTCATCTCAGCAACACTCATCTTATCTATATGTTGTTTCTTAGTTGCTCAACATTCCGTCCCATACAACATTGTTGGTTTAATAGCCATTCTATAGAGCTTTTCTTTTAGTCTAGTGAGTATTCGTTTATCGCACAATATCTCAAACACACTCCTCCACTTAAGCCACCCAGTCTTAATTCTATGAATCACATCCGCTCCAATCTCCTCAGCCGTTGTGATAATTGATCCTAAGGCCTCATTTGGGAACAGGCTAATTTAGTAACCTTTTGGCTATTTGGCTAAAATATGAGTTAAAAAAAACTAGTATGTTTGGGATGACTTTTTGGCTTTTTACGAAAAGATGTGCAAAAAGTAGAGAGAAAAGAGAATCTTTGACTTTTTGGTATGGGTTGTTGGCTTTTTGGCTTTTTTAACAACTTTTTGGCTTTTTGGCTAAACAGGAGGGTTCCCAAACAAGACCTAAATAACGAAAATGTTCACTCTTAAGTAGTTCTTGGTTCTAGCCTTCACTTCTCCTCTACTTCCATGTTATTGTTACTAAAATTACTCCATATACTCTGTCTTAGTTTTGTCTATCCTAGATCTTTTATATTCAAGTGCTTCTATCCAAGTTTGTCTTGTGCAACTTCCATTAACCACCAGGTAACTTCCATGCCCTGCAATAAGTATAACAATAATAATACTAATAAATAATGTGGTCATAGTTATTCTTTGCAGATGGTTTATGATCTGAATTGATAGGCCACGACCAATTAAATTGCCTATTGGCCACAACTAATTAGATTAGATTTGGCCTATTGATAGGCCCCAATTATCTGGAAAATAATATATGGTGTAAACAGATATGTACATGGATAAAGAAATGACGAGATATAAATTTACATTTTGGTATTATCAATCATTTGAATTGTTTATAGATTTCTAATAGTAACTCATTGGAGATGCCTTTTTTAAGAAATTAATCTAAATATGAAAATACTAACCTTCAGATAACTTGAAAGATGGTGCTTGATAATATAAATATATTCTTTTCTTATGCTTACCTTTCCTATAACTATATATTCTTTCTTATAAATGTGTGGACTGTGTGCTTGACATATGTGTTAGACATGTTTGATACTTTTTTATTAGAGTCTATGCTATGACATTAAACTTTAAGTGTGCAAGGACAGCAGGGACGAGGTTAGGGGGTGGCCAGTGGTGGCCCTGGCCCCCTTAAACTTTTTGAAATTTTCGATTAACCCCATATGTTATGAATGCTTTTGTATTATATATAGAAAGACGTCTAATTTTTTAAAAAATTCTTCTATTAGTTTCTTATATTGCATAAGTATTCTTATAAACCAAACCAAACCAAACCAAGCCAAGCCTTAAGTCTCATCAAACGAGATCGACTACATAAATCCTTCTTCTCCACTCGATTCTATTTACTATATTAGTCCACGTCAATCTATGTCTGCTCTTTCCCCTAACACTTTCATCTACCGTCACTATACCTCATCTACCGTCACTATATCTCAGTTGGTCTCTGTTATATATGACCAAATCATCTCAATCTATTCTCTCAATTTATCTTCTATCAGTACTACTCTTACCCATTCACGAATATACTCATCTCTAACTCTGTCTTTTCTAGTCTTACCACATATCCACCCTAGCATTCTCATCTCAGCAACACTCATCTTATCTATATGTTCTTTCTTAGTTGCTCAACATTCCGTCCATACAACATTGTTGGTTTAATAGCCATTCTATAGAGCTTTTCTTTTAGTCTAGTGAGTATTCGTTTATCGCACAGTATTTCAAACACACTCCTCCACTTAAGCCACCCAGCCTTAATTTTATGAATCACATCCGCTCCAATCTCCTCAGCCGTTGTGATAATTGATCCTAAGGCCTCGTTTGGGAACAAGCTAATTTAGTAACTTTTTGGCTATTTGGCTAAAATATGAGTTAAAAAAAACTAGTATGTTTGGGATGACTTTTTGACTTTTTATGAAAAGATGTGCAAAAAGTAGAGAGAAAAGAGAATCTTTGACTTTTTGGTATGGGTTGTTGACTTTTTGGTTTTTTTAACAACTTTTTGGCTTTTTGGCTTTTTGGCTAAACAGGAGGGTTCCCAAACGAGGCCTAAATAACGAAAATGTTCACTCTTAAGTAGTTCTTGGTTCTAACCTTCACTTCTCCTCTACTTCCATGTTATTGTTACTAAAATTACTCCATATACTCTGTCTTAGTTTTGTCTATCCTAGATCTTTTATATTCAAGTGCTTCTATCCAAGTCACCAACTTAGTGTTTACTCATTCTCTAGTGTTATTACTAACACGATATCATCTGCAAAAAGCATATATCATGGCCATAAGTATTCTTATAATGCATATAAAATAATCTCAAATTATTTAATATAATAGTTATAATCCTATTGACTAATATGAATTTATTAATTTTTTTCATTATTAGTTTTTTTCTTAAAGAGTATGTTAATTTCTTTTTTTTTTTTGCCACACTTATTTTGGCCCCTCTTAAAAACAAATTTCTGGCTTCGTCCACATTGATAATCCGTATGTTGATATGTCTGATGATATATAGTGCTTGATATTGTGCTTATGTCTTGTATTTGAAATTTTGAAGACTGTTCAAGTTATTTGACAGTTGTTGCTGTCTGGCTGATCACTGAACTTTCCGGCTGCATTTTTTTTACATAGTACCAGAACCTTTTTTTTGTTTATTTATTTGATTTATTTTCTTGGTTTCCATTTTTTTTCAGTTGAATTTAACATTCTCTGACGTTTTATTTTATTTTATTGTAGGTTATTGAATTTGTAAGGAGATATGTAGGCACGTATACCCCTCTCATCGCAGGAAATTCAGTTTATATGGATTTTCTATTTTTGAAGGTAGGAGAAATTATGTTCTGATGTATACAAGTGCTGGAAACATTTCTGTTTTGGCTTCCATTAAATGAGAATGAAGGTTTTATTTTCTGTCTAATTAGTATCCCTTCCAACAATGGTTTGTCGAAGTGCAACATACATAAAAGAATTAAAAATGTTGCACGGATGGACACATTTTTCTCATTAGCATAACTGCCTTGAAGCACCTGTTCCAGCAAATCTCTCATGTACAATTATTAGGAGGATATATCCAACCTTGAGTTATTGTTATTGTTGTTGGTCTTTTTTTATAAAATAAATTTTGAAAAAAAAAATTTGATGCCTAAAGATGTTTGCTTTATTCTCAAATTTCTTTTTTGCAGAAGTATATGCCAGATTTGGCGAGTCTGTTCTCTCATGTAATCGTTGATGTTAGCAGTGTCAGGTCCCTATGCCTTCGTTGGTACCCAAAAGGTACAATTTTACTCTTCTTATCCAGTTGAAATGCCCAGCATACTAAATCATGTTAAGGCTGAATTTGGATCAGGGATTTGTGAAGGGAAAGAAGAGAAAAGTAAGGGGAAAGTTATCAAAATAGATTCTAGGGTAAATTACACTTTTAATCTTTGTAGTTTGACTAAAATTTCACTTCGATCCCTATTGTTTTAACTTGAACAATTTGGTCCCTGCACTTTCTAGTTTCCATTTGGTCATTCTGTTGAAGTTGAAGTTTAAATTTAATAATTTTGAGACACTTGTCAATCTCCTGAGATGTACACGTAGAAAAAATTAATTAAAATTTGGACGGAAGGGACTAAATTGAATCTGGATTGTATAGAGACTAAATTGTTCAAATTGAAGCAATAGGGACCAAAGTGAAATTTAGGTCAAACTATTTTTTGTTTCACCTTTCCCTCCACAAATCCTTCCTTCAAATCTTTGATCCACACAACCAACATATTTTATTGAAATGATCTTGTTTGTTTTGTTCCTGTATTTGTACTCTATGTATGTCATGAAGGCATCCCTAAAACATCACAAAGGTCTTCATCTTAATGAGCAATTACCTCTGTGCGTGTGCAAGCACAATCGTGTCATTTTCGTGTAATCATAATCAGATAATTCTGATGCAACTGAGTTTATTGTACTTTCTGACAATTGGAATGTGTTTTTTTGTGTTCAATGTCATCACTTATATATGCTAGAAACCAGGAAGGCTCCTTTGAAGGAAAACACGCATAGAGCAATGGATGACATCAAGGAAAGCATAGCAGAACTTAAATACTACAGGGGAAGTATATTCAAATCACCTAAGTCTAAGAAGTGACAACAAACGAAGAGATTGCAGATTTCAGATTGAAGTGATCTCTTTTGTTGTAAAATGGTTTTATAGTCTTATTTTGTGGTTTAGCATAGTTATGGGTGAAAGAAAACATCAGAACCGAAAAGGAATGAGTGAGACTGAGTTGATGTTTTGATTTATCTCTGATTAACAACATTGTTTTGATTGTTGCTATTGATTCATCTGCATGCCAAAGTCCAGGATCCAAGTCCAAGATCCAGGGATGCTACTGAAGGGATAATTACTGGGGTGTTCATTGATCGGATTGGTCTAGTTTATGAGTGATGACGTTGGATACAAAATTATGTATGATGCGTTCGTAAAGAATGAAAAAATTAAAATTTTATTGTCAATTTCTTACACAGTAGCCCCGTCTAGTTAGAATTCTGCGTTCTTCACTGGACCCACCTCTCACGTACGAGAGGTCGGAAGTTTCAGTTTGACTCTCGCGAAAGGCTTGGTAAACCGCGCTTGATATTGGTATCTTCTATTTGTATAACTAGTCACTAATTAAATTAGGGATTGAGGGTGGTGATGTGCTTTATAGGCATAGCACATAGCACCGTGTTGTGAGCCTGTGAAGGCACATTCTAAATTTATTTTAATGATTCGAAATGTTTATAATGTAGGGTTTATTGAGTATATCATCTATGAAAAAATTCAAGTTAATTAAACATTTGTAACTTACAACAAGATAACATTTATGTTTAAAAAAATAAACAGTTAGTATGATTTTAATAATTTTTTAGGGTTATTATTTGTCTTGATTATGTAATTATATTTGTTCGATTAATTCTATTTTTTATAAGGATAATATACTTAACAAATCTTATAATATGAACCGTTCAGATTATTAGAATATAGTTGGAATAAACCATACGGAGTGTGACAGAATGAGTGTGACACACCCACTCCCAATCCGGACATCAGTAGTCATATATTTAGATCACATTTTTTTTTAAAAAAAATTGAATAGTCTATATCAAAATTATACTTACTATCTATTTTTTTTTTTTTTAAATGTATTTTGAGCTTGAATCTTAAACTCCAATATAATCATATATTTTTTATGTTATGTGATAGTTATTATGGCATTTCTGTCTAGGTTTGAACATAAATTAGCTTTAGGAGTAAACTGGAAAAAATTTGAAACATAAAGGACTAAAGTGGGAAAAAATATACTTTAAGGGCCAAAGTGGGAAAGTGATCAAACATAAAGGGGATGGGTGTAATTTACCCCAAATTGTACCATCTAGTCCAATTAAAAGACTTGAGTGGAGCCCAACTCCTTTTAATACTATATATATATATATATAGATTAGATGTGATATTTTAGATATAAAAAAATTAATTTAAAGAATTTTAATTCATACTTTTAAAAACATTTTTTAATATATATATACTTGCCTATCTTTGTGATTCACAACTAAATGAAAACAAACATTTCTAAATTGTATGAAAAATTTACCAAAATTTTACTTAGAAAATGAAGTGTAAGGTATAGATTTAAATTAGTGTTGTGTCACATACAAAATAATTTTTGTCAACATATTTTAATTATAGGTAAAAAAAAATTTGATATGTAATATAACTTTAGTTTAGTTTTTGAATTTGTTTTCAAAATTTATATATGTTTACAAAAAATTTGAAAATATCAAACAAAATCTTGATTGGTATTTTTTTTTTTTTCAAAAAATAATCTGTTTATCTGTAAATTTTTTTGAAAACATTAGACAAACTTATTTAGTATCTACTAGTGGTCACCCGTCCGATGCACGGGATTTTAGAAAGTCAATAATCACTAAAAAAATTTTGTTATTTGATTGTATTTCTTAATATTTTTATTTAGTTTGTATATATAAATCTTATATCACATCATTAAAATTATTAAATATTTCACATTATTACAAATTTTAAAATACTATCATCCATTAAGTAAATCATAACATATATAATAGCTAATTTATCTAAGAATTATTTCAGACAATCAAAAATAGAGTAACAAAGGCATATTATAATTAATCACAATAACTAATATATTAAATAAAAGTAACACTAATTTTGTTTAATCAATAGTAGATATAATATAATAAAATAAAATAAAATTAATTTTAATTCCCATTATATTCAGTTAGTGGTTAAAATTTTTTTGCATGATATTTGTTTTTTAGGTTATATTGATTCATTAAACACAAATGGTTTGGAATGATTAAAAAAAAAAAAAAAGTTTGGAAATGCGTTAAACTTGAATTGACAAACATAAAGAATATGAAATAATTAAATTATTCAAAAATTAACATTTTAAATATGAGATATTTTCCATTTGCTCAAACTCCGAATCTAAATAAAAATAACAATAAAAATAAATAAAATAAAAAAGAAAAAATTTGTGGTTTTATTCTCAAAGGAAATGAGTTCCTAAAAATAAATTTAATCAATAAGTTATTTTAATAGGATAATCAATAAATAAAAATCAACTGATGAATACATTTAAAGTTAAAACCCATATCCAATAAATTTTGAAGTCTTCTTCATTTTCAATCTAACATCTGCACCAAAAAAAATTAAACACAAATAATCAATAAGTAAGAGAGTACAAATTGATACAGAGCTCTTTTATAAAATATATTAAAAAAAATCTCAATTAAATGATACATTATTAACAAAAAGAAAGAAATAAAGGAAAATACACGATTGTAAGAAAATTCAAAAAAATAAAATAATAATGTTCATTTATATGAACTCACTTTCTTACAAATGCAAAAACTCATGCAAGTACACAATTCAAATGTAAAGCAAATATTTAAGATTTTTAGGCACCGAAAGGGATCAGAAATGGCTCAATGTTGGTTGTTTTCCTCCCAATCTTCTGTTCATGGTTTCTTTTGCAGGAATTTATTTTTATATTGAAAAGATTATGCTTAAACAATATATATATATATATATATATATATGGAATTCTATCATATTTAAAATTTGTATGGATAATTAATTGATGGTTTTAAAAGATAAATATTAAGTTCAACTGGAAGATGAACTTTAAAAAGATTAAGTTGAAATATATAAAAATTTTATAACAATCTAACAAAAGATAAATATAGATCGTTAAAAAAATTATCTTCTTTTTTTGGATATTTATATCCCAATCTTAATATTTTTTATTTGAATTTTCATTTTGCAATTCAAATCTAAATAGTTATATTTTTATTTTTGTATATTTCTTCATCTCTATTTTTTTTTTTATTTGACTCTTTATATTATTGTGTGGTTGAAATTTGAATAGTTATCTTTTAATTTATTTTATTTTTTATATTTTTATCTCTACTTCTTTGTTGTTCATATCTAAATATTTATCATTTTATTTAAATATATATAATCCTTTTGGCTTTTGCAATTTAGATAATTGACAAATGATTAAAAATTAGGAAAAGTGGGAGGGGAGACTTGAGAAGTGACACATAGGAGAGAGAATCCATAAGAATTTAGTATTAAGATTTTGAAAAATTCTCATACTCCACTACATTTAGTATAGATTCAAAATAAAAAAAAAATAATATGTGACAGAAGGAGAAAAAAATACAAGTAAATCAAAACAAAGATTTAGATAGATATGTTTTTCATAGATAAAGATTAACAAATCATATCTTTATTTAAATTTTATTATTTAAATTTTTTGTAAATCAATTATTTAATCTTTATCTTTATCTATAGGCCACGAAATTAATTTTTATGAATTATTTATCAATTTTTATATGTTTATTTATCTATAAGTCAAGAAATTAATTTTTTTAAATAATTGTTTTAATTTTTTTCTTTATCTCTAGGTCATGAAATAATTTTTCATAAATTATTTATGAAATTTTATATGTTTATCTTTCATTTTTTTAAATCATTTTTTTAACCTTTATCTGTAGGTCATGAAATTAATTTTTAGAAGTTATTTATCAATTTTTATAAGTTCATTTACCGGAAGAAATTTTAAATTATCTATAAGTTGTGAAATTAATTTTTTTAAATTAGGTATTTAATTTTTATCTTTATCTATAGAACATGAAATTAATTTTCATAAATTAATTATCAGTTTTTATATGTTTATCTATATGGAGAAATTTTGAAATTCAAATCTTTATCCATAAACCATGAAATTCATTTTTATTTTAATTAATCAAACAAATAGAAAATAGAGGAAAATAGAAAATATGAAAGACAATTAAAAAGGGTTGCCATGTAGGAAAGAGAGAGTTTTAAAATTATGAGAATTTAATAATGAATATTTGGAGACTTTTTCCAATACAACTATTACAAAATGAAGGGCAAAAAAAAAAAGAAGAGTAATTTCATTTTTTTAAACCAATTTTTTAACCTTTATCTATAGGTCATGAAATTAATTTTTATAAGTTATTTATCATTTTTTATAAGTTCATTTTTGGGAAGAAATTTTAAATTATCTATAAGTTGTGAAATTAATTTTTTTAAATTAGTTATTTAATTTTTATCTTTATCTATAGACCATGAAATTAATTTTTATAAATTATTTATTAATTTTTATATGTTTATCTATATGGAGGAACTTTGAAATTCAAATCTTTATCCATAAACCATGAAATTAATTTTCATTTTAATTAATCAAACAAATAGAAAATTGAGGAAAATAGAAAACATGAAAGACAATTAAAGAGGGTTGCCACGTAGGAAATAGAGAGTTTTAAAATTATGAGAATTTAATAATGAATATTTAAAGACTTTTGCCAATACAACTACATTTGATTGAAATTTTAATTATCTATAGGTTGTGAAATTAATTTTTTTAAATTAGTTATTTAATTTTTATCTTTATCTGTAGACCATGAAATTAATTTTCATAAATTATTTATCAATTTTTATATGTTTATCTATATGGAGGAATTTTGAAATTCAAATCTTTATCCATAAATCATAAAATTAATTTTCATTTTAATTAATCAAACAAATAGAAAATGGAGGAAAATAGAAAACATGAAAGACAATCAAAGAGGGTTGCCATGTAGAAAAGAGAGAGTTTTAAAATTATGAGAATTTAATAATGAATATTTGGAGATTTTTTTCAATACAACTACTACAAAATGAAGGGCAAAGAAAAGGAGTAATTTCATTTTTTTTAAATCAATTTTTTAACCTTTATCTGTAAGTCATAAAATTATTTTTTATAAGTTATTTATCAATTTTTATAAATTCATTTTTGGGAAGAAATTTTAAATTATCTATAAGTGGTGAAATTAATTTTTTTAAATTAGTTATTTAATTTTTATCTTTATCTGTAGACCATGAAATTAATTTTCATAAATTATTTATTAATTTTCATATGTTTATCTATATGGAGGAATTTAGAAATTCAAATCTTTATCCATAAACCATGAAATTAATTTTCATTTTAATTAATCAAACAAATAAAAAATGGAGGAAAATAGAAAATATGAAAAACAATCAAAGAGGGTTGCCACGTAAGAAAAAGAGAGTTTTAAAATTATGAGAATTTAATAATGAATATTTGGAGACTTTTGCCAATACAACTACATTTGGTTATATATATAGTATAGATTTTTGTTTTTAAAAACAATTGTAAACAATTTTCAAAACTTACTAAATTGTTTGGACATTGATTGAAGAATGAAAAATCACTCACGAGTAAGAATGATTCACTAGAACTAGATTTGCAAATAAACACTTAATAATAATTCAAATTATTAATTATTTTATATACATATAGATCACATTGTTTATTCATTTTAAAATAGGATTGAACAATATCAAAAATACAAAATAAAAATAAAAATAATAATAATAATAATAATAATACACTATGATAGTTTAGAAGAAATATTTGTAGGGAACTTTTTTAGTAAATCCTCTTTCTAAGTGTTATATTCCATCTAACCCATATTCTTTTTCAGTATTCCATTAGGTGCTATTTAAGATAAGAATATCAAAACACCCTAAATTTCTCCCACACGTATTTCCATTCTAAAATCAAATCTGATCAAAATACTCCTCTTTATCATTCCATATTTCACTCCCCAAATATTTCCTTCCCAAAACCCTCACTGTTGCAACCAAATCTCACAAACCCTAATCCTAGGTCTCACATTGCTTCGTCTACCATCCTATTGTCATCCAACTGTCACCGACAATTGGAAGTTCACATCAATTCACTGCTGCTATAGCGAAATCGACCCACGTTTGCATTTTTCCATTCTCCTAGTCCCACCGTCGTTGAAGCGCTATTGGCTACTGGAACCATACTCCAATGAAGAATAAACAATGCTGTGAACATTCACATCTATCAGAGTGTATCAACTCGACATATAGGGACCAAATGTAAGAACCTTTTTTTTTTCTTTTTTTGTGTAATCAAATTAGATTTTTTTTGTCCCAATGCAAACTTTCTCACATGTTGCCATTGTTATTTTTGGTCCTTCTTGTTCATGTTGTTGCCGCTATTTTTCCTATCTTTGCTGTTGTTGGTATTGTTGAAATGATGTGAACTCCCAAATTTGTTGCTTTTCCTAGAAAACAGAAAATTGTCATTGTTTCGGATATTATTGTTATTGTTCACATGATGTCAACATTCACATGGAGACCATGTCCTGAATAAATTTGTTATATGATTGTGAACATTGTGTCAAGCAAATCCCCAAATAAAAATGTTTATTCTAGTTGTGGTTTGATTTTGATGTGAACTTTGACATTGTGAACACTAATATTGTTCATATTTGTCCACTTAATATTCGCATTCACATGTGTACACTGAAAATATGTGGTTTGTGGTTAATGAATGAGTGATGTTGTCATGTTGTTTGGTTGTTTATAGCCACTATGAATATTCACATTGGTGCTATTTGCTTATAAATATGTACATATAATCATTGTCCTACTGTGAATTGTTGTAACTAAATGCTGATATGAGTTTTAACATTCCCTTCTATATATATAGACATATCTAATATTATATGGACGTGTAAATATTAATATTCGGTGTGACCACTCCTATTTGTACCCTAGTAGTAATGTGAATATTCACATCTCTAATGATGTGAATGTTCACATTATTATATTTGTCACCTAAATAGTACTTTGGCCCCGTTTGGCAAGAGGCTATTTTAGTCAATTAGCCAAAAAGTTACTAAATTAGCCAAAAAGCCAACAACCCATACCAAAAAGTCAAAGATTCTCTTTCCTCTCTACTTTTTGCACATCTTTTCGTAATTAGCCAAAAAGTCATCCCAAACACACAAGTTTTTTTTACCTACCTTTTTAGCCAAATAGCCAAAAAGTTACTAAATTAGCCTGTTCCCAAACGAGACCTTTGTTGCTTTTACTTATATGAATATCGTTGAATGTGAACATCCATACTAACTAATGATGTGCTGATGTCAATGTACATGCCTACTCTACCAATTCTATTGAAATTAAATTTAATGTTCATACAAATACTCACTATTTGTGTATGCCTATGTAACAGATGTTGCATCTAAATTTTGTACAAAGAGGAAGAGGGAGGAGCAAAGAGAGCATGCTTCTAAAAAGCAACACCCAAATCGACATGCGGCATGTCAATTATCAATTAAACATTACAGGCTTAGTAAAACTGATGACAAACACCAAGTTCTGGGATCCTCAGCTGGACTATTTAAGGCAAACTCCGTTGTTCGATGGTTGGGGTTGTCCACCATACACTAGCTATACCAAAATACAGTACTAGTTTTTTTTTTTTTTTTTTTGGTTTTTTGTTTTTGGTAATTTTGATGACTTGTAGTTGAAAACACTTGACAACATATATATAAATCAATAATGTACTTCTCTCAGACCTATGTGTTTTGATGGTATATTTGGTGTTGATGTGTTGCATATGCTAAATAATATAAACTGTGAACATTTATATCTGTTTTCTTATGTTGAAATTTGTGTGAATGTTTACATCGTAATTTATATTCAATAAATGTAAATGTTCAAATTATGTCCTATGTTTACTGTGGTTGACTACAAATGTTAATATTCACATTATACATTAATTAGGTGTATGATCTATGCACAAATATATTAGAATTAATGTGAATCTTTACATCTATTTATTGCATTGTGAATATTCACATCATATTGTGGTTGACTACAGATGTCAATATTCACACTATACATTAGTTAGGTGTACGACCCATGAACAAACATATCAGAAATTGGTGTGAATGACATCGTAATTTATGTTAATGCCCATTTTCAATTAATGTGAGTGTTTAAAATGTCTTATATTTATTATGATCGATTACAGATGTTAATATTCACATTTTACATATGTAGGGTGTATGATTCATCCACAAATATATCAAAAAAGAATATTGACTACACACAATGACAGTTGACTAAACAATGTTCTAAACAACATGAAGTGTGAACATCCATATCTGGTCTCTTATGTTGAAGTTGGTGTCAATGTTCACATCATAATTATGCTAAGACCCATTCTCAATCACATTATGTCCTATGTTTATTATGGTTGATTACAGATGTAAATATTCACATTGTACATAAACAAGGTGTATGATCCATCCACAAATATACTAGAATTAATGTGAATCTTTACATCTATTTGTTACATTGTGAATATTCACATCATTTTTGTGTCCAAATAAACATTGTACATGACTGAATACAACAATCTGATATGAACTTTAACATCACAATTGCATAGTGTAGACACCCCATTTTTGACCGACCTTAAGACTCAGACGTCACCAGTTGAGCGCTCGGTGATACTACATATTATGCTCGTTTAGAAGTTTCAGAGTCTTGGCCGTGAGCCCTGCCTTCGGATTTCCGAACCCTCTTCTGTGCCTTGCCTCGGTTTGCGAACCAGGCTCGGTTTTCTCTGTTTCTTTTCCTGAGGGGAGGGAGAGGTCCCGCAGATCATCTCTCAGTGGCCGTGGGCTACATTTTGTGGCTGTAGGCCATTTTTCCCATTTCGGAGCCCGGTTCCCGGTTTTCGGAGCTGTCAGGCCATGTGCCTCGGTTCGGGATCGCCAAACCACCTCCATTTGTTTCGATTTTTAGCATGCATCTTATTTACTCCCTTTTGAGGGACACTGAGGTCTAGGAGACCCACTCTGTGGTCGAATGCCACTTTCGGTGCTCAACAGGCAGTTTTCGGGACCCCGAACTGCGCGTTCTGGCTCCCGAACATTCGTTTTGCATCGGTTTTCGCTCATTTTTGGCAGGTATCTCTGTTTCATCACCAGGAAGGCCGTAGAAGGGTGGGAGGCCGGCAATTATTTCAGCAACCAGTTATATATCCTCCGGCGCCCTCCGACGCCCGTTTTTCTCACTTCCAAGCCAATGTTGAACACCCTTGGGCCATTCACTTGAACTTTTAACCACATATTTGTGTTGTACACACATGGGAGGACCCTAAAAGTTGGTGGCCGGCCACTAATGTTGCTTGACCCTTTTGAACCCCTCCTAAAAGTGGCCTATTCTCTCTCCTGTTTTACAGTTGACAATTTTGAACCACAGGGTTATGTTGAGGGAACCTGGGAGGACAACATTATGTAGTGGCCGGCCATTAATTCAACTTGGCCCTTTTGACCCTTGGCCGGCTGGCTATGGGGGGTGGCCAGTCGGCCACCTGTAGCTCCGAAAGCTAGCCGGCCTTGCTCCTCATCCTGTGTACATTACAGTTGTGTATCTGTTTCCCCCAAAAAATCTGTATCCGGGGGGACAACTTTTGGAGGGAAACTTGGCTTGTTTTCCCCCCACTTTTTCCCTCCTTTTCTCCCCCTATTTGGTGTATATACTTGGCTGGCCAGCTCTGAAAAAAGGGTTAGAAAAATTCCCTTCATGCCCCTTTGCATTACATCCCTCTCCCTCTCCATCTTCAAGCTTCCATTCTTCAAACCCTACACCACTTTACACTACACCACCAAGCCCTACCCTTCCATCCTCCACTCCAGCAGTTTGAGGGTGCTCTCCAGAGCTTAGAGGTGCTGCAAACTCAAGCCAAGAGTTGCTAAAGACTTGTCTTCAAGGGTAAGTTCTATTTCCCCTCTTTTGAGCTTAATTTTGTATCATTTCTTAGCCATACATGCTTGCTGTTTTGAGCTCCGACCAAAACTGAAAGTACCCTTTATTTGAGCTCCATTTCATGTTTCATTAAGGGAATTTTGGCATTTGAGGTCCCTATCTTGCACCTCCTTCTTTATCCCTCTTGTATGCCATAATCTTACATAGTATTTTTGGCCTGTGTGTGATCTGTTTTGGAGCATGGTGTAAACTGTCGATAGGCTTATTTTGAGCCCCTCTTCAACATTGAAGAAGGGGTCATCACTGTTTGGGACCTCCATGTGCCACTTGTCATTATATCCCTATTTGGTCCCCATTTTTGCATGATCTATTAGCCTATTATGCTTCTGTTTTTGGTCATTTTACAGAACTGAAAACAGTCTTATTTTGACCCCATATTCATGTTTCATTAAGGGTCTCTGGCTGTTTGATGAATGGTTTGTATACTTTGTGTTTTGACCTCTTTTGGGCCCTATCTTGCATGGCATTTTGAGCATACTTGTGTACTGATTTAGGCTTGGCCATCAACTGTAAAATATCATATTTTTGGCCCCTCTTCAATATTGTAGAAGGCCCCTAATCTGTTTGGGGTCGGCAGCTGTGAGTTGCTTCTTTACCTCATGTTTAGGGCCATTTTTGCATGCTAGTTTTGCCATATTTGTGCTTACTGTTTGGCCATGCTTTGAACTGTAAAAATGCTTTTCTAGGGGCTGCCTTGCTTCTGTCTTTTCATCTCATGTTCAAATTATGCATGCATTGCATAGCTATAGGCCATTTCATGCGCCAAAATTCATGTTTCGGGACTTGTTCCATGCATCGGGTTTCATTTTACCGGGTTTCGGGGCTGTTTTGCATCTCATTTTACCTCTGATTTTTGCATGTTTGTATATCATATTCCACGTCTTTGCCATGTCTCATTAGAGTGGCATTTCGGTGCCTGAGGGTCGGTCCCCGGTTTGCGTGTACGCGTGCACGCATTTCGAGTTGTCTTGTTTTCATCTGATGGCCTCCTATGTGAGTGTGGCTGAGGCTCTCTCATGTTGGTGTAAGCCCATTATTGCATTGAGTGTACCATTTCATCCATAGCATTGTACATGCTCGGCTGTGTATTACCTCGTGCAGCGTGTATGCCATTCCATAACATTGTGTATGTTAGGATTGTATCTTAGTTGCATTTTCATGCAGTGTCATGAGCAATATTGCATCGTGTTCGGGATAGGAGTCAGCCGGCACGGGAGACGAGGTGCGTTTTGTACTCCGAGTGACGGAAACGTGTCTCAATTCCTAGTCACCGACACTCGATTATTCATGATGAGTTAGTTCTTGTCTGTGTTATATGTGGCATTCATTCTACATTGAATTGCACAATTCGACCCCTCGGCCACTATGCATCGATATGCGTGATTGGGTGGCACGAGGATCGAGGCATGCATATATCTGTGAAAATACATTGCAATGCCCCTTTCTGCTCTCTGTTGGCAGCAAAATGAAGAACGCAACTTTTTGGAGCTTGCAGCACTTTCAAGAAAAAGTGTAAACAGAGGCTAATTGGGGCATCTCATGGATTTCCGCGCAAAGGCAACCCGGCATGCATCATTCATCATCCGGAGCGGACAAAGGCAGTCCTGGCTTGCATGCCAGTTTATTTGTTTCTTAGTTAATTTGTAAATTAATTAGGATTTGTACATTATTTGGACTGTAATATTTGAACTGATCTATTCTTCATTTGGACTGTATTATTCGGACCCTCTGCGCGAGGGCACAACTGTAATAAGTGTGCGTGTGTGTGTTGTATGTCTGCCACCCACGTCTTTCTCCTTTTATTTATCCGCTATTGATGGTTAGATTAGGGCATATTTCAATTAGCATACAGTATGATAGACATGTTTGCATTCATTCATTCTGCTTGCATGCACCGGGCTCGGCGCACCATACTAACTGCATTCGTATTTCAATTCCAAGTTGGTGCTTGTTAGCTGTTGCATCTCATATGCCATGTTTAGAATAACCGAGCCTGCTATAGTTGCATTTTTTGCATGTGTTGCATTAGGCATTTCTGTATACTTGATATGCATGGATTTCTAATGAGCTCTTTTTTGGCTTGGAGTACTCGGTAAGTTATTTGCTTTAGCATCCTTGTATGGGTGTGAGTGACTGCCATGAATAGCATGCTTACCATGAGGTATATGCTTATGTGATATAACTGCTTGAATGCCTGTGGGTGAAGGTTGGGTTACTTAGATTGGAATAAATACAACTGTTTGTTTTAAGCCCACTAGATAGTGGCAAAACCATCTTTTCTAATCACCACCGCGGTGGCAAATCTGCATTTTAAGCACCTCTGCGCATACCAACCATCTTTCAAATACAAGCATGAAATGTTTTGTTCCAATTCGAGCGACCCAGTCTATACTTATATGCTGTGGAATCACATGTAGACCTAGCTAATAACGCGGAATAAGGACACACAAAATTTTCAAAAATTGATATCATGGTTAGTAGAGGCCGATCTTTGATCGGGCGAGCGGGGGTGCTCACGAAGTGACCTTCCCCAATCGTACCCAAGTTCCCGAGCCGAGGCAACTTTGGTGATGACGGACACGTGGCCTTTGACACCGAGTCAGGGTTTCCTAAATTGCCCATTTAAAAAATATTTAGGTGGCGACTCTGTATCTGGCAAAGCAGTCCATGTTTGGCACTTCTTTTCAAAAATCTATTTCTCAAAACGATTTGCCGGATTTGGACTCTTTGGTTCAGATTTAGAACCGTGACAAATTTGAGAGTCCTGAGCTGTAGTGACCCCAAATGAACAGAACGGGAGCTCACCCTCCCGGGGCGTTCGGGGACGTCTACACATAGTGAAAATGAACACAGTGAAAATATATACACTATCCATATATCATCATGATTTTGGCGAGGGTGCAAGTTGAGGTGGGGTTGTAGAGGAGAGAAAACGAACGAATAGTGTCGAAGATGGAGTAAAAGATGTGGTGGCGAGGTCGGAGAGAAGAGAGAGAGAGAGATGCTGGAGTTGGAGGTGGAAGGGTTAAGGATGATAGATCGGGCGAAAGATAGAGCTTGCAGAGAAGTCGAGGTGGTTGTGGGTTTGTTGAGAATTTGCTCCAATTTGGCATGAAATTGTTGCTCCATTTATGGAGTTAGTGTGCTGTGAAGTTCTTTGAAGCAATTTGAGACAATGGAGTTGGTGTGTGCCGTGCTGTGAGGTTATATATATATATATGAAATGTGTATATCTTTTTCTTATGTAATACATATCAACAATAGACATAAAGGTATAATAGTCCAACAAATAATATAAATTAGGAAAAAAAGACCTCATGAAATAAAAGTTTAAATATATGAGACTAATTAGGTTATAATTTTTCTAATGGACTTATTGGGTTAGAACACCTCTAAATGAGATTTATCAATAAAAAAAAAAAACTCATATTTTTAATATAAGAAATAAATTAAAATATATCAATTATTTTGATATTATGGCTTAAGTTATTTTTTCAAAATTTGAGTCAATAAAATAAAATAAAATAAAATTACAACCAATTGAGAAATGTACATCAAGAAAGTTTTTAAGACCATCCGTTTTTTTGTATTTAGATTTTTAGTTTTGCCATGTACCATGAAATAGCATAGTGAAAATTATCACCAAAACACAAGTTGGGTGGGGTCTACCTCACTTAAAAAAAATGTTTGGTTTTGATTGATTTTATGAAAATTAAGTTTTTGTTTTTAGGGAATTTTGTTAATACTTTAAGAATTTTTTAATTTTTTTTACTTTTTAGCTACACCACCTAACAAGCAAATTAAAAAATTACTAAATATACAAGAATATAAAAATGTACTAACTTTTTAAAAAATTTTAATTAATGAAATTTCTAAATATTTTTTTCACAAATATTATACTTCTTGAGTGTATCTAGATGTATTTTAAGGGTAAAAAATTTACTAAAAACAAAAAAAAATAAAAAATAAAAACTTAATTTTCAAAAATTGGTCTAAATCAAAAACTTGGTGACATTTTTTATTTTAGATATATATATATATATATATTTTGGGTTATGAAATGGTGTTGATACTCTAACATGTTGTTTTAGATACTTATCGGCCGGTTTTTAGAACTATGTTTAGGGTATATTTCAGGAGCCTTTTGCACTTATTAGAAATCAATTAAAAGAAATAAAAATTAAATAAAGTAGCTAATGAAAAAATAATTGTGAGTTACTGAATTTATTATTAACAACAAATTTTTAGTTACAAGCGTCCCATTTACCATATCAAATTGTGTTATATCAAAATTTAAAAATTAAAAAAAAAAATGTTAACGAAAGTATCCACCTTGCTTGTTTCCACTTTTCAAAAAATACTTTTCAGAAAATTCAACTTTCTTATTTTTCGTGTTTTTTTGTTTTTACTGAATTTTTTTAATATTTTAAGCAATTTTTTTACTTTTTAGACACACCTAACATAAATACACTTAAAAAGTAAAAGAATTGTAAAAAAAATCTTTTAAAAATTCACTAAATACCAAAAATATAAAAAAATACAAGAATTCAGTACATTTTTTTGTACTTTTATGTATTTATTAATTTTTTAAAATATTTTTCATAATTTTTTTACTTTTTAGATACATTTAAGTAAGGTGCATCTCAAAAAGTAAAAAAAAATGTTTAAAATTTAAAAAATATTCACTAAAAACAAAAAAACACAAAAATTAAAAAAATTAATTTTCAAAAAATTTAATCTAAAAAACTCAAACCAAGCACACTCATCATTATTTTTAACAACCCATTTCTATAAATTAAAAATATCTCTCAGATTTCTCACTTTGAAGTGACATACAACATGGGTCACAAATAGTTATGTGAGAAAATGTGCAGAAATATGACATGTTAAAAAGAAAGTTTTCTCTACTTTCCGGTAGCAATGCACTCGAGCACGGATTCATTCTTTCATTTTCTTGGGCAATTTTATTTTATGTTTTTAATTTTATCTTTTCAGTTTTTCCTTCACATGTATATCAACAATCGATTTGGGAATCCAAAAAAAAAAAAAAATTTGTGTTTTTCTCTTTATTTAGTTACGCAAAATCTTGAATGTTGTGATAAATTACGAATGAACTATACGTTTAGATCAGTTTATATACATTTAAATCTTGAATTTTATTTACAAAATAATAAAAAATTTAATAGTGTTTCACTAACAATAACACCATTGTATTAAAATTAATATATATATATATATATAGGAAAATGTTTGGGACCCTTTTGAGAAAATCCGCACCAACTGTAGATCAATGATGTGTTTGTATTGTTTTTATTTTTTTTTTTTTTTCTTTTTTTTTTTACTTGGACCAATCACAAGTGCGTGAGGGTTGTAGGGGTGATGTTTGTGGTGGTCTGAACCATTACTGATAAATATTTATATGATAAGGTCATCCAGCAGCTCATCATTCATCAGGAGCAGTCCCAGCTGCAGCGCCTCAAGTCTCACAGCTCAAGCTAATCAGAGCTATAGCCTCAGATAGCATTAAGCTTATTTTCTGTATCAGCTAGTCTGTTTGAACTATGGTTAGTTAGCAGTTACGGTTAGGTTAGTAGGTATGGTTAATTGTATCACATGTCTATATAATGCCTCGTGTATCTCTGGAATATTCAGTCAATGAAATAGATCTCAGTTTCTTTAATATATACATTGTTTTATAATTAGTACCTTGTACTTGCTTTGGGATTCAAAAGTTGCACCAAATGCTGATCATGTCCTATTCCATTTTGAAGATATATTTGGGCATTTGAAGTTTGAAGTGAACTTTGCTACTTAGCACACTCATCAAATTTTCCTCTCTCTATTGTTCCATTATCCCGATATTTTCATTTTTTCATCTTCTTTCACTATGCTAATCAGATTATAATTTTATATATCAACAATTACGTTCTGTTTGTTTTGACAGAAATCTTTTCTAAAATAAGTTTTCTACATTTTGTAGTGTTTTGTATGGCACAAATTGAAGGTCAACCAAAAAAAAAAAATTCATATGATTAACAGAAAATAGATTGTTTAGGCGAAAAATATTTTTCATTTTTGAAGATGGAAGCAGTGTCCAAACTTTGGATTAAGATTTTACCAATGCCACAACCACATCGCCAATGTTGTCACCACCTCTACTATCCTACCACCACCACTACCTCAACCACCCCACCACTATCACCACTAATACATTAGTTTCAAGATGACAACTAAACATAGAAAAAGTTCTACTTGAAAAAAAAAAAAAAAAAAAAAAAATCTAAGAAAAGTTACTTATTGGAATTTTTTTCAGAGCATTAGTGGGAGCTTCCTGACCTCTTGCATTTGAACTGTTTCCATAGAGATCTTATCATGCTTAATATAATACTAGAAAATTTGCATTACTACTCTTCTCCCTGATTCTCTAATAACATTTTTTTGTCACTGTTTCATATGTATGTGGATCCTTCTGAGGAAATTGGGAGGACGAAAAAGAACTTTGAACAACATAGAAGAAGTGTTAATGAAAAGTGTTAATGTATATATGGTATATATTCTTACATTTATTAGGTATTGATTTCCTAGATATATTAGGTATTGCCATAGTTAGGTCTCTTATAGGATACTCTTTCTTATAGTTAGATTTCTAGTAGGATACTTTTTCTTAGCCTCTATATACAAGCCTTCTATTGTATAAGACAATTCATTCAATGCAATACATATTATTTCTTCTCTCTCTACTATTCTAACATGGTATCAGAGTTAGGTTAAGAACCTAGTAATTTCACCTCACCAGTGGGCGGCAGCCTCTCCTTGGCCGCCCGCCAGACCTCAACCTGTTCCGCTGTCATATTTTCCTATCAATATCGCTTCGTGGTGATCTCTTCCTTTATCCACTAGTTTATTACTACCCTAAATATCTCTATCATATTTTTTTTTTGTGTGCTTCTACTCCACTCTTTCTTTCCCTCTGCTTCAACCTCAAATAAGTTTCTATGCTCAAACCTATTTGAGTTTGAGGGGGGTATTATACCTATATCATGGTGAACATGGTTATACACCATGCAAGCCACCTAAGCCGCCTCCTTTTGGCGCACTCTCTAAGCCGTCTCCTTGGCGCACAACCCAAGCCATTATTCTTATATCATGGTGAACATGGTTCTACACCATGCAAACCACCTAAGCGCCTCCTTTTGGCGCACCATCCAAGCCGTCCTCTCTGGCGCACAATCCAAGTTGCCCTCTCTGGTGCACAACTCAAGCCGTCCCCTTTGACACATGTGCGGACCAATTTCTGCAATAGAGTAAGATGGATCCTTGGCGCACAACCCAAGCCATTATACCTATATCATGGTGAACATGGTTATACACCATGCAAACCACCTAAGTCGCCTCCTTTTGGCGCACCATCCAAGCCGTCCTCTCTGGCTCACAATCCAAGTTGCCCTCTCTGGTGCACAACTCAAGCCGTCCCCTTTGACACATGTGCGGACCAATTTCTGCAATAGAGTAAGATGGAACTTCGTGGACGAACCCTGGTGCACCAATGGGTGAAGGCCTGCACAAAGAACAAATAGTTAGGCTGCCTGACCGGGGGTTGGTCGGAAACCCCTCCGACGGTCGAGTCAGTACTGGAGTTTGGTAGAGACAAGATAGAGAAGACCAGTGTGTTTTTAGAGTTAAGAGATTGCCCCTTTCAAGGAGAGTAAGGTTACCTTTTATAAGGATCGTATGACTTATTCATCAAGCTCCCTCATTCTCCGCCTGGTCCTCAGCCGTGATGGTAGCACATCCTTTAATAGAGGGGAGCAAGATCCGTCATTCGCGGGCACCACCTGCCCTTTACTTTACAGGGTATTGATTGATCTGTTAGCACTCATGTGTCATGGAGTGGGACCCTTGGAGCCCAAGTTATGGACTTACCCTCTTCAGAGTGGGAAGGGGTGCTAGGGCCAGGCCCATGGTCTTCCCCTTTTCGGAGTGGGGAGTAGGCCAAGATTGATCCCTTAGCTCGGCCCATCATAGAGTGGAGAGAGAGAGCCCACTTCGGAGTGGGGACCTTCGTCCAGTCCAACGAGGCTTCATACAAAAGGCTTGAGTACGGAGTAGGGATCTTTGTCCAGTCCAATGGGGACCTTCGTCCAATCCAACGAGGTTCCATACAAATAGGCTTGAATAATTGTGCCCCCTTCATTTGCCCCCTGGCTTGCACTAAAAATTATTGAGTGGAAGCCATTATTTGTATCTCAGTCCAATTTGCTTAAACTTTACGTCAGCCTTCAAATTTATTTATTTATATATATTTATTATTATTATTATTATTTTTTTATTATTATTATTTTTTTTTAATTTTATAATATTGTATACATATACATACCATATACAAAATACAAATATGTATACATGCATACATAGACAAACTCTACATATATGGAGTCACACACACACAAATATACGGTATACATATACACAGACATATACGGTATACACAGGTTTATGTACAAACAAAATACATACAGATACGTACATACGGTATACATATACACATTTGGGGAATATTTCGTTACAAAGAAGGAATATTCCGTTTGTTGACGTCAGCGCCCGCAAGACGCACAAAAACAAAGAAAAAGAAATGTGTTGATCCGGGGGTTCGAACCTTTGACCTCAGGCTTAGTCTCTTGGTCCTCAACCACTGAGTCAAACCATTGAACCAAGCCACTGTTGTGACCAAAATATTCAAACAAATATATATATAATACATAGTTATACAATATATATACATACATACATACACATACAAACCTCCTACGCCTCTCTCTTTTTTGATAACCGCGTCTGACACGCGGCCTGCTTTTGCGTCACTAGCCGACAAAAGCAGGCCTCGAATGACGCTCGCCTCGGCTTCTTTCCCTCTTTGTCTTCTTCTCTTTAGCCTCTTCTCTTCAGCCTTCTTCTTCATCACTCACCACTCTCCTTCTTCATCACTTACATCTGTTTCTTCTTCCTCTCCTCGAGAGACAAAAAGAGAGACTGAACGAAGGAAGCTCTGCTATTTTTGCAACTCAGTTCTTTTACACCTATCACCTCTAATCCATGGCTTCCTTGTCCCGTCCTCTCACTCTGTTTCTGGATCTGAACGATCCCATAAACTCTTCTGGTTCAGGGCCGAGTGCCCCTACAGCTTCTCTTCCTAACCTTCCTGTGTTGTCGATTGAGAAAATAATGGCCGCTCAATCCAACATAGAAGCCAACCACTTTACATTGAGGTCTTGCACGGAGACAGTGGCGGCGGTCACTAACTTGTCTTTCCGACTGCAGGTCAGGACGAGTGAAGTACACCAGGTCAATGTCTAACTCCCTCTACTCCAGCGTATGTACAAAGATGGACGAGCAGAGATTTGCGCGCTGAAGGCGGAGAACAAAGAGTTGAAACGGAAAGCCACCGTCATGGCCCGATATGGAGCACCTTCGTACTTTGCTTTTGATGACCAGTAGGGAGCCAACCCTCTCGGTGGTCCTGTAAACACTAAGGTAGGGCCTTCAAGGGTCGACGACAAAAAGCGGAAGAGCCGAGTAAGTGAAGTCGGCATGTGGCCGTCATCGGAAAAACAAGATCCTTTTTGTTTCTGTTTTCACTTCTTCTTCTTCTTCTTCTTCTTTTTTTTTTGCAAGTGTTGGAGTTCGGCTAGTTTGACATCGTCATTTTGTAAGGCCGAGCTCCTCTTTTTGTAATGGATCCTTTATAGTAATGCCAAGCTTTGTTGCATTTTTGTATGTCTTGAACTTTAATTTCTAATTTTTGCTTGCATGTGTTATGCTTGCCCTCGGTCGAGCAGGGGCTCTCTAGAGAAGGAGGCCGCCTATTTGGTCTAATCAGGCTCCGTGCCGTAGAAAAATTGGAAGAAATAACTTTTGATGCCCCCAATCCAAGCAGAGACGCCGTAGGGAAGGAGGCCATTTGTTTGGTAAAACTAGGCTTTGTGCCTTAGAAAAATTTGAGGAAAGAATTTTCCATGCCCTCCGGCCAAGCAGAGGCTTCGTGGCCGAGCGGACCTTCTATTCGGGCCAAATAGGCATTGTGCCTTAGAAAAATTGAAAGAAAGAACTTTCTATGCCCTAGCCGAGCAGAGGCTCTGAGACTATATAGGGCGTCTAATCGGGCAGACCAGGCTTTGTGCCTTAGAAATGTCTAGTTGGATTTAGCTGGGCATTTCGTTGCTCGGCTTTTATTTGATTCGGTCAAGCTTAACTCATCGTAGAGTGTAACTCAGCTCTTCATTGAGCGCGAGTTATTACCATGGACCATGCTTTCAAGTAACGATACTTGGCATAAATTCCACCAAGCTATACCACTTGGCGCCTTACTCCAACTGAAGGGCTGAGTTTGCAGGCTGGGGCGTAGGTTAAGACCTGTAACCCGTTCTTGCTCAATTATTGAGCGAAAATATGTACGACACATATGAAGAAGAACACAATTCATAGGGAAAAGGTGATTTCAATAATACTGAGAGAATTGCGATTACAAAAGCTGTTTAGATCATTACATCACTGATAGTATTTCTTTAAGTTGGCAACATTCCAAGGACGAGGAATGGGCTTGCCTGCTAGGTCAGTCAGGTAGTAAGCTCCGTTGCCTAAGGCAGAGGTAACTCTGTGAGGCCCTTCCCAGTTAGGGCCGAGTTTCCATTCACCAGGGACCTTCTTATGATCCATGACATTCCTTAGCACCAGATCTCCAGGTAGAAATTGGCAAATTAGCACATTTTTATTGAAACTTCTAGTAAGTTGTTGTTGGTATGCTGCTAGACGAATGAGCACGGCCTCTCTGCGCTTCTCTGTCAGGTCAAGAGCTTGGGCGATAACCTCATCATTTTTTGCTGGTTCAAAAATTTCAGACTGAATAGTGAAAAGGCCGACCTCTAAAGGGATGATGGCCTCCATCCCATAAGTGAGAGAGTAAGGCGTCTCCCCTGTCGATCGCCGTGGTGTTGTTCTGTATGCCCACAGAACATTTGACAGTTTTTCCACCTATTTGCCTTTAGCCTTTTCCAGTCGTTTCTTTATCCCATTGATAACCGTCTTGTTAGACGTTTTAGCTTGACCATTGCCTTGAGGGTAGACTGGAGTAGAATTTCGAAACTCAATTTTTAAGTCAGAACAAAACTTCCTGAAAACCTTCCCATCAAACTGGGTGAAGCTCCGTTGCCTAAGGCAGAGGTAACTCTGTGAGGCCCTTCCCAGTTAGGGCCGAGTTTCTTTTCACCAGGGACCTTCTTATGATCCATGACCTTCCTTAGCACCAGATCTCCAGGTAGAAATTGGCAAATTAGCACATTTTTATTGAAACTTCTAGTAAGTTATTGTTGGTATGCTGCTAGACGAATGAGCACGGCCTCTTTGCGCTTCTCTGTCAGGTCAAGAGCTTGGGCGATAACCTCATCATTTTTTGCTGGTTCAAAAATTTCAGACCGAATAGTGAAAAGGCCGACCTCTAAAGGGATGATGGCCTTCATCCCATAAGTGAGAGAGTAAGGCGTCTCCCCTGTCGATCGCCGTGGTGTTGTTCTGTACGCCCACAGGACGTTTGGCAGTTCTTTCACCCATTTGCCTTTGGCCTTCTCCAGCCGCTTCTTCATCCCATTAATGACCGTCTTCTTAGACGTTTTAGCTTGACCATTGCCTTGAGGGTAGACTGGAGTAGAATTTCGAAACTCAATTTTTAAGTCAGAACAAAACTTCCTGAAAACCTTCCCATCAAACTGGGTGCCGTTGTTAGATAGTAGGGCCCTTGGGATGCCAAACCGAGTAATGACGTTCCTCTAAACGAACCTTTTCATGTCAACTTCCTTTATGCTTGCTAAGGCTTCAATCTCCACCCACTTAGTGAAATAGTCAATGGCAGCAACGAAGAACCTTTTGTTAGCAGTACCCCTTGCTAGAGGTCCAACGATGTCTAGACCCCATTGTGCAAATGGCCATGGACTGGTGAGGGGAGTTAAGTTCTTGGCTGGTTGATGAATGAATGGGGCAAACCTTTGGCACTTGTCGCATTTTTGGACATATTGTTTGTGATATCCCTGTTCCGTAATATGTTAATTGGTCCTTAATATGAGCATGATTATGTGTTTAATATGATTTTGTGTGTCGTTATGTGAAAATATGTGGTTTTGAATTTCTATCTGTTCACCGTAAGAATATCTGTTTAATTATCTGCGTTGGAAATTAAATTGAAGGTCCTATCGGCCACAAAACCCGAAATTGATTGCGCCATCATGATTGGCATAATTTTTAGAGCCTACGGTGAAATTTGATTGAAAATTGATTTGGATCAAATTAATTAGATTAAATTAATGAATTAAGTGCCCAATTGTTTTATAATAAAATAATGTGTTGAGTGGGGGCTTTTATACACTCAATTTCTCTCCTTAGCCTCATTTTGGCTGATGATAAACTCTAAGAAGAGAAGAGAGGGTCGGTTAGAGAGAGGAAGGGAGAGACTTGTGCAATTTTTGGCTCAAGCTTGGGGATTTAAAGACTTAACTCAAGAATTGACTAGAGCTTGGGTGCTTGAAGCTCTTAGGTGAGTGGATTCATGAATATTAAGTTGTGATTTTGTGAATTTAAATTGGAATAATGGTCAAGAACATGAATTTGATTGAGCATGATGTAATTGAATTTGTTTTGTTGAATTGAGGGTCAATATGTGCATACATGTAAGAAATTGTTTTGAATTTGCATGTTTGAGCTTGAAATACATGATTCATGTAGAGTTTTGGTTAAAGCTCATGTTATGAGCACCATTTGTATCATCTAAGTTGAGAATGAGAGTAATACATCACATGCATGTGCAATTTATGAGGATAGGAGCTTTGAATACATGAATGTGTTATGATGAAAACGAGTTTGGTGTAATTTGAGCCATGCATGTGATTATTTTGTGAAATTGAGCTCCATTATGTTGTAATTTGGTGTTTGTACCATGTTAGTACATGAATATGTGAAGTTTGAGCTGGGATTATGAGTTTGGAACCTTTGGAGGTCGTTTTGAGCTCAAAAACACATTCTGGAGAACCCGGAAATTTGATGAGCATGAATTTCGTGCTCCCAGCACTTTTTGCAGACATGGTGTCCGCTTGAGCGGGGTAATTTCACGCTCGAACGGGGAGCCATATAGTGAGACCTTTCGCTCGAGCGCTAGACTTCAAGCTCAAGCGTAAATTTGATGCATCCAGTACTTTTGCAGGCCTCAAGGGTACGCTCGAGCGGGGAAGTCTACGCTCGAGCGGGGACCCTATTTTTTGAAATTTTGAAAAGACATTCTGTGTTTCATTTTCTGTTCTTTTTCACTTCTATGTACTCTTAGGCATGCATTGAGCATTTTAATTGAGTTAAAGAGATAAGAATAAAGCCTAAAGAGGAAAATGTGAATTTAAGAACGGATTGAATTGTTGGCGACCCTTTTTGTGTTCATGGACTGTGTAGAGTCGAGCTCTAGGGAAAACCAACAAACCGATCACTGTGAGTAATATCGATATTTGGAAGCTTGTCATTTGTCCAATTGCTTATTTTCTTATAAGCCTTATGCCTTATGATTTGCTAGTTTGAATTGTGGACAAATGTCTGATAAGAATGAATGGGCCAGAGGCCGTTTTGACAAAAAATGATGAATGGACCAGAGGCCGTTTTGACATGAATAGATGGGCCAAAGGCCGTTTTGACATGAATGGATGGGCCAAAGGCCGTTTTGACATGAATGGATGGACCAGAGGCCGTTTTGACATAAATGGGTGGGCCAGAGGCCGTTTTGACAGGAATGAAAGATAAATGGGCCAAAGGCCAGTATGTTTGAAACCACAGTCACTTGACTTAAATCGTGTATATAAATGTTAAATAAAAATGTGAATTGGGCCCAAGGCCGTTCAGAGTATGTTGTTCTACATATCGTTTGTATCTTCTTATTTGATGTTATTCACTAGGCTATCGCTCACGCTCATTCATGTGTTTGTAGGTGAGCCAAGAGAGGTCCAGACCCAGCCCCAGTGAAGTCTGTGTGGAATAACCGAGTTTTGGAGAGTCAGCCTTAGCGTCTCACACATGAGACTCGTCTTGGCCTTTCGGCTATGCTATGTTATTTTTGTCAAGAAGGCGAGGACTTTGCATATGTCTGTATATAGTTTTCATGGGTTGACTTAGTTTTTGGATGATCTTGTTTGTACAGAACTTATACTACTGTACTTCTGTTGTGAGTTATTAATGTATATATGTTTGGTTGTTTGGATGTACCATGTAAGCACAGCTCTATGGACAAAGTTTTGAACTGCTTCCGTTTGGCCCCCATTAACTCTGTTGAAATACATTTGTTTTGGTTTGAGGCCATAGGTAATCTCATGATTACTGGCCGGTTATGTCCTTAACCCACGGGGGCGGGTTCGGGTCATGACACTGTTGGGCATCTTTCTGCATACACGGCCACCAGTACCCATGAGTGAGGGCTCGGTGTGCCAAGGACCGACCTCCAGTGTGATTGCCACAGATCCCCTCATGGATTTCATAAAGAAAGTTCTCCACAAGATGGGGTGAACACAAAGAAGATACGGACCAAGGTAAGACTTTTTGTAGAGCTTGCCCGAAGGTGAGACCCAAAATCGCGCAGCTCGGTGCCTTGTTTTATGTGTTTCTTTCTTGTCATTTGAAAGGGCACCATTTTTTAAGAAGGCAAGGAGTGGGTCCATCCAGCTCGGACCGAGGTCAGTACAGAGGACCGAGCTGGGTAGATCGATAGTCGGTTGAGGAACAAATTCAACCCATATCTTGCGACCATTTTTGGAGTCCACCGAAGAGCCAAGACAGGCTAAGGCATCGGCGTGGCTATTTCCATAACGGCCAATTTTCACAACCCTGATAGCTTGAAATTTGCGGATCAGGTGCTTGGCTTGTTCTGCATAGGATGTCATCCGGTCATTGCGGCCAGAGGCCGTTTTGACATGAATAGATGGGCCAAAGGCCGTTTTGACATGAATGGATGGCCAAAGGCCGTTTTGACATGAATGGATGGACCAGAGGCCGTTTTGACATAAATGAGTGGGCCAAAGGCCGTTTTGACAGGAATGAAAGATAAATGGGCCAAAGGCCAGTATGTTTGAAACCACAGTCACTTGACTTAAATCGTGTATATAAATGTTAAATAAAAATGTGAATTGGGCCCAAGGCCGTTCAGAGTATGTTGTTCTACATATCGTTTGTATCTTCTTATTTGATGTTATTCACTAGGCTATCGCTCACGCTCATTCATGTGTTTGTAGGTGAGCCAAGAGAGGTCCAGACCCAGCCCCAGTGAAGTCTGTGTGGAATAACCGAGTTTTGGAGAGTCAGCCTTAGTGTCTTACACATGAGACTCGTCTTGGCCTTTCGGCTATGCTATGTTATTTTTGTCAAGAAGGCGAGGACTTTGCATATGTCTATATATAGTTTTCATGGGTTGACTTAGTTTTTGGATGATCCTATTTGTACAGAACTTATGCTACTGTACTTCTGTTGTGAGTTATTAATGTATATATGTTTGGTTGTTTGGATGTACCATGTAAGCATAGCTCTATGGACAAAGTTTTGAACTACTTCCGTTTGGCCCCCATTAACTCTGTTGAAATACATTTGTTTTGGTTTGAGGCCATAGGTAATCTCATGATTACTGGCCGGTTATGTCCTTAACCCACGGGGGCGGGTTCGGGTCATGACACTGTTGGGTATCTTTCTGCATACACGGCCACCAGTACCCATGAGTGAGGGCTCGGTGTGCCAAGGACCGACCTGCAGTGTGATTGCCACAGATCCCCTCATGGATTTCATAAAGAAAGTTCTCCACAAGATGGGGTGAACACAAAGAAGATACGGACCAAGGTAAGACTTTTTGTAGAGCTTGCCCGAAGGTGAGACCCAAAATCGCGCAGCTCGATGCCTTGTTTTATGTGTTTCTTTCTTGTCATTTGAAAGGGCACCATTTTTTAAGAAGGCAAGGAGTGGGTCCATCCAGCTCTGACCGAGGTCAGTACAGAGGACCGAGCTGGGTAGATCGATAGTCGGTTGAGGAACAAATTCAATCCATATCTTGCGACCATTTTTGGAGTCCACCGAAGAGCCAAGACAGGCTAAGGCATCGGCGTGGCTATTTCCATAACGGCCAATTTTCACAACCCTGATAGCTTGAAATTTGCGGATCAGGTGCTTGGCTTGTTCTGCATAGGATGTCATCCGGTCATTGCGAGTTTCGTATACTCTAGTCAATTGGTTCACCACAAGTTGGGAGTCACTATAAACGAGTAACTCCTCTGCATTAAAGTGTTCAGTGCTGCGTAGACCAGCTAGCAGAACCTCGTACTCCGCTTCATTGTTGGAAGCCTTCCATCCCAGTCTGATGGCTTGCTTCCAAACAAACCGCTCTGGTGAAATAAAGACCATTCTTGCTCCAGAACCCTTTTGGTTGGAGGATCCATCAACGAACAGCTTCCAAACGTCTCTAATGGAAAGTTTCCATGCCTCGGTGGGGGTTTGATGAGTGTTGTGGATTTCGGTTTCTAAGGCCAAGCTTCTTCGGAAGAACCGGTCAGTCCTGGAGTGAATTCAGCTACGAAGTTTGCTAACACTTGAGCTTTGATAGCAATCCGTGGCTGGAATTTAATGTCAAACTCCCCCAATTCTACTGCCCACTTCGCTGTCTGACCTGAGAAATCAGCTCGGCTGAACACGGACTTTGGAGGGTACTCTGTGAGGACATTGATAGTGTGTCCTTGGAAGTAGTGAGCAAGCTTCCTAGAGGCTATCAGTAGGGCATATGCCAGCTTCTCTAGAGGTAGGTAACTGGTTTCGGCATCCAATAGGGTTTTGCTAACGTAGTATATTGACTTTTGTTCCTTCCCTTCCTCTCTAATCAAGACTGCACTCACAGCGTGATCGGAGACAGCCAAGTAAAGAAAGAGCTCTTCGTTAGGGACTAGAGTAGACAAAAGTGGAGGGAAAGAAAGATACTTTTTTAACTCTGTGAGTGCTTCGAAGCATTGGTCACCCCATTCGAAGTCTACCTTTTTCCTTAAAAGTTGGAAGAAGGGTCTCATTCGATTCATCCGATCAGAGGACCGACTAATAAAACGGTTAAGTGCTGCAGCCATGCCAGCAAGTTTTTGGAGTTCCTTAGCCTTTGTAGGTGCCTTAATGTCTAGGAGGGCTTTGATCTAGTCGGGATTGACTTCGATACCTTGCCTGGTCACCACATATCCCAAGAACTTCCCTGAACCTACCCCGAATGCACATTTCGAGGTGTTCAAGCGAAGCTTGTGGGTCTTCAGGATTTGGAACACTTCCTTCAAGTCTCTCAGATGATGTTCGGCCAATTTACTTTTGACTACCATGTCATCTATATAGGCCTCCATAGTCTTGCCTAGTTGGTTCTTGAACATTTTAGTGACCATCCGTTGATAGGTCGCACCGGCGTTCTTTAGGCCGAAGGGCATCACTTTGTAGCAGTAGGTGCCCCTTGGCTAATGAATGCTATCTTCTCTTAGTCAGAGCCAAACATGGGGATTTGATGATAGCCACTGTAGGCATCTAGGAAGCTCATCTGTTCATGTCCGGCAGTTACATCTACCAGTTGGTCTATCCGTGGAAGAGAAAAGCTGTCCTTAGGACAAGCTTTGTTGAGACTGGTAAAGTCAACGCACACCCTCCATTTTCCGTTCTTTTTCTTTACCACGAAGATGTTAGACAACCATTTCAGATATTGTACCTCCCATATGACCCCGGCCACCAGAAGCTTATTTACCTCTTGGATGACCGCTTCTGTATGTTCCACGGATGATCGTCTGCTCTTTTGGACTACGGCCGAGCTGCTGGTTGGACATTGAGTTGGTGACATGCAAAGGTTGGGTCCAACCCAGGAGTCTTGTAAGCAGACCAGGCAAATACTTCTATATTCTTGCGGAAGAGAGTTAGCAACTGCTCATTTTCTCTAGCGAGAAGCGAAGTGCCGAGCAGAAAGAACTTGTCTGGATCTCTTCCGCCCACCAAGATTGTTTTGAGGTCCTCCACCATCTTCTCTGTTGGTACTCTAGCAATGTCTTCCAATACAGGCTGATCAGGCAGCTCGACCATCTGGACTTCCTTGCATGCTAGTTTAGACTTCATGACGGTGATGGAGCAGTGCTTTGCCACTACTTGGTTACCCTTGATCTCCTCCACCCCATTCTTTGTTGGGAAACGAACTACCTGGTGGTAAGTGGATGGCACTGGCTCCATTTTATGAATCCAAGGTCGACCGAGTATTGCATTGTAAGGAGATAAAGTGTTGATCACTAAGAAGTCGACAGGGACTACTTTGGACTTTGCTGTGACGGACAAGGTGATCCGGCCGAGCGGCCACTCCGTCTGTCCATTAAAACTGACCAAAGGGGAGACTGCAGGGATTAAGTGTTGTTCATCAAGACCCAGCTTTTTGAAAAGGTCATAATACATAATGTCAGCGGCGCTTCCTTGATCAATTAGGACTCGTTTCACATCAAATTTGTTCGTCACACCGACAGTGACGATCAGGGCATCAGTGTGAGGATGTTGGATCCCTTCCAAATCTTTATCGGAGAACACAATGTCGAACCGAGAGGGCTTTGCTTCTGTTCTGGACTTCTTGAGCAATGGTCCTACTGACATAACTTATTACAAGTGCGTGGCTCTCTGAATTTCACCACGAAGGGCATTCTCCCTTTGGGGGTCGGTCATCCCATGGATAACGTTTATTACTAGCCTTGGGGCTTGGTCCTCTGGTAGAGGGGTTGGGGGTTGTCCTTGTTTTGCCCTTATCTTTTCCACATCGATCCATTGCTGGAGGTGGCTGACAGTGACCAAGTCTTCGAGATGCCTTTTAAGGTCTCTGTAGTTCTGCGTCTAATGCCCTTTCTCACGATGGTAGGTGCACCGCCACTCTTGGTTGCGCCGAGCAGGGTCCCCCATCATCTTAGGAGGCCAAACGAAGTAGGGTTCTCCCTTGATTTTTTCCAAGAGCCTGTAGATCGGCTCCGTGAACACAGTGGTTATGGCTTTGTAGGATCTACTCCTTTCTTCTTCGGTTTGCATGGTCGGTTGCTTATTTTGGCCATACCTCATTCTTTGGTCCTCCCTCCTAGGTTGTCCGGCCCTATGTTGCCAAGAGGCCTTAACTCCCTTATCTGCAACTGACACTTGTATAGAGGCTGTGTCATCTTTCACACGGGCTCGCTCCTCTATTCGAGCCCTCAGCTCTTTCAAGTCAGAGGCGGGTCGTTTCGTCAATGACTGCCTGAGCTTATGTGAAGGGAGAAGGGCTTGTTTGAAGTATAGAGCTGCCAACGGCTCACTACAAACATCTTCTTCCAAATCGCCATATGCCTTCCAATATCGCCGAGCGTATTCGCGCAAAGACTCCTTTTTATCCTTCCGAGTATTGAACAAGGTATCCAATCCCTTCGAGATTCGGCTATTAGAAACAAACCGTGCGAGGAAGGCTTCGGAGAGCTGAGCCCAACCATAGATTGGTTGAGGAGGAAGCTTGTCATACCACCGGAGGTCGTGCTCACCAAGGCTAGAAACATAAACCTTGCACATGAACGCATCGTTCTGATTCCAAAGTGACATCATTTGACGGCAATGGCTGATATGAGTCAGGGGGTCTGACTTCCCATCATAGAGGATGAATTTCGGTGGACTGTACTTATGAGGAGCTTCTACCGTTCAATCTCGGTGTAGAAGGGGGAAGAAATTAGTCGGTCCAAAGCACGACGCTCTATCTGATGAACGGACCGATCTAGATGCTCATTTGCCCTTTCTAATCGTCGTTCTGCTACTTTGTTCAATCGTCGGTCATCCCCTTAGTTGTCATTCAACCATGTCCTCAAGTCACGCAGTCGTTCGTCACGACGGCACAGAGGAAGTGAGATTGTTGAATAATGATTGATGGACTTTTGTCTTTTGCGAGAGTCTTCTTGGGGACTCTCTGTCCTACTACTGGCTCCCTCACTGCGTACCAGAATCGGCGACTACGCTCACCACGAGCAGGACCATAGTTAGACCGTTCACGTCGTGGGGGCGGCAGAGGAGTGTGCCTCCGTTGCTGAGACGGTCTACCTCCAGACTTCCTTGGCTCACTCTGAGGTACCATCTACTTTCTCAGTTGAGCACGTAACTCCTCAATCTCTAGACTCATCGAGTCGATGGCACGATCACGGTGGTCCTTCTCAACAAATAACCATTGAGATGACTGATAGGCGGCGACATGACGTCGCTCTGCCGTATGAAGGGTCGAACTATCGTGGTCTATCAAGTTATCATTCCCGGTAGGAAAGGCCATATCCTTGTCTTTGGTTCTCTCCGTTCCTGGAGTTTTCTCTCCCATCCCAGGTTGCGAGGTTCCTTCAATAGCCACCGTCGGAGTTCGTCACAAAGCAATCAGAGAACGATTCCCACAGACGGCGCCAAATGTGCGGACCAGTTTCCGCAATAGAGTAAGATGGAACTTCGTGGACGAACCCTGGTGCACCAATGGGTGAAGGCTTGCACAAGGAACAAATAGTTAGGTTGCCCGACCGGGGGTTGGCCGAAAACCCCTCCGACGGTCGAGTCAGTACCAGAGTTTGGTATAGACAAGATAGAGAAGACCAGTGTGTTTTTAGAGTTAAGAGATCGCCCCTTTCAAGGAGAGTAAGGTTACCTTTTATAAAGATCGTATGACTTATTCATCAAGCTCCCTCGTTCTCCGCCTGGTCCTCAGCCGTGATGGTAGCACATCCTTTAATAGAGGGGAGCAAGATCCGTCATTCATGGGCACCACGTGCCATTTACTTTACAGGGTATTGATTGATCTGTTAGCACTCATGTGTCGTGGAGTGGGACCCTTGGAGCCCAAGTTATGGACTTACCCTCTTCAGAGTGGGAAGGGGTGCTAGGGCCAGGCCCATGGTCTTCCCCTCTTCGGAGTGAGGAGTGGGCCAAGATTGATTAGCTCGGCCCATCATAGAGTGGAGAGAGAGAGCCCACTTCGGAGTGGGGACCTTCGTCCAGTCCAACGAGGCTCCATACAAATAGGCTTGAGTACGGAGTAGGGACCTTCGTCCAGTCCAGTGGGGACCTTCGTCCAATCCAACAAGGTTCCATACAAATAGGCTTGAATAATTGTGCCCCCTTCAGCACACAATCCAAGATGCTCCCTAGCGCACTCAATTATCTATTGCCGTGATCGTTCAACATCACATCATAAGTTATGTGTTTGCCACGTTTGTTGGTTCAACATCCAATTCTCTACATCAGCCTGGCATGACCCCTTTAAACTATCCCGACATTGATTCTAGTTAGCTCATATATCAGTCTAGCATGACCCCTTTAAACTGTCCCGGCATTGATTCCGGTTAGCTCCTACAACAGTCCAATGCGACCATAAACTGTCTCTCGACATTAGTTCTAGCCAGTTTCTACATTGGTCTGACACGACCTTAAATTGTCCTGGCATTAATTTCAGCTAGTTTCTACAACGGTCCGACACGACCATAAACTGTCTCTCGGCTTTAGTTTCGGCCTCTGATTTATTGGATAGAAACCTATAATATTTTTTTATTTTTTTGAAATAATATGTATTGTATTGAATGAATTGTCTTATACAATAGAAGGCCTGTATATATAGGCTGAGAAAGAGTATCCTACTAGAAATTTAACCATGAGAAAGAATATCTTAGAAGAGACTTAACTATGGCAATATCTAGTATATCTAGGAAATCAATACCTAATATATGTAGGAATATATACCATATATACATTAATATCTCCCCTCAAACTCAAGGATGATAAAAATCTTGAGTTTGGAGAGAAAAACTAAAACATGAAATAAAACTAAATAAAATAAAAGGTAAATAGATTGCAAAATCTGAACGGGAGCACAAGGGCGCTTGAAATAGATCAGAGGCCGGAACTAAAGTCAGGAGACAGTTTATGGTCGTGTCGGACCATTATAGGAACTGGCTAAAACTAATGCCAAGACAATTTACGGTCGTGCCTAACCAATGTAGAAACTGGCTATCACTAATGTTGAGAGACAGTTTGTGGTCGTGTCATACCATTGTAGGAACTGGCTGGAACTAATGCTAGGACAATTTAAAGGGGTCATGCCGGACTAATGTAGGAGCTAACCGGAATCAATTTCGGGACAATTTATAGGGTCATGTCGGACCGTTGTACAGATTGGCTAACTGGAATCAATGTCAGGACAGTTTAAAGGGGTCATGCTAGACCGTTGTAGGAGCTAACTGAAATCAATATCGGGACAGTTTAAAGGGGTCATGTCAGACCGATGTAAGAGCTAACAAGAATCATTGTCAGAACAGTTTAAAGGAGTCATGCCGGACCGATATAGAGAACTAGATGTTGAACCAACAAGCGTGGCACACACATAACTTATGACGTGATTCTAAATGATGATGGCAATAGATAATTGAGTGCGCCAGGGGACGACTTGGATTATGTGCCAAAGGGGGCGGCTTGGATTGTGTGCCAGAGGGGGCAACTTGGATTGGGCGCCAGAGGGGGCGGCTTGGGTGGTGCACCAAAGGGGATGGCTTAGGTGATGCACCAAAAGGGGCAGCTTGGGTGGTTTGCATGGTGTATAACCATGCTCACCATGATATAGGTATAATACTTCCCTTCAAACTCAAATAGGTTTGCAGATAGAAACCTATGTGAGGTTGAAACAGAGGGAAAACAAAGTGGAGTAGAAACACACAAAAAATTAGATTACGAGTAAAAAATAAATAAAAAAATATGAAAGAGTATCCTACAAGAAATTGGATAGTAGAGAGAGAGGAAATAATATGTATTGTATTGAATGAATTGTCTTATACAATAGAAGGCCTGTATATATAAGCTAAGAAAGAGTATCTTACTAGAAATCTAACTATGAGAAAGAGTATCCTATAAGAGACCTAACTATGGCAATACCTAATATATCTAGGAAATCAATACCTAATATATGTAGGAATATATACCATATATACATTAACATCCCCCCTCAAACTCAAGAAGGATAAACATTTTGAGTTTGGAGAGAGAAACTAAAATATAAAATAAAACTAAATAAAATAAAAGGCAAATAGATTGCAAAATTCGAACGGGAGCGCAAGGGTGCTTGAAATAAATCAGAGGCTGGAAAGTAAGGACATTTTGTGGATTAGGATTTATAGAATTTGGTAGTTCTTCAAGTTTACATATTATTCTCCAGTCTTGCACAAACGAGGCTATTGTGGATAACAACTGTGGTTTGTTAATAGCTATCAAACCCTATATTTGTTTGGTTATTTAGATTTCTAGTGTGACTTCCCTTTTGTTTTGTTTTGTTTTGTTTTATTAATTTTTTTTAATGCTTTGTATGGTTCTAGGATTTGTTGAGGGAAAGTAGGAAACAAAGTATATGAAGCTAAATTATTTGCTTTTGTTTTTACTTGGTTGGGCTAAGAAAATGAATAGGTATTCCTCAAAATATATTTATATATATTTTTTGGTTTTTTTTATTACTCACAAAAAAATTAGTAAGTAAGAGTAATTTCTTTTCCTTTCCATTCAACAAATCCAAGACCAAGCATAACATTGGAAAAATTCTTGGTCTTTAAGCATGATAATGCAATAACTTAAATGGAAGATGGGTCGGACTGATCCACGCTTTCAATAGGTCTGCTGGTTTTGGTGTCTTCGAAGCATGCCTGCAAAAAGGTCCAAATGGGGGAAATTGACCCCTGACGGACACTCCAACGATCAAGTTAGGTCAAGATAGATTGATTTTGGAGAGAGAGAGAGAGAAGCAAAGGGGTAAAGACTTAACCTCTAATGTATCTCGAAAGCTTCCTTATATCATTTACTCATTATTTCCTTGTCCGTTCTAAACTATCTTGTTGACTGAAAGTCTATGGCCTAGTTAATATCATTCATGGTGATTCTGCGTACTCCAGCATGAGGGGTCTTACCGCATTTAATGCTACAGTGGCCTCATTAAATGGCTGATGTGTGGGTGCAATAACTTTGCAAGATCTTTGTCTGCTTTACGTGGCTGATTCCCTGTTTGACAAGTGTTTGGATGCTATTGGTCTTGAGCCAACATTAGTTTCTCAAAGTTATTAGACTTTAACACCTGGGTCGTGAGCTGGGCCCTAAGCCGTGGACTAGGCCCCCTTGGGTGCCCCTTAGTAGTATCAAAGCAAATAAAGACCAATGCATTAAAAAAGTTTCAGAACAAGTTTAAATATTGATGATAAATTATTTAGAGAAATTATAAGAAAAACTAGTTATTATTGATATAAAAAAAATAGTCTTTATTTATGAAAATAATATAGAAAATTATTATATTTTCTCAACTTTCAAAAAGTGCTTTTGATAAATTTCTCATCAGCTTTTTAGAGTTTCTGTAAACTTTTTAGAAGTTGCCCTTCCGTTCCCAAAAGAAAGCTATGGGAAAACGAATTTCTGCATTCAATGTAGTTAGGGGCAATTTGGAAAGTTAGTAAAAAGTCAGTTTTTTAGCTTTTTACCAACTTCTTCCAGAAAAGCCATTAAAAAAGCCATCAAAAAAGTCAAAAAATCAAGTTTTTACCAACTTCTCAAAACACTTCTTAGGTAAGATTCCTAGTGTTGTTTACCTTGTGTATAGACATTGACTTGACGTGTTAGCAGTGGCAGAGGCAGAGACAGCTAAGGACCAAGGGTCAGGTGTTCTCCGGATTTTTTATTTTTTATTTTTTATATTTATACTAATACGCCTAAATATAAAGATTATGAATTGTTTATCCTTTATAAAATTATAGTAATATCCCTCTTTAAATAATGTAAAACTCTTTATATTGTGTTTTATTAGAGCATCCACATCAATCTCAGCAAATTTTGAGTCAAATTATAACTCAAAATCTACTTTTGTATTTTAGCTAACCTCTTTTTTATGTATACACTCCATCAAACTCTCTATTCTAAAATTCTATTTCATCAAAATATTATTTTTTATTCTTTTATCCTTTTTAATTTAAATATATTTTTTTCAGTGCATCATAGCAGCAGCAGAGAGCAGCAGTCGAAGGAGGCAAAACCACCAAGGGGTGATTGACCAGCAGGTCGACTGGTCGGACGACGGTCGACTGGTCAGGCCAAAATTAAGCAAAACTTCCTTTTCTGCAGGGACATCTAAGTGGACACCTAGGGAGAACGTTCGATGTGTGAGAAAATATAATAAAAAATAGATTAACCTATCTAAAAAAGAATAAACTATTGAATAACTAATGAATGTAGCAAATTCAACCAAAAACTAGTTTAGAAATAATTTGTTGAGACTGATAGAGTAAGAATTTTATGATTTGCTAACTGTATTTAACCAAAAACTACATTTGGTGAGGCTAATGTGGATGCTCTTTGTAGACACCCCATTTTTGACCGACCTTAAGACTCAGACGTCATCGATTGAGCGCATGGTGATGACGCATGTTATGCTCATTCTGAGGTTACAGAGTCTCGGCTGAGAGCCTTGCCTCCGGACCTCGGGACTCTTTTGTGCTTTGCCTCGGTTTGCGAATCAGGTTCTGTTTTCTCTTCCCGAAGGGAGGGAGAGGTCTCGTAGACCATCTCTCAGTGGCCGTAGGCTACTTTTCGTGGTCTTAGACCACTGTTCCCGTTTGGAGACCAGTTTTCGATTTTCGGAGTCGTTGGCCGTGCACCTCGGTTCGAGACCGCTTAACTTTCTCCGTTTGGCACGATTTTTGGAGAGCTTGAACCTTTTGAACCTTTCGGAGGCACTTCTTTCTTGAGAAAGCTTGAACACTTTGAACCTTTGTTTTAGCTTCTTGAGGAAGCTTGAACCTTTTGAACCTTTGTTTTTGCTTCTTGAGGAAACTTGAACCTTTTGAACCTTTGTGTAGACACCCCATTTTTGACCGTCCTTAAGACTTGGACGTCATCGTTCGAACACTCGATGATCATCCCTATTCGTGTTCGTCTTGAGTTCTCGGAGGTTTCGACTACGCGCCTCGCCTCAAGATCTCTCGACTTGTTTGTTTTGTGTTTGGGTTTGCATCAAACACTTGTTGTTTTGCTTCTGAGGGTGGGAAATAGCTTATAGGCCATCCCCACACCTCACCGGCCATGGCTTGAGGCCACCGGCCACTGGTGATGGCTGGTTGGCACTATTGATGGTCGGTCGGCACATTTTGTGGTCGGTCGACCAACTTTGTTGGCCGATTAACCACTTTTTCTGGTCGAGACCTTTTCTTAAGGGGGTTTGAACCTTTTGAATTCCCTGTTTTAGCTTCTTAAGGAAGCTTGAACCTTTTAAACCCCATGTGTTTAGCTTCTTGAGGAAGCTTGAACCTTTTGAACCCTTGGTTTTTAGCTTCATGAGGAAGCTTGAACCTTTTGAACCCTTGGTGTAGCTTCTCCAAGAAGCTTGAACCTTTTGCACCTTTCTTCTAGCTTCTCCAAGAAGCTTGAACCCTTTGCCTAGCTTCTCCAAGAAGCTTGGACACTTCTTCCTCTATAAA
Source organism: Camellia sinensis (assembly GCF_004153795.1). Taxonomy (NCBI): domain Eukaryota; kingdom Viridiplantae; phylum Streptophyta; class Magnoliopsida; order Ericales; family Theaceae; genus Camellia; species Camellia sinensis. The sequence goes on along the minus strand of NW_021025170.1, from coordinate 671,777 downwards.
TAGAGAGCCTCTCCTTCCATTTCAAGGGTTCCAAGAAATTTGTCCAAAACAAAAACATATATCTCTCTTGATATCTCTACATCCAAGCCTCCAAAGTGCTTGGTTCTTGATCCCTTTGCACCCCAACTCCTAAGCACACACCTCCACCATTCATCTAAGGTTCTTGGAGGGTCTTGTGGGGGCTCAAGACTTGGTTTTGACTCAGAAAAATTTGCTGGAGTGCTGGTTTTGAAGGTCTTCAAGGGTGAGTTTCTAAGCCTTAAATCCCTTGTTTTTGCACACACTTTTAGCCTATCTTGCATGCTGTTTTGAGCTTAACTTATAACTGAAAAAAGTCTTGTTTTTGAGTGCTTTAAATAGTTGTTTAGGTCACTTTGTTGTTTGGGGTCGTTTGACCCCTCTTAGACCTTGTTTGGCCCCCATTTTGTGCTATTTTGGTGAGCTCCGGGACCACCTTGTTTGGGCCTCCTCACCACTGAAATCTTGAGGGATCTCAGTGGTGGGGATGGTGGTTTAAGGTCCTAAGAAGGAGAGGCCCATCCCCTCTCCTTGTTGTCTTCAAAAAGTGCCATTTTAGCCTCATGTGTGAGCACCATTTTTAAATTCATGTTGGCCATGTCTTAAGTGTTATTTGTGCTCATTTTTCCATGATGTAGCACTGTTTTTACTTGGTTTAGACACACCATGCATGCCTTGCATACTTGTCTTGTAATGCCATGAATTTGCCTTAACATGCTTTAGGCTTTGACCCTTGTTCTAGCATGATTTTGGCCAAGCTTTGTGAAGATTTTATACATGTTTTAGTATGCTTTAGCTCTGTTTTCAGTTGCTTTGGTCATGCTCAACATGTTTCGTATGGTCTCTTTGCATTCTAGCTTGTTAGCTTTGGGTGTGTAGGTCACTAGCATGCTTTACTTGGCTTTACTTGGCTTGTTCTCATGATTTGGCATCATTGGAGACCATATTTCAGTCCATGTTCCATTTTTGCATACTTGCATTTTCCATCCCTTTCATGCTTTGAAGAGTTGATGACTTATGCTCCATGTTTAGGCCCTTGTGCATGCATGCTTGTGTGTGTGTTTTCATGCTTTAGTTGTATCATTTTGGCCACTGTTTTGGGCCTACTTGAGGGCTGTCATTTCGGTTCAAGACCATCCTAGCATGTTGTTGCATGCTTGCCTTGTATGTTGTTGCATATTTGGCCTTGTTCCATGTTTGTTACATTGCATTTTGCATGTTTGACACATTGCACATTTGCATGCTTAGTTTGCATGCTTAGGTTACATAGCATTGCATGCATCCCATGCCTCTTGAATTGATTATGATGGAGGTTGAGGCCCATTATTTGTTTTGTGCATTTCATTCCATATTAAAATTGCACACTTTGGCTTCTTTGAGCCATCATGCATTGAAATGCATGATTGGTGGTCCGAGGGTCGAGTACCATGCTCCCTTGAGTCTTAAACATGATAGGGAGGGTGGTGGTGCAAACATTGCTTTGAAAATACATTGTCATGCGTTGTCTGTCCTCTGCTGCTGTCAAAACAGGTTTCTACAGGAAGATATGGCCGGTCGGCCATCTACAGTGCCGATCGACCAAACATTTGTGGCCGATATCAATATCTATGGTCGATGGATGGCCGATGGCCTTTACTTTTGGCCGGTGACCTTCCACAGTGCTCAGGAGGAAGTTAAAAGCAGTTCTGGAAACTTTCATAATTTTCAGAGGAGCAAGGCAGTGTAAACAGAGGCAACAGTGGCATGGTACCGGGTTTTCGGGCAAGGCGGATCGAGCATGCATCATCCACACATTCTGAGGCAGGGCTGCGGCCACCCTCCTGCATTTAATTTGTTAATTAATTAGAAATTCTGTAATAATTAATTTAGTAGTATTCATTTGGTTGTGTAATATTTATTCGGACCCTCCGAGCGAGGGCAATTGTGTAATAAGTGTGCGTGAGTGTGTGTATGTCTTCCAACCCCCACTTCTTTCTCCCTTTTACTTACCTGCTTTCAATGGTTAGTATTAGGTCATATTTAATTTAGCATACCTTATGCTATGCATGCGTGCATCCATACATTTTTCTTGCATGCACTGGGCTCGGCGCATCATACTAATTGCATTGTATTTCAATTTCAAGTTGAATACGTGTTAGTTGTAGCATCATCATATGTCATCCATAGATTAGCCAAGCCTAGATGAAGGAGATGAATCCATGTCAATGAGATCACTAGTTTTTGGCTCCGGTCGATCACCTTTGCCAAAGTCTTTAATTGTTTGGTCTTCAAGAAACACAACATCACGGC
>NW_021025170.1:538664-668934 GCF_004153795.1 Camellia sinensis | reverse complement strand
ATTTTAAGTTCTAAATCTTATTATGATGCCCTCAAATCTTGGGGTGTCACAACATGGTATCAGAGCTTAGGTCTAGAAACCCTTGAGACCTTAGGTAGACTTAAGCACACGTCTCTTACTATGCTTCAATTAAAAACATTTTATGATCTAAAGCCTTACCAAAAGTATAATAGTGTCGTATTTCCTCTGTAGGATGTCGAGCCCACCACACAACGATGACCGGCTCTCGGGCCCAGAATCTGACCCAGAAGAGGAGCCATTACTAAGCGATCCAGAAATATAGGCGGAGATTTCCGAGTTTGAACCAAAAAAAAATTTGTCTAAGGAAAAGCACATATATCTCTCTATATCTCTACATTCTAGGCTTAGAAATGGTGTTTGTTCTTGGCCTTTAACACCACACCTCATAGCCACACACCTCCACCATTGATCTAAGGCTCTTGGAGGGTCTTGAGAGGTCTCAAAGAGCTGGTTTTTGGTCCAAGAAGCTGCTGGTTTTGTTGAAGCTACAAGGGTAACACGTTATTCCCTCTTTTAAGCTTTATTTTGCTCCATCTTTTAGCCATACTTGCAAGCATATTTGAGTTTCGGTGTAAACTGAAAAAAGTCTTGTTTTGAGGTCCTTTTCATGTTTGTTTAAGGTCACTTTGTTGTTGGGGGTCATCTACCCCCTTGCATGCTTCATTTTGCCTTGTTTTGAGCCATGCATGAAGGCCTTTGTATTGATCTTTGTTTGGCCTTTTGACCACTGAAATCTAGCAGATTTTCGGTGGTTAATATGCTGTTTTGAGAGCCAAAATCAGAGAGGGGTGACCCACTCTCTCCTTGTCTTGTTTTCTAGCATATTTGGCCTAACAAAGGAGCCTATACTTGCATGCCTCCAAGCCTTGTTTCAGGCCTTTTTTGGTGGTTTTTAGGACCTGCATAAGCTCTTTCCATAGCTAATTTTGTCATATTGGATGTCCACCTTGCATGTGTAGAACAATCCTCTTCATAGCTTATCAAAGGAGCATGTCATTCTTGCATGCATTGACCATGTTTCAGTGGGTTTTTGGGCTTTATTTGGCATGTCATACGTCTGTCTTATTCTGGTTTAGTGGCCTCTTGAATGCTTCACATGCTTGTAGTGTAAATCCTCTTCACTAGCTTGTAATGCATGTTGTTTTGGCCTTTGATTCTAGCATATTTTGGCCATGTTCTAAACTGATTTTGTGCATGTTTTGGACTGCCTTAGCTCTATTTTTAGGCCTCATGGTCGAATGATGTTTGCTAAGCATGGTTGTAGTGCAATATCCTTGCCTAGCTTTGAGTTTTGAAGCCTATTGCATGCTTATATTGAGGTGTTTGCATGTTTTGGGTTCATTGTGCATAGTATTTCAGAGCATGTAAGGTTGCCATGTTCCCATATTTTCCACTCCTTAAATGCATTTGAGGATTGTGCTTGTATGCCTCATTTATGGACCATTGCATGAGCTTCATTTTCATGCCTTTTGAGCCACCATTTTAGTCCATTTTCCGACTGTTTTGGGCCTGCATAGGGACTTTTTGGGGCTGGTTTGGTCATTTGTGCATCGCTTTGCATACCTCTAGTGTAATGCACTTTACTAATTTCGGTACTTGAGTCATCTAACATGCATCGGGTGAGTTGTTTGCATGATTCGGGACCGCCTTGTATGCTATTTCAGAGCTGGAACTTGTGTCATTGTATGCCATATTTCATGCTTGCCATGCTTTGGTAGAGTTGCACTTTGTGCCTTATCTAGTGTAATGCACTTCACTAATTTCGGTACTTGAGTCATCTAACATGCATCGGGTGAGTTGTTTGCATGATTCGGGACAGCCTTGTATGCTATTTCAGAGCTGGAACTTGTGTCATTGCATGCCATATTTCATGCTTGCCATGCTTTGGTAGAGTTGCACTTTGTGCCTTAGGTTTGGTCCCTTGCATTTGTGCATGTTTGCATGTATTTTTGTTATCTCATTTTTATCCTATTGGCCACTGATTTGGATGTGGCTGAGGTCCATCCATCTTGGTTTAAGTCCATCTTGCATTGCATATGCCATATAATCCATGTTGTTGCATGATTGACCATTACATTGTGTATGTCTTGATCATCTCATTGATAGTCTTCATATGTGCATTGCATATGCCATATAGCGTCATGTGCATTGAGTATGCCATTCTTAGTTCATAGCATTGCGTATGCTAGTCGCACCCTTGCATGTCATCCCTTGCATGTTTGCATCATTTAGTCGCATTGCATTTAGGTTGCATGCTAGAATTGCATTGGTGCATGCATTGTGTGTTGCATCGTGTTTGGAATAGGAGTTAGTCCAAACACGGGAAACGATGGACGTTTCGTACTCAAAGTGACAAAACGTGCTTCAATTCTCAGTCGCCGACACTCTTGACTACCCATGATAGAATTTAGGCCTTGTTGTGTTCATATGTGCATTCATTTCATATCGAGTCATACAATTCGACTCCTCGGCCATCATGCATCGAGATGTATGATTGGTGGCACGAGGATCGAGGACTACCCTCCCTAGAGCTTATGCAATGATGGGGAGAGTGGTCGTGCACACATATGTTGAAAATACTTTTCCATGCCCCTTTATTGCTCTCTGTTGCAACAAACCAGAAACTAGCAGCAAAAACTAGTCGGCAGTATCCCTACAGGTTCCCATGGTGGAGTTTCAGCCTTCTGGAGCTTTGTACAATATTCTTGGACCAGTTGCAAACAAAGGCAAATCGAGGCATCGCGATGGATTTCCTGACGAGGCGACTCGAGCGTGCATGCATCCCTTATCATTCAAAGCAGAGCTGAAGCGGTCCATCATATGTAGTTTGCATGCTAGTTCATTTGTTTATTTAGTTAATTTGTTAATTAGCTAATGTTGTGTAATAATTAGCTTGATTAGCTTAGATTAGCTAGTTGGTTGTGTATTATTCATTGGGACCCTCTGAGGAGGGCAATGATGTAATAAGTGTGCGTGTGTGTGATGTATGTCTTTCAACCCCACGTCTTTCTCCCTTTTACTTACTTACTTTCGATGGTTAGTTTTAGGGCGCGTTTCAATTAGCATCCTTATACTCGCATGTTTGCATCCATTCATCAGTCTTGCATGCACCGGGCGCGGCGCATCATACTAACTGCATTGTATTTCAATTCCAAGTTGAATACATGTTATCTGTTGCATTTCATATGCCATGTTTAGAATAGCCGAGCCTATCTTAGTTGCATTTTTGCATGTGTTGCATTAGCCATCTTAACATGAACTAGGATCATGCATTGATTACTAACTAGTTTCTGTTTTGGCATGGAATACTCGGTGAGTGTTTATGCTTTAGCATCCTTGCATGCGTGTGAGTGACTGCCATGATAGCATGCTTACCATAAGACTATTTACTTATGTGATATAACTGCCTGAATGCCTGTGGGTGGAGGTTGAGTTATTTGAATTGGAACAATGCATTGAATGAGAGTTTTAAGCCCACTTGAGAGTGGCAAAATCATGTTTTCTAAGCCCACCCGAGGGTGGCAAAATCCATGTCTTATCCTACTTACGAGTAGCACCTTCAAACCGTTTTCCAAAACGAACATGAGATGTTTTGTTCCAATTCAGGCGACCCAGTCTATACTTGTATGTTGTGCGCATCACATAGTAATTCTAGGCTAATAACCGAAATAAGAGCACATATGTTTTCAAAACTTGATATCATGCTTAGTAGTGGCCGATCTTTGATCGGGCGAGCGGGGGTGCTCATAGCTGACCTTCCCCAATCGTACCCAAGTTTCCGAGACGAGGCAACTTTGGTGATGACGGACACGTGGCCTTAGGCAACGAGTCAGGGTTTCCTAAATTCCACCAAAATAAATATTTAGGTAGCGACTCTGTATCTGGTAAAACAGTCCATGTTTGGCACTTCTTTCTAAAAATCAGTTTTTCAAAACGATTTGTCGGATTTGGACTCTTTGGTGATTTATCAATCTTGCATTGCACTTTACGAGATTAGATTCAGAACTGTGACATTCGAGTCCGAACTGTAGTGAGCCCAATGAACAAAACGGGATTTTTCCGGGACATTCGGGGACGTCTACACTCTTATATTCCTTTGATCATTCTTATACACTCTAAATTGGAAGGTCAGTCAATAATTGAATCAATTGATTATTTTTTTTCATTATAAGATTTGTTTAGTTATTTCTTTATTTGTTGAGTATGGTTTTTTTTTTTTTTTTCCATCAACATTCTAGGAAGTTAGAGTTATTATTTTGTTAGTAAAGTTAGTGTAAAAAAATGTACTACTTAAAGAGGTTGCCATTGTCCTAAGGTGTAATTACACGCCAATTTGCCACAAGGGCATTGGCTATTTGTTGAATTGACAGGGTTGAGTTTGTTAATTGTCGATTTAGTTGTTTGTTTGTCTTTATTGCTGAGTAAATAGATTTTAATTGTTGATTATGGATTTATAAGTCATGTTGATGTGAATCACATGATAGTTCTAATATTGAATCTCATTGATTGATAAAAAATAAAAAACAAAAGTTTAATAAATTTAATAATATCTCGTTGCTTGTTATGGGAATTGGGATCACCATTGTGCGAGGTGCATAGCAGTGACTGTTGTGTGGCCAATAGGTCTATTTTGATTATTTAGAATATATCAAGTGGAACATACCTATAAAAAATTAATTTGATAAGATATCATGATCCCTTTCATCAAATCACATTTGTACCTAAAAAAAAATATAGTGAGTATGATTTTATGTATAAAATTAAATAAAAATGTAGTTTGATGAAAAGATTTTCGATATTTGATCAACTTTTTTTTTCAGGTATTTCTATTCAATATATTTAAAAAATGAACGATTCAGATTATCGAAATATGTTCCATTGGCTACACAACGATGATTGTTGTGCATCCCACATAACAATCATGCTAATTCTCTTGTAATAAGGGGAAAAAAATCAAAATGTTGTGATTAAATTGTGCCCTCTCTACATTAAATTTTTAACTCCACCACTGCATGTTAGGGTTTGCATACTATTTCTTGATTTGGACCCTTTAATTATATCATCTCTAATGGGAGTTTCATTATTTGCTCACTTATATATATATATATATATATATTTCCTTTCTGTTAAAATTTTATGCTTTTTTAGTTAAATACACTTTGCAATATAATTGGCTTGCTCAAAAGCTTCGAAAGTTTAATAGAATCTTCACTTTCTGCATGATAGAACAATATGAGCATTTAGTAAGCTGACTTCCCAATATAAAACTCACAATTCATTATCATATTGTTACAAAACATTTTTGGAAAGTTTAGGAAAAATTCTAAATAATAATTTCTTGATTTTTCAGTATGCAATATAAGCAATATAATTAAAGCATTAATTTATTTGAATCACTTATGCTATGTTATAGGGGTAGATATTAAATCTAAAGTACAACCTAATAGATAATATTTATGCTCTAATAGGTACTATTAAATGGACTTATTGTCCAATAGGTCTTATGATAATTAATAACATTTTTCATCATACATTATTAAAAAATGTTAATAATTATTAATCTTCAGAGATAGTTTGAAAATTTTGTCACAAAAAATGTCACTAGTTATAAGTTTAGCGACAGTTTAAAAATTGTCACAAAAAAGTCACTAATTTTTAACTTTCAGTGACAGTTTAAAAAATTTGTCACAGAAAAAGTCATTAATCGTAACTTTTAGCAATAATTTATAAAAACAGTATAAAAGAAGTCACTAATTGTCAATTTTTAACAACATATGTAAAAAATCATCACAAAATTATTTTTACCGATGATTATATTAGGACTTATTTTTAATAGGATTTAATGAAAATTAAGTTTAATTATTAAAATCTATCGATAATTTACCCTAACAATTGGTGATGATGCAAACATTAGTGTTTATAATGATGGTAAAGTATTATATAGATAAGCGTTTTGTTGACAATATAATATTAGAATTACAATGTTAAGTTTCGTTATAGAAAATCGAAAGAAAGGTTTTTTTGGCATGTCAATGGATAGTGCAGATTTCCTCACATAACTACGTGTGACACCTACATCACACAACACAACAATTTGTTGAGTTTTGAAGAAAGAGATTGAGAAAGAGACAAATATATAACAAGTTTAGGATTGGCTTTGGATTTTCAATTCATAGGGTGGGTTGTTAAATATAATGGGATTTTTGCTGAGATTTTTTTGTTATTTCTATTTTGATACAAATAACAATTTGACAGCATATGAAATATTGTCTTCTTTTTTTTTTCTAATATAAATAACAACATTTTGATAGTATATGAGATAATGCAATAATGTGTATCGCATATGTGGCAGAATATTCTTCCTCGATGCATGCATTTTGGTCAACTAACAAAAGACAAGCTAAGTTACGTGTACGCAAAATAGGCAAAAATATTAGAGATTTTAAAAATTTTATTAAATGTCTCATATGGATGTCGGACTCACATGAAACCCACATTGTATGAGTCTCACCCCCATATAAGACATTTGATAATAAAATTTTTATAATCTCTACTATTACTCACAAAATAAGAGTCTTACTTGTCAAATATTCATATATGTTTGGAAGGAATGGAGGGTAGAATTGAACTCCACGTTTAATTCATTATAAAGTCCATTACTTCGATAAAAATTTATAATTAGAAATTTCACACCCCACCACCTCCTCTCTATTACACCAGTCTCAATTTCTATATAGGGTCTTTTTTCTCTATATATAATCTTCTTCTCCTCAACTAACGGCTATGATCAACTTTATCCTAGGGCATCATTAGGTTTCTAGAATAATTTAGAATATGCTTTTTTTCCTTTTACTATATTTTAAAATTGGATACTCGGTTAAATTCAAATTTTAATTTTGTTTACCCAAAAATTCAATCGCTGAAACACTTTATTCAAAAAGACAAACTCAAGTAAAATGTCCAACATATCTATATATATCATATGCACAGTTCAAAACAAACAAACAAAACTCTCTCTCTCTCTCTCTCTCTCTCTCTCTCTCTCTCTCTCTCTCTCTCTTTTTCTTTCTTCGTAGCACTGCCACTGCAGCGATGCTGGAGTTGTCGTCCACCTCGTGCCGGTACCTCTTCCATCACCTCCTCTCATCCTCGTCGTTCTTCTCAGCTGTTCGTTGTTGCCGCTGCTGTCGTCGTCGAAGGCCACTTAGATCTACAGATCGATCTCTTATCATCAAATCTATAGATTCGTCATCGCTGGTCTTCTACTCCACTATTGGCCAAATTTGTAGATCTTTCATCATCATGTACGACTGGATCTTCAATCACAAAGGTGAAACCTAGTGTTAGAATTGTGTATCTGTATTATTGAATTGAATAAATGAATACAATAGGAGAAGCCTGTATATATAGGCTAAAAAGAAACCTAGATAAGTATAGAAGAAGATAGAGATACAAGGAGATAGAGATAGAGATAAAGACAGAAAGAGACAGAGACAGAGATACAAGATAGGAATAGAAATACAAATAGAAAAGTATAATATAATAATATACGTTAATAACATCCCCTCAAACTCAAGGTAGGTAGGCATCACCCAACTTGAGTTTGGAAACTAGATCACTGAAACGACCAAGAGGATAAGCTTTGGTGAAGATGTTGGCTGTCTAATTGGCAGAAATAACAAAGATGAGACGAATAGTGCCACTAGTAACATGCTGTCGTATGAAGTGACAGTCAATCTCAATATGCTTTGTGCAATCATGGAAGACGTCATTATGGCCAATCTGAATAGCACTCTGATTATCACAATAGATATTAATCGCAGTAGAATGAGAAACCCCCATATCAGAAAGAAGCCAGCGAAGCCACACAAGCTCTTGAGTAGTGTCAGCAAGAGCACGATACTCAGCCTCAGTACTAGAACGCACAACAAGAGTTTTCTTCTTTCTACGCTAGGCAATGAAAGAGTCACCCAAGAAGAAGCAGAATCCTGTAGTAGAATGGTGATCAGTAGGGTTCCCTACCCAATTAGCATCAGAAAATGCATGTAGCTGTAAGGAAGAGTGAGCGGAGTAGTGAAGACCGTGAAACATAGTACCTTTGAGATAGCGTAAAATGCAAACTAAAGCATCATAGCGCGGAGAGCGATGAACTGCTATGAACTGACTAACAATGTGAACAGCATAAGCAATGTCTGAATGAGTAACTGTAAGATAAACAAGACTGCCAACTAGCTGACAATACAAAGTAGCATCAGACAACAGGTGATCGTCAAGAGGTGTGAGACGAGTCTGAGGATCAACGGGAGGAGAGGCAGTCTTGCAATCGGTAAGACCAGCACGAGCCAAGAGATCAGAGGTATACTTGGCTTGGGAGAGAAAGTAACCAGACGGGTCGTGAGAGATTTCCAAGCTGAGAAAATAGTTAAGAAGACCCAAATCCGTTATCTCAAATTGGCGACTAAGAAACTGTTTGAGACTAGAGATACCCACTTTGTCATCTCCAGTGATGATCATATTATCCACATAGAAAAGAAGAAGAATAGTACCACGCTCTGTCTTACGAATAAAAATGGCAGAATCATAGGCACTGGAGGAGAATCTAAAATCATGAATGGTGGAGTTAAACTTGGCAAACCAGGCACGAGGAGCTTGTTTCAAACCATATAAAGCAGGACGAAGTTTACAGACTTTGGAGGGTGGAACAGAGGAACCAGGTGGAGGTTGCATATAAACTTCCTCAGTGAGATCGCCATTGAGAAATGCATTCTTCACATCCATCTGATAAAGTTTCCAGTAGCGAGCAGTAGCAACCGCAAGTAAGCTACGAACAGAAGTCAAACAGGCAACAGGAGCAAATGTTTCTTTATAGTCAATCCCATACTCTTGAGTAAACCCCCGGGCAACAAGACGAGCTTTGTAACGCTCAATAGAACCATCAGAATGAGTCTTGAGCTTGTAAACCCATTTACAACTAACAACACTTTTGCCAGGAAGAAGATCAACCACATCCCAAGTATGAGTTTTATCAAAAGCCTGTAGTTCATCAGTCATAGCTTACTGCCAAAGAGGATTAGAACAAGCCTCTCTATAGGAAGTAGATTTATGAGAGGAAAATGTAGTAGAACCAACAATGAAATCACGAAGAATGACAGAAAGTTGTGTTACTCGAGTAGAATAACGAAGAGGTACCTCAGAAGCAGGACTAGGAGGCGGAGCAAGAGCCTCAGGATGGGCCGAAGGCAGCATGGTAGGACTAAGAGCAGGACTAAAAGCAGGATCAAGGAGTAGAGCATCAACAGGACCAGGAGATGGAGCAGGATCCTCAAGATGGGCCGGAGACAACATGGCAGAAGTAGTGTCTGTATCAAGCTCATCAAAAAAAATAGAGGGATTTGTGAAGAATGGTGTAGTGGGAAAAGTGAACAAATGAAACTTAGATATAGAAGAGAATATCTTGTCTTCCTAAAATATCACATGACGAGAGACACAAAGAAGTTGAGAAATAGGATCCTAACAACGATAGCCTTCATGTTCAATCCCATACCCCAAGAAACAACACAGACGAGCTCGAGGTTTTAATTTGGAACGCTCATATGGTTGAAAGAGGACAAAACAAGCACATCCAAACACACGGAGATGAGAATAAACAAGAGATTGGCCATATAAGCGCTCATATGGGGCATGATTGTTAATAGTAGGAGAAGGAACACAGTTGATAATATAGGCAGCTGTGAGAACGGCTTCTCCCCAGAAGCGCTCAAGACAAGAAAAGGAATTAAAAAAGCACGGACAATATCTAAAAGATTACGATGTTTACGCTCAGCGCGACCATTTTGTTAGGAGGTACCGGGACAAGAATAGTGAGAAAGTATGCCATTTTGACAAAGGAATTTCAAAAAAATTGTTTCTTTGTATTCTTGGGCATTATCAACACGGAAAACTTTGATGGTGGAAGAAAACTGAGTTTTGACCATTTGTGAGAAATCATAGTATATTTGTGGTAACTCAGAGCAAGACTTCATAAGAAATAACCAAGTAAAACGAGTGAAATCATCTACAAAAATGACAAAGTATTTAGATCTCCCTATAGTGGTATTAGGTGCCAGTCCCCAAACATCAGAGTGTATGAGATCAAAAAGTGCATGAGACATAGAAGTATTGGATGGAAATGGTAAAACAGATTGTTTTGCTAGTTGACAAGATAGACAATCTACTTTATCATTTGGAACAAGACCTAATTGACTGCCGAAAACTAGAGATCGTAAACAACGAAAAGAAACATGACCTAACCGAGAATGCCATAAGGCAAAAGGAGAACTAGAAGTAGTAAGAGCAGTAGTCTGGACTGTGGAAGGACTAGAGAAGGGAATGTGAAGATGAATAAGCTCATATAGACGGCCATGTCTACGACCGATCCCAATAGTCTGTCCCGTCTTCGAATCCTACACAACACAACCAATGGGAGAAAAGAGAACAGTGAGGTCAAGATCACAGAGTTGACTAATTGAAACAAGATTAAGTGTACGATTAGGGATCAGATAAGTGTGGGGTAGAGAAACAGCAGAGGTGGAAATATGACTTATATGACTAACATGCATTTGAGAGCCATCGGCAGTGTGAATATCAGGTAACGTAGAATAAGATGTAATAGAGGAGAAAAGTGTATGGTCAAAGGTTATATGATTGCAACAAGCGGAATCAAAATACCAAGAAGAAGTACCTAGAGTAACTGAGCGAACAGTAGAGGGTGTACCAGAAGTAGAAATAACCTTTTTGACAATAGCTTCAATGTCCTAAAGAATGTAGGGTGGTGGCGAGATAACAACAGATAAGAAACCAAAGGTAACTGTAGTAGATGCAAAATGTGCTGAAGACTGATCTCAACTGTATATTGTGAAGGGTCCAGAATAATAAGGATAACTATCTGAATAAGCCATGAGGTGATTAAATAATGAATCATAAAGGAGAGCCAGTACTAGCAGAGTAGAATTGGATAAAATAGAGTGCACTGGTGAATCTAGAACATCGAAAATAGTTGGAAACCAGGCCAAAATGATTAGAAAAAGTGCAAAAAATAGGTGAAACAAGTCAAAAATTGAAATTCGGCCAAACATGGTACAAGGCTGATGTCAGTAGAGGCGTAGCTCACGTTAGCATGGTTGAGGCATGGCGTAGTGTAGCAGAGAAAGCGCGATGCACGTTAGCAGCTGACGGAAGTAGCTTAGGGCTAACGTCATCGTGTGGGATGCGTGTGTGGCTAGGCCAGAACAAGCGTGGAAGCGGCTGACGGCTGAGCAGCTGACGCGGTTGACCAACTAACAACTGAGCGACTAACGACTAAAGCATGAGAGAGCGTGTGCGAGTGAAGGCGGAATAAGATGATGCACCGAGCACAAAAGTGGTGCGTGAGGACGCGTAAGACACTTTCTGGTGATGAGATCGATGCTGGTGGAATCTTGAGAAGATTCTGATCAGCTTGATGCTAAGGAAAAAAAATTTAGAGAAAAAAAAATATGGCGAAACAGTTTGATCAGTGTTTGGGTGATTGAATAAAATGCTGCAGTACCACTGTGTACGAGACTAAGCAGAAAAAGAAAAGAAAGAAGGCTATAATTTTAGGATCTATAATTCTGATACCATGTTAGAATTGTGTATCTGTATTATTGAATTAAATGAATGAATACAATATGAGAAGCCTTTATATATAGGCTAAAAAGAAACATAGATAAGTATAGAAAAAGATAGAGATACAAGGAGATAGAGATGGAAGGAGACAGAGATAGAGATACAAGATAAGGATAGGGATATAAATAGATAAGTATAATATAAAAATATACATTAACACCTAGATTGATGACGATAGAGGATCGTGGCAGCGTACCTAAGGAGCATGAGGACGATAAAGTGGAGGTTAGAGGAGAAGCCGGATGAGAGATAAGAGAGAATGATTCCAGACCTGATAGAAGAGCCAAATGTGGTAAGCCACCAGTATCAACAGCCTTGTTGTTACAAACATATAATCAACTATTTGTTTCTCTATCAAATCTCTCTCTCTGTTACAATACTTCTCTGTCTTTCTCTCCCTAGGAATTGTTGAACACGGAATGAATCAAGAATTTGTGGTGTACATGTGATTGAAGATTCGAAGGAGAATCATATAGGAGTCGTGTGTATGGACATGATTGTCGTTTGCCCTAGGTTTTTTTATTTTTTTTATACATTTTTTTTGCTATTGTAATGCTGTAATCTGAGTGGCTTTAGATTCTACAATATATATATATATATATATATATATTTGTAATCTTTGGTGGTGGTTGTTGTTGTTATTGTTGTTGTTGTTGTTGTTGTTGATAATGATGTGTTGTTGTTGATGTTAATGATGAACCAGATTGTAGATCCATATGTTTAGTTTGGCACAGAGAGAGAGAGAGAGAGAGAGTAGGTTTAACAGATAGATATAAAAATTGAACATATAGGTCAAAAAATTGAACAGATCAAAATATATGATCAAAAAGATAATATCAAAGAATAAACAGATAGGATTAAATTTGAACAAATAGATAAAAATAAGTTTGGTAAATTTTAACAGATAGATCAAAATTTTAATAGATAGATTTTAAAAAAAAACCAACAGATAGAAAATTTGGATAGATAGAAAATGTACACAGATAAAATTTGAATAGATAGATATAAATTTGAACAGATAAAAAAAAGTTTGAACAGATAGATATAAATTTGAACAGATAGTCAACGAAAAGTCAACAAATAAAAAAAATAACAAATAAATTAAGGGATAAAATTGAAAACAAATGTCCTCTAAAATCAATGAAAATACTTTTCATCAAATTATTTCATAAAATGTGGAATTCTCATCAATAAAAAATATTCACTGAACCTAATACCTTAGCCTTCATTAGCTTGGACTTTTCAACAATTATCCTTCTAAAATTTTCTAATTTACTCCAATGCGTATTAGATCTTTTTATATTTCTCTACAATATTATAAAACCTTTTGGAAACTTCTGAATTTTTTCAGACTTATTCGAAGTTCTCTTAAATTCTAGATTCTTCGTAATAGAACCTTTTGAATTTCTTTAAAACTTTTTGAATTCTTCTAAGAAAAGACGAGACTCAAAATCAGCTTAATTTCGGTTTGTGAAAACTTGTCCTTTAAAAATTTCTTTCGAGCCATTTCACACACTAAAGTCGTCAAACAGTGTTAGATGTTGACAAAACTTGGCTCACATGACTAACTAGGCATAAATGACTTGTAAAAAAAAAAAAGAGAGTTGAAATCAGGTCTTGGGTTTGAATCTACAACATAATTTCTGTTTTGACACACTTGTATATCTAATATATATATATGTGTGGTTTTTTTGAAGGTTTTAATAGTATTATCATCATTGTAGGTTTGAATTAAAGTTTCTTTGGATAATTCACATATACCAATAATCCATTGGCGGAAGGACTTCTTATTAGTAACGATCCATCATCTGAAATTGATGGGATTCCAATTAGGCCAGAATATTGCAAAGTTTTTGTCTTAAAAGCAAAAAAGCTGAATACCTGTTTGGAAACACCATGTCGAGGACTAAGGACAATTGGAGAAGTTGAAAGATACATTGTGTGGCGTTCGATTCATGTATATATTACAAACTTATTATTTTTAATTTATATCAAATGTTTTATAATTTTTGTAAGTTTGAAATTAATTATATTGTAAATAATTATTATTTTTTGTTTCTTTTTGCAGATGCCTACCCTTTTGAGTAGGTAATGATATCTTCACATATCGATATTAGAGCTTACTGTTGATACTTATGCTATAATATGTGTTTTGATTTGCACTGTTGATTCTAAAATTCATGTTGTTTTAAATACAAATTCAAGTTATTGAATTATTTGAAATTATTAGTATTGTTAGAAGATATTATATATATTTCTGTAATAAATGTTTGGTTGATTTTGTACTGTTACAGGACATATATATTATTATTATTCAAATACAATTTTGTAAATTTGAATTTAATATTGTCCGGAAAATATTAATAATTGATATTGTAAATGTATTTTATTTTAGAAAATATTAATAATTTATATAGGAAAATAAATTTAATACATTATATATGCTTTTATTTTTTGCAACGCCTAGAACTGTTGCAAAACTACAATGAGTTAATAAAATATATATTTAATTTTGGAAAATAATTTTTTTGGCGATAGTAAAAACTGTCTCTGATGTAGTCATCATTTCCTTCGTGATTATTAGAGATAGTTCTACTGTCGCAAATACATATTATTTCAATTTTTTAGTGACAGTTTAAAATGATTTAATTCTCTTTTTTGCAATGGTTTAAACCGTCACTAATACTTAGTGACAATAATTGTCGTCTCTAAAAATTACTTTTTGGTGATGTTATCCTAAACCGTTGCTGAAAATTGATGCCTTACCAACTTTTTTGTGTCAAATTAAATCGTCACAAAAAGCATCGACTTGCCATCACCAAAAGAAAGTGACAGTCAACGGTTTGTGTCCATCACAAGTATCTTTTGCCCTGCCCCTTTAGATTAAAAACAAATCAAAACATGACTTTAAGTTGATAAAATTAAAAATTTAGAATTTATTTCATTACAACACCAAAACCTTTTTCTTTTTTTTTTTCGTAATTTTGTCAACAAAATTGTAGGGGGAAAAAAAAAACACACATGTTGCAACATTTCTTGCTTGTTATAATTTTCATCACTTACACTCCTATAATAACATCCTCAAGGGATATTTGAATCGAAATCTTCACATCTATGAGACGGACTATTCGTCAGAAAACCTTATTACATAAGTAGTACTTGCGTATAAGCACAAACACAAATATTAAGTTTCTGTAATCACCAAACACATCATATCAAGATGAACTTTCAGGAAATTTCACAGCCTCGTGCACAGCAGAAAAATCGAGGTCCCCCAACCCCATGCTTCTGGCTTTCTTGAATGCCTACATGCACAAAAATGATGTGTGAATTCAATTATTTAACAGCTGTGGAAATCTATATATGTATATATATATATATAGAGAGAGAGAGAGAGAGAGATCTTTTAATTTTTGGCCATTCTTATTTCTAAGAAGTTAAGTGTTAATTTTTATTTTTATTTTTTTATTCCATTACTTCAGGCAATGAATGATTGAAATGATCAAGACATGAAAGGAGTGAAGACATATTTTAGGTATAAGAGGCACCAACTGACAGTTCGAATTTTTAGGACTAGTTTCTAATTTTATTTATTTCTTGTTTTTTCCTCATTTTCCTTATTTGATTATGGAATATATGGGATTATGTAAAGAAGAAACTTACCTTTGATTGAATGAATATTGATTAAGAGATAAATATGAAACCCTAGAGTGGTTCTCGTTTATTGGTTATACACCAATGAACTTTTCTGGCTAAACTATAAGGATAGATAATAACATGTCTTCAGTTGTTTCTCACAGTGAGCATTAGTTCATATACAGATTACAGAGAAGCAAGCAAATGGCCTTACCTCATTGGCAGCAGCTGCCACTGGCATTGATACTGCATTTTGATCACCGAGGGCAAGAGCCAACCTCATGTCCTTCTGCTGATGTTTCAGAGGAAATGCAGGAGAGTAACTCTTTTGGATCATAGTGGGTCCTTTCATCTTAAACATTGGATTAGCAATTCCACCCAGGTCCTACCAGAAAGCAAGCAAGACATCAAGAGTCGGCTCAAAATTAACAGAAATCTGAACAAAAAGATACTAGTTAGTCTCACCAGCACGTCAAGAAGAGTTTGGGGGTTAAGTCCACTTTTGTCAGCCAATATGAGTCCTTCGGAAAATGCATTCATCATACTGCAACGGAGAAAACACTATCGAAGTTAAACCAGATCTGTGCCAGATATTAAAACATTCAAAGATTTGTCGAAATGGTGTGCCATTCTTACATGAACTTGCAATATGTACTCCCTTATGGACATAAAAAATAACTTGGTACAGAAATTACTTCCAGTATAACCAACTTATAGAAGACCCAAGCAGGAAAGAGCCAAGTAAGTAAAGGGGACAAAACAAATCCTTAAAGCTAATAGTACGACTCTCAGTTGGAGATTGTATATACTAAGATTGATTCATGAGTTTATATTGTTCTAGGCTAGTATGTGAAAAAAAAAAAAACAAACAAACAAACAAACAAATAACATTTATCAGGCAGTACTATTCGTATTGCTCAAGCTGTTTGTTTATCAATATCAACTGTTAGACACCAAAGTATCCTAAAGGTTCAAAATGTTGGAGATGGGCCAAGCTATGTACATCAAGCTGTGACACCCTCTCTCATGAATGATCCACTCTCCTGTGGGGATGTGCAACCCCTGCTTGCACATGGAAAGGCAGACAGAGTTGGAATGAAGTGCAAACACATAAATAGAATGGATGAACATATGCAAACAGGGAAACTTGAATCCAATACCTCCTATGATCAAGCTTTGATACTATGTCAGACGAAAGTTCAAGCTGTTTGGGATAGAGATACTGATACTGTTGGCACCATAAATCTACAGATACCCAATGCATATCAAGCTCCCACATCAACAGCACATATATTAGTTACTTGGGAATATACAGTGACATGACATATTGCAGCAGTACCATAGGCCTAGAAATTTCGTCAATTTTTTTTTTCTTCTTTTTTTGAGTTCAATTTTGTCAATTTTGAATTGTATTTTCAAAATTTATGTATATACATGCAGACACAATGCTAAGCATCGGCATATATGAATCCCAAACCTATGTCAAATTCAGAATATGTGAAGTGTCCTCCGCATATTATCATATAAAATTAGGAGATGCTAAATTCACAGCATTTTTAGGTTGTATTCACAATCCTCCTCACATAGGTGGGTCCTACCTCGTGAGTGATGGGAATTGCATACAGCTATAATGGATGCGCATTTGCAATCTCCCAACAAGAGTGATAATGAAAATCTTTAATTTCACCAAGGGATCAGGATTCTCTGCAATGGCTATGCTATTATGCAATGTATTAAACCAAACAATGACATAACAAATCTGATTTTCAATGTGGTGAGATTTATTTTGTTGATTTGTATGAGCTAACTTATTTACCACTAACTTTATTTGTCAAGCAATATCTTGTGGTTTCTCATACTTGATGTCAAGAGCTCAAGTCTTCCTATTCTTTTGTTGATCAAAAAATGGTTAATGGTTTTGATTTGACAAGTAAGTTTTGCTTTGCCATATTCAAAAAAAGTTTTAGTTGTCAATGTATAATCCAGGCCAATTAACCTCACACACCAGCTAAATTGTGCTCTGTAAACTGCTGTAACAAAATAAGCCGTTTTATTTGTCAATGTAATAATCTTTTACCCAAAAAGCAATAATTACCTCCCCATAATCATGTTGACAACAAGTTTCATTTTTGCTCCATTTCCAACATGCCCCAAGAAAAAAGATTTCTTTCCCATGACATCGAAAGCAGGAAGTGCTTCCTCGTACAATGCCTACAATTAAAATAACTAGAGATGATCCAATCAAAATTGAAATAACAAAGATACACATATAGTCTACATAGAAAAATAGACAGACTTACATATTATCCATTGCTAATAGCAACAATTATGATCATTGTAGCATGGCCTTGACGAGAATTTCTTCAAACATGTGATGGGACAAACAATATGACGATATTTGTGTTGCTCCCATATATTATAGAAAAGAGATAGAAAGAGAAGATGAGGGTAGAGAGGGAATATTGATATATATATATAACAAAAAAATACATACGTATATGTTATTAGGCATGTTGCGCATGAGGGAGGGTGAGAGGCAAAGTCCAACATCATGTGAGTACAAAAGTAATACTAAGGCCCCGTTTGGGGATTTACTTTTTTAGTTAATTAACCAAAAAGTTACTAAATTAGCCAAAAAGCCAACAACTCATACCAAAAAGTCAAAGATTCTCTTTTCTCTCTACTTTTTGCACATCTTTTCGTAATTAGCCAAAAAGTCATCCCAAACATACAAGTTTTTTTTACCTACCTTTTTAGCCAAATAGCTAAAAAGTTACTAAATTAGCCTATTCCCAAACGAGGCCTAAGTATACAAGCCTGAAAGCAGCTTCACCTCAATTGCTAACTTTTAGGGTTGAGTTCTAACCAACACCGTATACTATAGTATCAGATCTTGAGGACCCAAGGATGGGTAGGGTGCATGTCTCTAGCCTACACATGGTAGGTGATGTCAAGTGAGCACGCTGTGCGTGAGATAGGGTGTAAAGCGAAGTCTCATATCACGTGAGTACAAAAGTAATGTGAAGTATATAAGCACGAGGATCTAAGACCATATAACAGGGTATCAAAGCCAGGGTACTCAGGATAGGTAGAGTGCATACCCTGGCTTGCACATGGCAGGCAGGTGCTACTGACTGAGTACATTGCGTGCAAGGGAGGTTGTGAAGTGAAATCCCACATTAAACTAGAATGAAAGTAATGTGAAGTATACAAGCATCCTGTGTAACATACATATCCCACATCTTACAGTCTTCATAAATATATATATATATATATATATAAGTAATCTTACATTTATAGCATCAAAAGCCAATCCAAAAATACTATAACATCATACGAACCAATATGAAGTTAATATTTGTGGTGAGGTGAGACCATATGATAAGCGTGTTCTGTGCAGGAGCCTTGTGCACTAGGGCTTTCAAGCAAACAATTCCTATGATTTCCTTTCATCTAGTTTGTATTTACTTGTAAGATAACTTACAAATGACAAACATCTTCCACCTTTGAGAGTTCCTCTAGATGCTCACTATACATGTCAACTTCCCAAAACATATATTTAATGAATGGTTGAGCAATATTATTGATCAATAAATACCATAAATGTTGTGTAATATATGATTTGCACTTGGGGCTCGTGCCTTTATGACTATAAACATTATCCAAAGTTCACCCCTTCATTTGACAATTGTGCTCCCTATAGTGTATCAAACATGAAAAAGCAGGACAATGTAAAGCTAGCAAGCATGCCAGATTAATCCTAGAAACTGCATAACTCTGCACTTGTTACTTCAAGTAATTTTACCTTCTCTCCTGCAGCAAGGATTACTAGCTGACCATCTTCAGCAGGCTTTTTGCTACCTGAAACTGGAGCTTCAAGAAAAGAACCACCCTTTGATGTAATTGCCTGGCAAGATCAGAAGGCACAAAAGTGTCACTACTCCATTTAAAATTGGCATTTCTTTTAAGAAAAAGAAAGAAAATCCCAAAAACACAATATGTATGCATGTAAAACTATTGAGATAGAAAATTGAAGGAAAATCCATAGAATGGCATAAAAACCAAAGATTGACCTTTTGAAACTCTTATTGATCTTCAGTGAAAATGCATCACCCACAAAACAAAGATTGTAGATACCACCAAAGACCAAAATTTTCTTTTATGTGGTGTCTTTAAAAAATCAACCTATCTGAGTGTTTTTTTTTTTTTTTTTGGGTGCGTCAAGAGTGGGCAGGGGAACAAGGTAAACAAAAAGCAGTTTTAATGGCATGAAATTCAAACCTCACTAATCTTTGAAGAAGTGTCAGAGTCAACTGTTGACATGTCAATGTAACCTTTTCCATTGCAAATTTGCTCGAGAACACCATCTTTGTCGAAAACAACCTAGGCAAACCAAAACGTTGACTGAGTTAAGATGGTTAAAATGTTAACGTTAAGAACACCAAACTTGATTTACCAACCGAAAGAGCTGCAGAAGGATCAGACAACATTGCAATGGTATAGTTGCACTTCTTGACTACTGCTGCAGGGGTTTCTGCAACTGAAGCTCCATGCTCCACCAGTTCATCACACTACAATCACAAAATGCCGCTAAAGATGAGATATTTGCATTGCACAGTATGAACATGTTTGAGTTGGTTGACATAACATCTGACCAGATCAAACACTGTAGATCAAAGCGCATAGGGCCCAAGCTTTTGGCAGGCTTTGAAAGTTAATTTACAAGTTGAATTGGTCAAGAATAAAAAAACAAAACACAAATATTGAGCAGTGGATCCTAATCATATTCGGTTTTCTTTTTTTCCCAGTGTCAACTTTCTCAACAAGTTTTACTCTTTCTATTTTCAGTAATTTTTGTCACTTCTTCTCAGAAGCAACATGCAGAGAAAAATTGTGGCAAGAAAATTAGGAGGAAAAATCAGAAATGGGATGGGAAAAAGGTGGCTAGCATGTAATCTTATGAACTGACTTATTTGGTATGTATTGAGATTGCAAGGCAAGACCACCAACTTCTACTAGAAAACATGTGCACGAGATTGAACATTTATGTACAAGAGGTGAGAAGGAATGAAACTACTATCAATGTAACACAAACATGAGGGAGAGGGAGAGAGAGAGAGAGAGATATGACCATGGTATGTCAAATGCTTAAACAGAGACCATATGACCGCTAATCACTGTCAAATTGTTCAACTGTATGATAGTTTATCAAAAAAAAAAAGACTATGGATTAGTGAAAATGTGCAAAAGCTTTGTTAACAAGGGCCTAGACAATTCTGTGCTTAGCTAGCAACAATAACGGCCATGAACATAAAGGGTTCAACAACTCAGATAAAATACTTGACATCAGAACTGTAAACAGAAATTTTTCAGTCATTTTTTTCATAAATATATTGGCCATTCAGGGCAGAGTGATACAATAGATCTTTTAGTGGTTTCAATTTACAACCAAACACTCTAAATTATCTTATTCGTGAATCAGTTGACTTTAAGATCATCAAATTCATATTTTTGGGACAACTGAGCTGGTTACCAAACCTAATTTTTTTTTTTTTTTTTTACCTTCAAGAGGGTACGGGATGAAAAAAGTCCTCATATAATCCTGTTAGAAATTTATATTGGAATTCATACATTTCTTAACTATTTTTTTTGTATGGATTCTTTTAATAAAATAATGTTAAGGAGTTTCTTTTAGAATTTAGAAGAGGTAATTTGAAAAAGCAATACACAATATTATTTAAGTAATATGGAACTACTGTGTCAACCCATTTTCTAAACAGAAATCACCGAAATATACTTCAGAACAAATATGCAACAAATATATCAATTTTATAATGGAAAATTTGAAGATCAACCTTCATTGGACCAACTCAAACAGCTTGTGATCAGTCATAAAACTAGTCACTAGACTCACCACCTGATATTTTCATCCTTTTCTAATACTCTTCCATAGTCTACCTTGAAACTGTCTTCTTTTTCCAATAAGTAGCATTTGTACACTTTTTTAGATTCATTATTGCAATGGCAAATACCAACGAGTGCGCCTGGGGCATTATTTGGGTGAAAAGTGTTTAAGAAATTCACAAAAATGTTTGAACAAAGTTTTGAAAATTAGTGAAAAAGTGTGTGTTTTTCCCATAGTTTATTCTTTTTCTTGTTTCTAAATCTAAAGGTATCTCCAACCTTACTCAAACCTATATCAAATTTAAATTTGGGTACAAATCACTCAAAAATCTCTCCACTCCTTGACTCAAAACTTAAATCAAATTAAGTTTTACCCAAATAAAGGGAGACTCAAATGATTACTCAATTTTTTTAAGACCATGTTATAGCTTTCAAATTTACAATCAGATTGAAAGCATCAAATCTCAGAAAATATACAGTCATCCACCCAAAACACATACACATATTTACACATTAATACATGTATATGTGCACAAAAAATTACATAAAAACGGTGGGAGAGAGAGAGAGAGTACCCTAGAAAGAGTGCGATTCCAAACAGTGAGCTTAAATCCATGGCGGAGCAAGTTCATGGACATGGCCTTCCCCATGATTCCCAACCCTAAAAACCCAACCTCCACCTCCATTCTTCTTCTTCTTCTTCTCCTTCTCCTTCTCCTTCTAGTTCAGTTCCAATGAAGGCAATGCTCTTGGCTCTAGTACTACCCTGATCGAATAAACTAATGTTAGTGCTATTTTCACACTCACGAAAGCATCGCCAAAAGGCAACAAACCAGAAATGGGTTAGATTAATATTTGTATATACGCATTGTTTGTTATATTTTAATTTTATAACGCATCGTTGTCATTGCATAGATAAATAATTCAAAAAATGAAAGGTAATTAAATAATTAATAAACAAGAGTGCTATATGTATCGATTAATTCTAATCAATACAAGCTTAATGAAATAAATTAGGATAAATTATATTGACACCTTTAAAGTTTATATTTATTACAGTTTTTTTTTTTATTTAGAAAATTACACTGACTCTTGATTAATTTAATTTTATGTATAATGGTCATTACGGTAAGGAGAATAGTTATGAAATTTTAAACCTCAGAGAGAAAATATAATTTTCAAAAGATGAAGAGAGAATTATAATAAATATAAATCTTAGAGGGCGTCAATATAATTTACCCAATAAACTAATGATAGTGCTATTTTCACACTCACAAAAGCATTGCCAAAATGCAACAAACCAGAAATGGGTTAGATTTATAATAACATTTGTATATACGCATTGTTTGTGTATTTTAATTTTATAGCGCATCGTTGTCATTGGACAGATAAATAATTCAAAAAATGAAAGGTAATTAAATAATTAATAAACGGTAGTACAACTTATATCAATTAATATCAGTTATGACATTATTATTAACCTTATTTATTATATAAATTATAAATATTAAAAATATCTTAAATTATGTCACATCATTAATTAATATATCAGTTAGTATATCAATTAATGCATATAGCATTATTCATTATTAAATCACAATAGATGGTATGTATGTATGTATGTATGTAGGTATGTATGAGGGCCCTCATTATTGGGTTGGTCTGTTCTGTGAATAGATCATGGATGATGGGGGTATTTGGATAGATCGATCTCTGTGTTCCACGTCAGCATACTTTTCTTCCACTCATTTCTAGGTTTTCTCAATTATATTTATTTATTTATTTAAATTAACATTACGTCTTCCATTTTTTTTTAAATATTTTTTTCTAATTTGTCATTTTGTGTTCTCTGTTTTTTCTTTTTGATTTTTTTTTATCTTCAGTGTTTTTTTCTTAAATTATGCCGAAAAAATAATTTTTTTCCGATCCATCTTATATAAACAAGTCCAACAAGTACATTTTTTTTGAAAACTTCTTAAAAGAAATTGAAAAAACCAAAATAAAGTATAAAAGAAAACCACTAGTTTTTATTTATTATTTTCTTTTTTAAATTTAATTTTTTTTATAAAATTTTTCAGTTCATCTCATTATGTTGAATTTAGAAGCCTTTAGCGTTTTGAAAATTTTAAACAAAAATCCACTAAAGATGAAAATAAAATATAAAAATGAAAAATCACCAAATCAGTAAACTTCAAACATCCACGAGTGAAATATATGGTATGCGGTCAATAGTGGCTCCTTTAAGTGAGTAAAACCCCTTCAACACAACCCAGAGGTGAGTGGCAACTTGGTAAGGACCTGGGGTTTAAGTCTCTAGGTCCTGGGTTCAACTCCCCTCTGGGCCAATCTCCTGGGCGTAGCACAGTTGGTTAGGAGGTTGACCTCAAGGATGCCTTATCAGCTACTTGGTGTGGGTTTAATTCTCTTTCAAATTTACAATCAGATTGAAAGCATCAAATCTCAGAAAATATACAGTCATCCACCCAAAACACATACACATATTTACACATTAATACATGTATATGTGCACAAAAAATTACATAAAAACGGTGGGAGAGAGAGAGAGAGTACCCTAGAAAGAGTGCGATTCCAAACAGTGAGCTTAAATCCATGGCGGAGCAAGTTCATGGACATGGCCTTCCCCATGATTCCCAACCCTAAAAACCCAACCTCCACCTCCATTCTTCTTCTTCTTCTTCTCCTTCTCCTTCTCCTTCTAGTTCAGTTCCAATGAAGGCAATGCTCTTGGCTCTAGTACTACCCTGATCGAATAAACTAATGTTAGTGCTATTTTCACACTCACGAAAGCATTGCCAAAAGGCAACAAACCAGAAATGGGTTAGATTAATATTTGTATATACACATTGTTTGTGTATTTTAATTTTATAACGCATCGTTGTCATTGCATAGATAAATAATTCAAAAAATGAAAGGTTAATAAACAAGAGTGCTATATGTATCGATTAGTTATAATCAATACAAGCTTAATGAAACAAATTAGAATAAATTATACTGACACCTTTGAAGTTTATATTTATTACAGATTTTCTTTTTTATTTAGAAAATTACACTGACCCTTGATTAATTTAATTTTATGTATGATGATCATTACGGTAAGGAGAACTGTTATAAAACTTTAAACCTCATAAAAAAAATGTAATTTTCAAAGAATGAAGGAAAAATTATAATAAACATAAATTTCAGTGAGGGCGTCAATATAATTTACCCAATAAACTAATGATAGTTCTATTTTCACACTCACAAAAGCATTGCCAAATGCAACAAATCAGAAATGGGTTAGATTTATAATAACATTTGTATATGAATAATGCTGGGGACCCCTTTTTGGGGGTCACCCCCTCATCTCCTTTGTCACGTGGCAGGGGTGATTGGAGGAGCAGGAAAAAAAAAAAAAAAAAAAAAAAAAAAAAAAAGGTAACCAATAAGAGAGAGAGAGGGGGTCAAAGGGGGTGGGGGAAAAGGAGGATGAATCATTACTCTTTGTATATACGCATTGTTTGTGTATTTTAATTTTATAGCGCATCGTTGTCATTGGACAGATAAATAATCCAAAAAATGAAAGGTAATTAAATAATTAATAAACGGTAGCACAACATATATCAATTAATATATTAATTAATATATTAATATCAGTTATGATATTATTGTTAATCTTATTTATTATATAAATTATAAATATTAAAAATATTTTAAATTATGTCACATCATTAATTAATATATCAATTAATGCATATAGCATTATTCATTATTAAATCACCATGGATGGTATGTATGCATGTATGTAGGTATGTATGAGGGCCCTCATTATTGGGTTGGTCTGTTCTGTGAATAGATCATGGATGATGGGGGTATTTGGATAGATCGATCTCTGTGTTCCACGTCAGCCTACCTTTCTTCCACTCATTTCTAGGTTTTCTCAATTATATTTGAAGCAATACTTTATCATTATTAATTCACCACTAGTGAGTGGCAATTGAAAAAAAAAAAAAAAAAGACACAAAACACATGTGGCAGTGGGTGGGATCCACTGCCACATCATTAGAGCCACCACTAATTAGTGGTCTTAAGTATTTTTATCATATTTATTTATTTAAATTAACATTACATCTTCCATTTTTTTTTAAATATTTTTTCTAATTTGTCATTTTGTGTTCTCTGTTTTTTCTTTTTGATTTTTTTTTATCTTCAGTGTTTTTTTCTTAAATTATGCCGAAAAAATAATTTTTTTCCCGATCCATCTTATATAAACAAGTCCAACAAGTACATTTTTTTTGAAAAATTCTTAAAAGAAATTGAAAAAGCCAAAATAAAGTATAAAAGAAAACCACTAGTTTTTATTTATTATTTTCTTTTTTAAATTTAATTTTTTTTTATAAAATTTTTCAGTTCATCTCATTATGTTGAATTTAGAAGCCTTTAGCGTTTTGAAAATTTTAAACAAAAATCCACTAAAGATGTAAATAAAAAATAAAAAAGAAAAATCACCAAATCAGTAAACTTCAAACATCCACGAGTGAAATATGAATAATGTTTTAGAGCACTAAATTGGGAGCTCTAGAGCATCACTAATGATGTGGCACCGTGGCCCCCACCAAAGTGATGTGATGTTTTGGCTTGAGTTTGTTTTTTTTTTTTTTAAACTCATTAGAGCTATTAGTGGTCCAAAATTAGTGGGATGAATCACCACTGGTGAAATATATGGTATGCGGTCAATAGTGGTTCCTTTAAGTGAGTAAAACCCCTTCAACACATAAAATTGAATATATTAATCAAAAATTAATTAATTTTATTAATAATTATAATTTCTATCACTTGAAAATTTAAATAATTTTACAAATCTAAGTTAATTTAAAGTGATTTTAAAAATGTAAGTGAAAAATTAATAAAATTGCAAATAATATTAAGAGGCATTTATTAGTAAATCTCAATTAGAAAACTTATGTTCCATTCATATTAGAATTCTTATAACCCATCTTTTTTTATAATTGTGTATCCAAGTCAGCTGCACGCACCCTGACTAATAACGGGACCCATACAAAGTTTTCCCTCCACATAGATCGAGCAAATCTCTGATAGAGTCCACGGGTGTGACCCCAAGGAGCGAATTGATCCTAATAAGAGTTGAACCTGAAATTTAAAGCATCTCTAATGGTAAATGCTATAATAGCATTGCCAATGCTATAATTAGGCAATAAATAGTAAAAAAATGATAGAATTATAGCAATGATACTCCAAAAGTCACATGTCATTTCGGCAGAACCGAACACAAAAGCTGGTGTGTTCCGATGATCAGTCGGAGGTCGTCCCCAACATACCAATTTTTGTGTTTGTTCTGCAAAAATGGCAATTTTGCAAAAATTTATCTGTTTTGTTGGAAGAAAGGAAGGGAAATGGTTGGTTTTAGCTGAGTTGGTGATTATGGCAGCTGCCATATTCGACATTGTTATATTATAGCAATGATAGCTCTAATAATAAACTATTGGAGACACTCTTAAAGAGAGCACACCCTTAAATCTCAAGTTACACCCACTAAGCTAACCCCTTGAAATCTTCTTGTAACCCATCTTAGTCTCTTGTATGACACAATTGTCACCAATTATATAGATTGTAATAAGTAAAAGTGAATATTATTACCTAAATTTAATATGTTGAAAATATTATTACCTAAATTTATGTGTGAATGATCCTGTTTTATATGTATAAAAATATTGTAAATTTTTGAATTCACATTTTAAATAAATTAAAATAATATTAATTTTTAAAAACTGTGAATATTTTTAAAAAAGTGTGAATATTGACACTAATTTTTATATTTTTGAACAATTCATAATATTTTATTAATTGAAAGTATGAATATTCACATTTAGGCTAAGTTTGGCAATCCAAAAATAATCCATCTTTTTATCTTTTTTATATCACATCACCTCTCTACTTTTCTCCGCATCTTTTCGTAAAAAGACAAAAAATATATTTATTTAAGTCATCCCAAACAACCCCTTATAATCTTCACACCTACTATGCGGTGGGGAGTCCAATAAAAGACATTTCTTAAAAATGTGAAATTGTAGAAGTGGAAAAATTTTGTACTTTCAATTCCAAAAAAATAAATAAATTATTTATTTTTTTATTTTACATAATTTTGTATTCAATTGAAAACCTGTTCTATAGATCTCACTAAGTAATTTTCAAAAATATAAATTTGATCAAAAATTGATATATATTTTGAAAGTTATGAAATTTTAAAATTTTTAAATAAAAAAAAATTGTTACCATATATGTAAGCAAGTTGACTAAAATAACGGTAAAGTTGTCATGAAAAAATATCTAATTAAAAAAGATGGCTGTCAAATATCCATACCTTTTTATTTTGGGCTCCTCTATTTATTTTACTTTATTTTATTATAATTTTGTTCTAACATCAAATTTCAATTTTGTCCACATTCCTATTCTCCTAAGTATAACTCTAACTCTAATCCCGCGACCACTTCCACTCCCACCACTCTCGCTGACAGCTTTTAAAACCACCACTTTCACTTTCCACCATTATTACGCCTACGTCCTATGACCTCGACCATCGCGATGTTCATTCTCACCAGCAATCTAGATTCAAAACTAGATCGACGAGCAAACCAGATTGACTCTCTTTAGTGATCTTCATCTTCATCTTCAAGAGCCTACTCTATTTTCTTTCTTTTGTGCGCTGCTTTCTCTCTCTCTCTCTCTCTCTCCCTGGTCAATTTCTCTTTTTACCTCACAATTTGGCCAATTTCTCTTCGTTCGATTACACAGAGCCAAACTTGTTGAATGTGTTCGGTGCTCTATAACCGAACATAGGCCTTTTGTTCGGCTACATACTACTGAATATCAAGCTTTTGTTCGGATTTGGTTTTTGAACGGCGATGAGAGTAGTCGCGAAGGCAAAAAGAATGGTTGTGATGCCTACCGGAATGTAAAAGAGGTCCCAAAAGTGCAAGGATGGAGATCGAAAGGAGAAGTAGGGGGTCGTCAGCGAGTGAGGGGCGTTGGGGAAAGGTTATTAGAGGGGGAGGGTCGCCAGAGTGAAAGAGGGACTGTTGGAGCCTGGAGAAGGGAATGAGAAGTTACAGGTGGAAGGTGTAGAGGTGGGGTTCAAAGGATATATTTGAGATTATGGTAGAGGTCTAAAGAAAAATAAAAAGGAAAGCAATTTTGATGGTGGGGGCCCAAAGAAATGGATAGCCAAAGTCGAAAGGTAGGAACATTTAACAGCCTTCTTAAAAATAAGAAAAAAATAAAAAATAAAAAAAGAGTATTACTGCATCCACCAAATTTGTGCATGCCGGTCATTCGGACGAATGCCGATTGACACATCGGTAGACAATGGTGACAACCACGGTTGACAAAGATAACGTTGGTCGTCCGAGCAGTCATCTAAGAGGTCATCCGGCCGGACGTCCGACTTATGTAATTTGAGCAATTCAAAGGAGCTCAAATTCGGTGGATCAATCATTTTTCTTCAAAAGAGACCTCATAGAATAAAATTTAAAAATATATAAAATTTATCAAATCATAAGATCTATGACTAAACAAGTCCTTGAAATGAAACTTCCCACTAATTTTTCCTGATATTAATTGAATTTATAAATGTATTTCACCACCACAAGTTCACAACCAACCACAGTTATTAATTTGTATAATCATTTTCAATTGGACTACATGAAAAGAAATTAGAAACTTTAGGGATTAAATTGATAAAATTAATAGTTTAGGGATGAAGTAGAAAAAATAAAAATAGTTTAGGAGATAAAAGTAAAATTAATCCTAAAATATTTGTATTGTTTATCAAATCAAATTTGGTCTATGTCATTGGGTTTTAGGTTGGCCGAAGTTCAATGATGGACTGGCCAAGATATGTGGTTAAGACTTAGGCAAATTACTCACAAATCCTTTTTAAAAAGTGTGCATTTTATTTAATTCTAAAACTTTTTAGATAGGCCAAAAAGTCCTGTGCATATTTATCTTTTCCTCTTTTCCTACACTTTACTTCTTCTCTTTATCTCCCTTTCTCTGATGTTGGCGACGACGATGACCATAATCACATCTTCTTTCTTTTCCTTCTCTTTCTAATCTACAATCACCGGTGAATAGCGACTATCATTGATTGGGGTTCATGGGCTACCACCGAACACTAACTCCTTACTTTGCACTCACTAAAGGCAAAAAAGATGAGTAAATCTTCTCAAATCTGGTGTAGATACTCAGATCTATCTACATCTAGAGGTGCAACTCGGGCAGGTTCGGTGGGGTTGGGAGATTGTTCAAGCCTAGCCCAAGTTGTACTGAGACCTATCCAAGCCCGCCTAAACCCGAATTGTAACCCGAGATTGTTTGTCCAAACCCGACCCGGGTTAAATCTGAATTACCCGAGTTGCCCGAATTGTAAATGAATTTCGTTTTTTTTTTTGCAGCTACATTATTAAATTATTAAAATTTGACTCTATTTATAATTTTTTTTTAAAAATAGAAAATCATTAATACCATCAAAACAAATAATTTATTTAATGTAAAAGAAATGCCACTATAGTAGTTATGAGTGAAAATAAGAAGAAAAAAAAGTAAGATTTTATATTATTTATATATATAATATATATTCAATATGATTTAATAATATAAATTACTTTAATATCATGTAATCCCTAATAATTTATATGTATATTTAATATTTTTATATATCTATATATGTATAATTCGGGATTCAAGTTGCTCGGGTTGTTTGACGTCTTTGCCCAAGCCCGCCTAAATTTAATTCGGACTTCTGAATTTTTGTCCAAGCTCGTACCGAATTTGAAAATATTTTGTCCAAGTCCTAAAAAAATTCGGGCTGAGCTCGGGTTGAGCCTGTCCAAGTTGCGCCTGCCCAAGTTGCACCCCTATCTATATCACATCTGAGTAGACCTATGTTAGATTTGGCTAGATCTAAACCAAAAAATTGTTGCCGGAGTACAAACATCTCTTTAGATTTGTCTTTTTCCTTGGTGTTAGGTTTTATTATTGGCAATCCGGTTTGACAAGGATTTCTTTAAGTAATTGGATTTCTTCCAAAACTAGGATTACTTTTGGATTTTCTATAAATAGTTTGTTTTCTCCCAAAAACTATTTAATTCCTCCAGATCTTCTTTTTGGTTCTTAAGGTTTATATCTGGGGATATTTTGTTAGTTTTCTTTGATGTTTTATTGAGTATTCAACTCATGATTTAAAGAGAGTACATCAAAGGTTTTGTTTGTTATACACAAGAGAGAAAGAGTTGTTCTTCGGTGGATTCTGAAGAATTCAAGCCTGAAGCTTTGGTGGATTCTGGAGTGGCTCATCGTAAAGACAATTCCGAGGTGAAGACGAGGTTGGAAGAGGCACATAGAGGTTGGTTCAATTAGGCATGGATTCGCTAAATAATTGAGAGTATACCTGTGTAAGTTCTTTAAATTTTCTTAGTGGATTGTTTTGTAGCTGTTGCCCGTGGTTTTTTAATCACAGTTGGAGGTGTCCAATTGTGATTTTTTCACGTTAAAATCGTTGTGCTGATTTGTCTTGATTGTTTGATTGGGATTGTTATATACTGATCAAAATTGTTACATAATCACAAATCAATATCTAGGAGATTTTTAGATTTTTCAATTGGTATCAAAGCAGGTCGTTCTATTTTTTTTTTTTAAATATATTCTTTTAGAACGAGATCATGTTTGATTTGTGATAATGGATACAATTCGATGGTTCAACCACCCCTACTTGACGAATCCAATTATTCTTTTTGGAAAGCTCGGATGAGATCGTTTTTGAAATCTATAGATGAAAAAGTTTGGCAATCTGTCATGAATGGGTGGACCGAACCAACAATTACCGTTGATGGAGTTACAATCCCCAAACCAATTGATAAGTGGGACACAATTAATTACCAAAATAGTAGCTGGAATAGTAAAGCCATCAATTCTGTCTTTTGCGCTGTCACACCTGAAGAATTTAGTCGTATTTGTAATTGTGAAGTCGCAAAAGAGGCTTGGGATATCTTACAAACTATTCATGAGGGCACTCCTTCTGTTAAACGCTCAAAACTTCAAAGGCTCACGTCTAGTTTCGAAAACCTTTTAATGAAAGATAGTGAGACCTTTGATGAATTTTATGCAAAGTTGAGTGACATTGTAAATTCCAGCTTCAATTTAGATGAAAAAATTCCAGAATCCAAAGTTGTGGGAAAAATTTTGAGATCCTTGCTTGATCGGTTCCAACCAAAAGTTACGGCTATTGAGGAGGCTCAAGATGTTGACAACTTCAAGCTGGATTAGTTGGTTGGAAATCTCTAAACTTATGAAGCATATAGGAATTTCAAAAAGAAACAAAAAGATATTGCTTTTAGTAGTGCTCATAGAGTTGAAGAGGATTCTAATGAGGATTATAAGATAGATTCCAAGATTACAGTTGCTTTTGTTAAACAATTTAAAAAATCTTTTTTGAAAAAGAATTCTAATCTTTTGGAATCTACTCATACTCATAAATCTAAAGGCAAAGATAAACTCAAAATTAATTCTATAGCCAAAAAGGAGAAATGAAAGATACAAAGGAACTCTGAAATACTCCAATGCTATGAATGCCAAGGATTTGGCCACTTTGCTCAAGAATGCCCCACTCGGTTGAGGAAGAATAAAGCCCTCGCTATCACTTGGGATGATGAATCAGAATCTGATAAAGATGAAAGTGACAGTGAAGATCAAGGTGAAGAGGGACATAAACAATTTCTTGTTTTCATGGTGGCTTCCGAAGCTGAAGGACAAACAGATTCTCCGAAGAGGTCAGTTAAGAATATCACTGATGATGAATCCTCGGAGAGTGATCATGAAAAGCTTGAGCAAGCTTATGAAAAGTTATATAAAGAGTCTCTTAACTTATTCAAATTGAATGACAAACTCACAAAGAAACTCAAAGCATATGAAAGTGAGAATGTCAAACTTAAGGAGGAGATTTCTGAGGCCAAGATTGATGCCATCAAGGTAGCTGATGATCAACAAGTTCTTTTTGCAAAACTGTTGACTTGTGAGACAGAAAGGAATGAGCGACTGCAAACCCATGCCATGTATGAAGAAAAGATTGAATCTCTCGAGATGTTACAAGTTGCTTTGGAAGAACTAATGATCAAGAAAGAGGAAGAGCTCAAGTGTGCTATGGCTACCATTGGTCTTTGGAACAAAGGATCAAAGACTTTAGAGGATATCATTGGGTCTCAACAAATGAGTTGTGACAAGAGTGGCATTGGCTTTGGTGATAAGAAAGAGCAAAAACAAAGTGCTTCAACATCTCATGATACAAGAACTCAAGGAAAGGGAGAACAAAAAATTCAACATAAGGATGGACTTCTTAAACTTCTTAGAGTTGGTAAGGTAAAGGAAAAAAAGGTACACACTGTACACCCTATTTTTATTTGTCATCATTGTGGTATGCATGGTCATATTCACCCTTATTGTTATAAGTTGCATGGGAGAGTGTCTCAAGAGAGTAGAAATTCGAATACTTTTTGGGTTAGGAGACAACCTTACATGTCCAGGCAGAATACCAAGATTCATGAGGGTGTTCACAATGCCACGACATTTACCAAGACCGCTAGACCTAATTTTGTTAAGATCAAAAAGATTTGGGTGAGGAAACTTGACTTGTGTTAATTTTTTTATTTGGTTTAGTTTTTGGGTTTCTATGTTTTTTTTTTGTGAGAAAAAAAAAAATGTGTGCATGTTCGGTTTTTGTCTTGCTTTGGTTAAAAAATAAATAAATAAATAATTTAATAAATATATGGTTTTGCAAGTTTGAAATTTTTGAGTGGTCCTTGGTGCATATTGGATTTGATGAGAATATCCATTACATATTAATATATGTGTGCTTTCTGTGGTCATTACTCGTTTTGGAGTGTGTGTTTTTTGATTAGTATGTCTCATTCTGTACACACTCTTGGATTAGCAAATTTTGGAGTCTTCCACCTTAGTGATTATTTTTTCTCTATGGACTTCTGTCATTGATCTTTTGCGTTTCTAAAGGAATTGACCTATACTAGCATATCATGGGTGATGTTGAGTCTCTTAACCACTTTCCATCTTTTTGCACCTCCACGGCTTTCCCCTTAATTCTTTGCAGTCTAGCCATGAGGAAAAGGCTACCTCAGAGTCACCAACCAGGCCATCCTTATTATATTCATGCTTCACTGGTTCGGTTTCCATACTCTTGAGCGTGTCAGCAGCCAATGATTGTGCAAAAGAAAAAGAAAAAGAAAAAGAAAAAAATATGCAAAAGAAAGAAAAAATGTGCAAAAGAAAGGAAAAAAAAAATAAAAGAAAAGATTAATTGATTGTGGGGGAGCCTCCGCCTTTACTCACCAAATATCCCTTGATTCCTAGTGGTTTGACTTTCCTTTGTTGTGCTTAGATTCTCTTGACGGAGGTCTAACTTTCAGATCACTACTAGGATTGAATCTAGTGTTTGTCGAACTCCAAGAGTCACACACACACTTTTATCATGGGATCTATGCTTTTCACATAATGCATCACTTTCTTTCATAAGGAATCTTCTACAGACTGTGCACATTGTGTTTACTAGTAATTGTGATTCTTGGATAATCTTGTGTGTTTTAAGGTATTAATCTGAAATTCCTTCCTTGCTTCACCATAATTTCTGTCGTTTTCTTCTTGTTCACTGTTTTCAGTGTTTGTGGTTGCTTTTAGTGAGGGGGAGTTTGGTTCATCTTGACTTGGGTTGGTTTATGATCTTACTTCTGTTGTTTGAGATTTGTTTTTCATGAGTCTTAGTTTTCATCTATTTATGTTTTCCATCTCATGTTTCAAGATAATCGTGTCATATGTCTATTACTTTTTCATATACTCTTGTGGGACTAATAGTTGTTTTGGAGATTGTGGCACTAATAACTGTTTTGCAGATCAAGACCTTGAAAAAGAAGTTTGTGTTTGTTGGTTGTAATGGGTTGGGGTGATTAAGATTTTATTTGTTAGGTGTGTTTTGTCACGGCATTGCCAAAGGGGGAGATTGTTAGGTTTTATTATTGGCAATCCCGTTTGACAATGATTTCTTTAAGTAATTGGATTTCTTCCAAAACTAGGATTACTTTTGGATTTTCTATAAATAGTTGGTTTTCTCCCAAAACTATTTAATTCCTCTAGATCTTCTTTTTGGTTCTTAAGGTTTATATCTGGGGATATTTTGTTAGTTTTCTTTGATGTTTTATTGAGTATTCAACTCATGATTTAAAGAGAGTACATCAAAGGTTTTGTTTGTTATACACAAGAGAGAAAGAGTTGTTCTTCGGTAGATTCTGAAGAATTCGAGTCTGAAGCTTCAGTGGATTCTGGAGTGGCTCATCGTAAAGACAATTCCGAGGTGAAGACGGGGTTGGAAGAGGCACATAAAGGTTAGTTCAATTAGGCGTGGATTCGCTAGGTAATTGAGAGTATACCTGTGTAATTCCTTTAAATCTTCTTAGTGGATTGTTTTGTGGCTGTTGCCCGTGATTTTTTAATCATAGTTGGATGTGTCCAATTGTGGTTTTTCCACGTTAAAATCGTTGTGTTGATTTGTCTTGATTGTTTGATTGGGATTGTTATATACTGATTAAAGTTGTTACATAATCACAAATCAATATCTAGGGGATTTCTAGATTTTTCACTTCGATCTGTCAATTTTAATACTTTTTTTGTACTATACACCTCTATTTTCCTATTATAATGGAGAAAATTTTCAAATTCTGAATAAGTTGTTTTCAAGTTTCAATTACAGGCGGTGAATGCAGTAAAATTTTATAGTTTCAATTTTTTTTTATGTTAAAATAAATCATTCTTTAGAACTGTAAAATTTTACAATTTCATAACTTTTATTATAATTGTAAAATTTTACAGTTTCATAACATATTTTTCAATTTGATTAATAAGGATAAATGCTTAATAAAATTATACTTTGAAACTGTAACATTTTACAATTTTAAAACTTATTTTTCAGTTTGATCAATACTTAAAATTATTTGTTTAAATCCTACAGAAATTGAAAATAACATTTTTTTTTCTCATTGTTGCTATTTGTTATTCTTAGATTTTTTCTT
Source organism: Camellia sinensis (assembly GCF_004153795.1). NCBI lineage: Eukaryota > Viridiplantae > Streptophyta > Magnoliopsida > Ericales > Theaceae > Camellia > Camellia sinensis. Next base: position 633,547 of record NW_021025170.1, on the reverse strand, counting down.
CTTCTTTTCAGTTTATTAATATTTAGAACATTTTGCTATATTTTTTTGCTTTAATTTCTCTGTTTATTATTCTTTTTTTTAGCAATATTATGGACATTTTGATGAGTTTTCAGCGATATTCTTGACATCGGGTAAACATTCTAGACATTCCAACAACTTTTGGTGACGTTCAAAACATTCTGACAATACTCCAGTAAATTTTTGGTGATATTTCGAGGACTTCCGAAATTGAACATTTCGACGAGTTTCCGTTGACCGTTTGACGGAAGTCCAACGGTGGTGGGATGGACAGTGTCTTTAAATTATTTTTTTTAAAAAAAGGACTTTTTTGGTAACTATTAAAAATATATGAGACTAATTGGTACAAATTTTTTATTTTGAGAGTAGATGAATTTTAAACTTTATGTATGAAACTGATCCGTAAGTTCTCACTAAGACTTAGGTCGAAGGATGGGCATCTTATAGCATCGTCTATTAGCCCAATTGTTTGGGTTTCTTGAAGCCCACTGAATGATCTGGCCCCAAATCCCTGTATTAGATACAAAACCTGATCCTAGGTTTTTCTTGGACATAGGTCGTTAATCCATATTAGCTCTGCAATTGGGTCAAATATTAATAAATAAATAAAATTTACTAACAACAAAAAATAATTTGAAAACAACACTTTGATTTTTATTTTAGTTTTTTCTTTAATGAATTTTTTCCCCTAAATTTTGTTTATTTATTTATTTTAAATTTTTACGATGTTTTAGTCTAGTATCACCTTAAAAAAAAAAACAATAATGATTTTTTTTTTTTTTAATAAAATCACTAAAAAAAAAATTTAATAAAAAAAAAGATATTTTTCATGCTTCCATTGAAGTTAGCGAGTTATACTTTTATAAGATTGAGGAAGGAGAAAAAGACATAATAAAAATAGTGAAGTAACCCAAGGGGTTGTGGCATTGTGGTAAGGCTTTGGGGTTTAAGCCCCAAGGTCACAAGTTCAATTCTCCACTTGGGCCAATCTCCTGGGCGAAGCACTGTTGGTTAGGAGTTTGGACCTCAATGATGCCTAATCAGCTACTTGGTGTAGGTTTAATGCTCCCCCGCTGTGCGAGTCCTGACTTAATCGGTGCTTGCCTTGGGAGGTCAGGACAAGCTTCCAGGTTATAGTCTCTTACTTGGAACGGACAACAGAACACCCTGGTGATCTCCTCATGGGGGCCTTGGACCTCAAGGATGCCTAATCAGCTACTTGGTGTGGGTTTAATGCTCCTCCGCTGTGCGAGTCCTGACTTAATCGGAGCTTGCCTTGAGAGGTCGGGACAAGCTTCCAGGTTATAGTCTCTTACTCGGAACGAACAACAGGACACCCTGGTGATCTCCTCATGGGGCGCTGCCTTGGACTTGCGGGAGGGTGGGAGGATTTCCCTGTAACCAAAAAAAAAAGTAAAAAAAATAAAAAAAATAGTGAAGTATCAATAAATTTCAAAATATAATTTTGTGCACTATTTAGGGCTGGTTTGGGGTACACTATATAATCCATCTTTTTATCTTTTTTTTATCACATCACCTCTCTACTTTTCTGCACATCTTTTCGTAAAAAGACAAAAAGTGCACTTTTTTAGGACACCCCAAACCAACTCTTAATCTTTTTCTTTTTTTATGAATCCAAAAATCCCATTAAAGTGAACATTATACAAAAAGATAGTTACTTACACGTTTTGGTTTAATTTTTGAATGGTAAAAGTGAGTTTCTCCAAATGTGAAATTACACATTTAGGCAATTCGTATTATAGAGATTTTGGATTTTTTCTCCTTCTGAAACAAATTCTATATTACGAATAAGAACGTAACACTCCAATAATGTAACACTTCTATATAATACACTAAAAAACTCCTTAGTATACTTTTCTCAAAAGTAAAAACGTAACACTCCAAACTTTTTCCAAATATAACACTCCAATATAACACATAAAAAAACTCATTAGTGCACTTTTCTCAAACGTAACACTCCAATCAATATAATCTCAAACATAACACTTTAATATAACACACATACAAACATAAAAAAACTACTTAGTGCATTTTTTCTCCAAATGTAACACTCACAGTTTAAAATTATACATTTACCCAAAGCTTACACAGGAATTTTTGTACTCCTTTTGGAATGGTTTGAATAATCCCACCCCCTTTTGTAATGGTTTGAAGAATCCCACATCATTTTTTTGGAGTGTTATATTGGAATATTGCATTTGGAAAAAGTGCACTAAAAATTTTGTGTGTGTTACATTAGAGTTTTATATTAAGTAGTTTTTTTGGAGTGTTAAATTGGAGTGTTACGTTTGGAAAAAATATAATTAATGCCTTTTAAAATGTTATATTAGAGCGTTACATTAAAAAAAATATAATAATGAATTTTTTTAGAATGTTACATCAGAGTGTTGCGTTTAAGTGTTATATTGGAGTATTACAAATTGAAATTATGCATTTGCTCAAAACTTACTAAGAAGTTTTTCTATTCCTTTTAAAATATTTGAAGAATCTCATATCATTTTGGAATGTTTGAAGAATTCTATATTCAAGTTAATTTTGTACAATTTTTGAAATGTTTGAAAAATCTTAAATTTTAAGTTATTCCAAATAAAAAAGATTCTCATATAAAATTCATCCCAAATTTAATTCTCATAGGTTGTGTATCTTACCTTTCTAACACAAGAAAAAAAAAAAAGAAAACATAATAGAAATACGGATATAACCGTAAATTTAATTTTTAAATAATATATTAAATCTATTTTTTCAAAATCAATGAGACTAATTGATTTATAAGAAAACTCTTGGAACTAATTGGAGTACCATTCCTCAAAATGGGATTTATAGATAAATTTTCCAAATAGAAAAGCAAAGCATTAAAAAACCCAAAATTCCCATATTAATTAATCAATTATGTTTTTAAAAGTGTTGATTTGTGGTTCAATTTTAAATTTAGAGAGAAAAAAATCTGAACACGACGTTAGCGACCTTAGCAAAGCATTAGTCCGAACAAATAAATATACAATATTGTTAATAAATAAATAAATAAATATACAAAGAGTAAGACTGACGCGCATTTAAAAAAATTCAAACTGCTTTAGGTGCCCAAGTTCTGAATAATCAATTGAGTAGTCATGTTTTGCTTAAGATCAGATCAGTCAATTGCTTGCCTTTAATATTGATGTCTTGAAGTTTGGCAAAGAGTTTTGACAGGTTAAGGTTAGACAGTCCACCACCGGCCCAGGTTTGCTAAGTGAGATGATGTTAAATAGGTGGTCAACCTTTGTAAAAACAAAAACAAAAATAAAAAATAAATAACAAAATAAATAAAATAAAATAAAGAAACAAAACTGTTAACCTGCATTAGCCAACATTTTTTGGGGTCACATGGGCTTACTAATGAATTTTGGGCCCTTCAGACTTACAGCTTCATTATGGCCTAAAATTATCAATAATGAATAATCATTGAAAAGTTGGATACTAGTGCTACTAATAAAAAATTAAATTAATTAAACCACTCTTGCTCTTCCAATAATCTAATTATGTAAATTTTCACCAATAAGGATTGGTTCAGTAGATAAGACTTTCGAATTTCTCGCTCAAAACTTAGGTTCGAGTTTCCATAACCCTTTGTTGAAGTTAAACATACTCTTTAACGCTTAGAGCACATGGGGCTTAAGCTTCGGCCCCGACATAGATGCGGTGAGATTCGCTATAGATATATTGTAGGTGTTAAGGGACAATATTCCCTGACGAATATGTTAGAGTAGCCTATCTGCATATTCATTTTAATGAATCAAAAAAATTATGTAAATTTTCCTACTAAAACATTTGTAATTCAAGGTGGGGTGTATATGACATATATACCTTAAATATTTGTAATCTATATTTGTTTTTTGTTTGATTAAAAAAAACAAAAATATCCTCCACCAGCCTTTGCAAACCATTCTTGCCTCCATGTCTTACTATCAAATCAACACATAATCTGTGTTAGAATGATTGAAAGAAATATAGAAAATGTGTATCTGTATTATATTGAATGAATAGAATACAATAGGAGAACCTGTATTTATAGGTTGTTTACAAACCTAGATAAGTATAAAAGGAGAGAGAGAAAGATAGACTATATCTACAATATAATGAGATAAATATAAATCTAAATCCAATATATACATTAACAATTTGTGTTTAGATAATGACTCTTGTTAGTCTAGTTTATCTTTTTGTAGTGAATCTTTCAATATAAATATACTTGACACATAAAATAATTGTTACCTTGATCCATATGATGTATTGCACCCTCCATATCTTTTCCTATGCCCATGAAACCATTCTCCAAATTGTCGAAACCCTTTATTACCCCATCTCCTTTCGAAATCGCAAGATCGGTAAATTGTGATCATGATTCGCATATGGGTTTCAGGTATTCGCAAAACCCTTCATACAAATCCTAACTAGTAGCAAAACAGCCACAAAGCAAGAGAGATAGATAGATAGAGAGTGAGAGACCAAAAAAAAAATTGCTAGAAAGGGAAGAGAGATGGGCGTCTAGATATGACGGAAATTAGTAGTGAATAGACTATCTATTTTTTCTATTATTTATTTATTCTTCAATTTTAATTGATTGAATTCCACCGAATAAATAAGGTAATTGATCATACGTAATAGATATGAGATAATTGATAAATTATAAACTAAAGTTACAAAATTTATCAAGACAAAATGTATTTATATTTTATTGTAATTATAATTATTGTATGAGAATTAATTAATGTTGAATCAATTTTCTTTTATATTATAAACAAAGTCTTTGTTATAATTTAATTTTAAAATACTTATTTTAATCCGTTCCTAACACGAATATTATGTTAATATAAATAATTTGAATTATCTGTTGTTTATATTGTAAATTAAATAAAATAGACAAACAGATTCATGTGAAATGAAATTGATTTACAGGAAATGAAATCATGAGATTATAACACATAACTTAACGAACAAAAATACATATAAGAAAAATAAAGACAGAAGCGCAAACCGAAACCTGTGTGATATCACAGTCTTCTTAAAACAAATTAGCCGCCTCATTGTGGGTGTTGGAGGTACGTTGACTTTTCTCTCCCAAAATACGACGGTTTAGACCGGCTAACGTAGAAGCACCTTTTGTTAACTTTAGCAAACCGACAATGGCAGCACTCTCTCACACAGGAAGAATATATTATAGGAGAAGACGAATTTGACTATAATATGAGAACAAAAATTTATGTACCAAACCAAGATAAGCCTCCTTTTATACACCATAGGGGAGAGTAGATGAGCCTCCAACCATCAAGGCTGGCACCAAATGCAGGCCATTACTCCAGCTCCTGCAAAACTACTGGAGTAATGCACCAAAACTGATGGGAATTCAAAGTGTGAGTTACACACAATATATACATATGTGTTTATATATATCTGCAGCAGACCTGGCTCGATCCACCAATTCGACCCAGCCCAAACCCATTCCATCAAGCCTCAAGTCCAAGATCCAAGATCCACGACCCACGGACCTGGCCTGGCCCAGGCAGGCGGGCAATGCACGCGCGCATGTGGCAATTTTTGCATAACCAACTTGGACTATAGTTTTGGCCCAAGCCTATCCTTGAAGCATCTACAACTCCTTTCCTTCGGAATATTTGGATGCCCCAAAGGGCTTATGCCTTTATCAAAATCTTGAGATTTAAATATCCATCAAAACTTTCCTCTTCAATCAATATGGGATTGGTACTTATACACAATCCCCAATACCTCATTCATGAGGCCAACTTTATGAGACAATTTCTTATCAATTCTTAATGATTTTTGGTAATTCTTTTTGTGGTATAAAAACCTTGCTACAAAAAATCTAAACCTATTTAATCCCACCTCAACCAATGGTTGGGACCTACTTTAATTTCACATTAAAGTCACCATAAAACCATTTTTTCTAACAATCTCCCACATGAATAAAAATTGACCGAATAAAGAAAACGGACAACATTTACAACAACAACTCGGAGAGAGAACAGACACACTAGCCCTGTATCAGAAAAGGTAACTGTTGTCCTTGAACCTTTCGTAGTGAAAGCCTATCGGATTTACTCGCTGACTAGTAAATGTGATGTCTTGAACTGTTGTGATGTTTGTGTAAACCGAGACAATAGACCTCGCGCAAGAGTTAGCCCAACCATTATTCTTGTTCTCACTGGTGTGTCCAGTATAGCCCTGGAACACTAGCTTGGTTTAGTGAGTGGTTTTAAAGAATTCGGCCTTACCAATTCTTAAAGAAGCGGCCCCACTTCGCACTCACATAGGTGACCTATATAAGGTATCTCATTATACCATGGTTGATTATTCATATCACTCAGGTAATTAAAAGTATTAGCTTAACCTTCTACCCCCACAGAGTATCACTGTGCAAAGGAATGGGCAAGAGGATTTACCTCTTCAGTGACTTCTCTCATTACACGAAATTAGATTGTCCATTTGAACCTAAATCTTGGAATCTCCAGTCAACTAAGTTGAATTTTCGTTCCGGTAACATTACTAAAGACCTCAATCCCATTTCTCTTGACGACGTTTCTACTAACTCTCGTGTTAACCCTTTGGTTTGCGGATTCGCAATATTGTCCTTAGACTTTATATAATCTAGAGAGACAACTCCAATAAAGAGTAGTTGTCGTATAGAATTATGTCTATGGCGGATATGTCTATACTTTCCATTATACATATGACTTTGTGCCCGTCCAATCGCCTATTGGCTATCACAATGAATGCAGATAGCAGGCACAGGTTTCAGTCAACGTGGATTATCTTTAACGAACTGGCGAAGCCATTCAACTTCTTCGGTTGCTTCATCTAAAAGAATAAACTCAAATTTTATCGTTGATCTCGATATACATGTTTGCGTAGAAGATTTTCAAGACACGACTGCCTCTCTAAGGGTAAACACATAACCTATAACACCCCAATTTTCGGGCCGTTAATAAATCAAATCAACCTCAAATTTAAAATTCTAACTAATTAATTACCTTAAAAATACAAATTGGCTCCAAAATAATTACACAAATGTCTATAATTATAATTTATACAAATCTCCAAAAACAATATATAGTGGTGGGCCCAAAAATCTTCAATTCAATAATTCTTTAAATGCTTCAACTCTAATTGCCACTAGATTTTGCTCCACACCTGAAAAATAAATTAATTTGGGAAATATACAATATGACAAGAATAACAATGTTTGGATAGAGAATAAATCAATAGGGATCCAATAATTTATGACATGGCACAAACGATTCGATTCGAGACACCAAGCAATTTATCAAATTACACAAACAAGTCAACTCAACATATGATAATTTATCCAGGATCAAATACTCGGTCCTACTCAGTACATGACCAGTGACCGGCCTCACCCACCTCACCCAAGCACAACCACTTATCCGGGCTATTGGTCCAAGCTATTGGCAAGGTCCACTCGATCCATGTTCGGAGCATTTCCGCGTCATTTAGCCAGACAAATCAACACTAACTACACAGAATAACTTCACAGAATTTATCAAATGACTAGAATAATCAAACGTATCAACAAGAATGATTCCACAGAATTTAACATATGACCATGATAATCAAGAGGAGTACAAATGTGAAATAATTAAGATAAAAACTCTTTGCAAAGAGATTTAAAGGAAGCATATTGTATACCACTCGAATTACCTCAAATCAATCTCCTCCGTCGCTAACCCTCGAATCTTGATATTTCTTCATGGATCTCCAAATTCTAAGCCATAAGGTATGTTTGGTTTCACAAAATCTATAACTCTCCTCCTATATGAAAATGCTTACTCTCACTCTAAACACTCTTAATCTAAACTCTAAATCTATATAACAAAAGGATGAAAGAAGAAAAAGAATGATAAAAATGGTTGAGAGGTGAGCTCAATTTATAGGCAAGGATACTTGGGACAAAAGAAAAAGAACTTTACTTGGTGGGTGAGAAAAATGAGTTTACTTAGAGAGAAATGAAGATTAAAGAAATTAAAAGAAAATAAAAGATTACTTGGTAAACAAGGAAATGATGAAAAAATAATAAAATAAAATTTACTTGGTACCCAAGAATAACAAATAAAAAAAAATTTAGAAAACAAAATAGATGAATAATAATGAGGCGGAGATAAAAAGAGATAAAATAAATAGAGAAAATAAATTAGGTTCTTATCTAAAAATCTCGTTACCAAACTACCACCAATATCTTTCACTAAAATACTAATATCTCAAAAATACAGGATTTCACATAACCACCAATGGATTTGAAGTCCTTTATATCAAATATCCAATTAGTGTCACTATACCCTTCCAGTACTGTTGGGTATCTGGTATAATGCAGCCCATAATCCCGGGTGTAGCATAGATAACCTAACGCCTGCATAGTGCCCCTCCAATGAGTGGCATTCGGATTACTCATGTATCTACTAAGCCTGCTAACAGAGTAGATTATATCTGGCCTTGTACAACTCATTAAATACATCAAACTTCCAATGACCCGAGAATATTCTAGTTGAGAGACACTCTTACCATTATTCTTGGTCAAATATAGACTTATGTCTACCGGTGTCCTAGATACACTTGTATCTGATTTACCAAATTTTTCAAGTATCTTCTCAACATAGTGAGACTGAGAAAGTACAATACCACTAGATGTTCTGGTGATCTTAATACCCAGAATGAAATCTGCAAGGCCCATATATTTCATGTCAAATTTAGAGTTTAACTACCTCTTGGTAGTTCTAATTATTTCATCATTACTACCAACAATGAGTATGTCATCTACGTATAGACATAAATGACATAATCTCTGTTAGTATCTTTAACATATATGCACTTGTCACACTCATTGATTCTAAATCCATTTAACAATATAGTATTGTCAAACTTCTCATGCTATTGCTTAGGAGCTTGCTTCAAACCATATAATGACTTGCAAGCTTACAGACTTTCTTTTTTTCCTTGGAGCTGAAAACCCCTTGGGTTGCTCCACGTAAATTTCTTTATCTAAATCTTCATTTAAGAAAGTTGTCTTTACATCCATTTGATGTATCTCCAGACCACGTAAAATGGCTATCACAATCACTATGCGACTGGATGTAATCCTTGTCACAGGTGAATACGTATCAAAGTAATCTAGACCTTCTCGCTGCATATATCTTTTGATAACTAGCCTAGCTTTATACTTATCAATTGAACCATTCGCTTTCATCTTTCTTCTAAAGATTCACTTACTCCCCAAGGCCTTACTTCCTAGGAGTAGATCAACCAATTCCGAAGTATGGTTCTGTAAGATGGAGTCAATTTCATTATTAATCGCTTCTTTCCATAAGGGACTTTCAAGTGAAGTCGTAGCTTCATGAAAAGTTCGAGATTCTCTCTCTAACATATAAGTCAAGAAGTCCAGGTCAAAGGACTTGCCAATCCTAGCCCTCTTACTCATACTTGGCTCATCTATTTCCTCATCTTGATTATCTACTTGATCATCTTCAAGTTCCTTCTCAGAACTTTGATCATCTCCTCGGGTTCAGCAAGGAAATACATCTTCAAAGAAGGACGCATTCCTTGATTCCATTATGATATTCTTATGGATATCTGAAATATCAGACTTGTGCATAAGAAACCTATATGCACTACTATTCTGTGCATAACCAATGAAGATACAATCCACGGTTTTTGGACATATCCTAACCCGCTTGGGTGTAGGTACCGCCACTTTTGCAAGACAACCTTACATTCGTAGAAAATTATAAGAAGGCTTGTGGCTTTTCCATAATTCATATGGAGTCTTGTCTACTTTCTTTCGAGGTATTCTATTTAGAATGTAATTCGCGGAGAGAATTGTTTCGCCCCACAAGTTCTGTGGCAACTCATAACTTATTAACATTGGATTCATCATTTCTTTTAACGCTCTATTCTTTCGCTCAGCAATACCATTTAACTAATGGGAGTAAGGCGCTGTGGTTTGGTGAATAATCCCAAATTGAGCACAAACCTTAGCAAATGGGGATTCATACTCACCACCACGATCACTTCTTATTGCCTTAATCTTTCGGCTTAGTTGATTCTCAATTTCATCTTAAAAAGAATAAATTTACTAATTGCCTCATCTTTGCTTTTAAGCAAATACACATAACGGTATTTAGTGCAATCATTAACAAAAGTGATGAAGTACTTATTATCACCACGTGATTGTATGATTTTCAAGTCACACACATCACTGTGCACTAAATCCAAAGGCTCGGTATTTCTTTCAACAAAATGAAAAGAAGTCCTTGTCAATTTTGCTTCTACACAAGTTTCACACTTGTGATTGGGATTAATCTTGAAGGATGGTATGTGATCTAATTTGATTAATTTATGCAAAGAGTCCAAATTTACATAACCCACTCTACCATGCCATAAATTAGGGGACTCAAGCATATAAACAGAAGAAGAAGCTTTCTTATTAATTTTGGGGACAAGAGTCATTACATTGAGCTTAAACATACTGCCCCAACATATATCCCTTCCCTACATAGACCTAGCTCTTGGTCAACACGACCTTATCTGACTCAAACACCATGCAGAAGCCATGCTTACATAAGAGTGACCCCGAGACAAGGTTCTTACAAATGTCCGGCACAAATAGGACATTGTTCAAAGTCAGCTCTTTTCCTGAAATCATCTTCATGACCACCTTGCCTTTACCCTCAACAGTTCAGGTCACAGAATTTGCCATGAACAATTTCTCACCATTTGAAATCGGTTAAAAAATTGTGCTTCTTCTCTGCACAGATGTAACGAGTGGCCCCAGTGTCCACCCATCACTCCTTCGGGTTAGACCTCACCATGTTCACTTAGAAGCGTCCATGTCTTGTGATAGATCCTTCATCTTCGCCATGTGAGCCCAGCTTTTGTTTTCTGGAGGGTACTTCTTGTAAGGTTTCTTCTTCTTGTGGCAGTTAACCATCCGATGCCCATTGCTTCCACAGTTGAAGCACTTTCCATTGAACTTAAAAGTAGGTTCTTGCGGCTTGTAGACTGGCCTTTTGGAGACATCACTTCTAGCCCCCAGTGTAACAACCCCGATTCCTAATTAACGTTAATCCATGATTAATTATGCTTAATTGGTAATTAAGGTGAAATTCTGAATTAAATTTCATGTGTGTGTTGCATAAAGTATGTCTATAGCTATTTAACGTAGGAAAATCTGTTTATGTTTTTCTTTCGGTTTGCAAATTGAAGGCCTTATCGGCATTCGAATTAGAGATTGACTTGATTTATATGCTAATTAGGATTTATAGAATTTTATGGTAGGTTTAATTAAAATTCGGTTCGGAACGATTAAATTAGATTAAATTAATGCCATTTGATTAATTTTGATTAATTACTACCTATAGGGCCATTTTGATCCCACTAAGTTACTTTTTCATTTTATTCTTCCTCAACTTGATGCTCAACGTGAGAAAGGGAGAGAATTGAGGGATTTGGGTCCTAGATTCAAGAATTGAATTCAACAAGGGGGAAATTGCTAGGAGAAAAGAAGAAAACTTGAAGCTTTGTTCATCTAGTTCAAGATTTTAGCACCTAAAGCGCAATTGAACATCTAAGGTAAGAAATCAAGCCTTTAGTCTTGAAATTGAGTTAATTCATACATGAATTCAAGTAAATTGAACTATGAGATGTAAGAATCAAGCTTAAGGAGTAGGGAGGAAGATCAATCCATGCATGCATGCGCATTTCTTCATAAATTGAGCATGATTTCAAAGAATTCTCCTATGCATGTGTTCATCTCATCTATGTTTTGAGAATTCATCATGTTGTCCATTAAATTGCCAAGTTTGATCATGTTTTGGAGAGGTTGGATTCAAGAAAAATTCATGCATGTTGTGTTCTTCAAACATTTACAAAGTTAAAGTTGAATTTATGTACAATTGGCATACTTTTGAGCCTTGATTTTATGAAATAATCTTCAATTCATCGTATTTTACAAGTTTACTATTTTGTCTCAAGTTTTGGTGCCCAAGAGGTGTGTTTTGAAGAGTTGAATTCATGTTTTGAAGCTTGGGAGCAAATCTGGAAAACCCAGAATTTAGCTTCCACGCTCGAGCGAAGGATCCTGCCCTCGAGCGACCGTCTTTATTTTCATGATTTCGCTCAAGCGACAAAAGGTTGGCTAGAGCATAAATTGCATGCTCTCAGGTGTTGGTGCATCTGGAAGCACGCTCGAGCGACGAGAGTTGTGCTCGAGCGAAGAACTGTGTCTCACGCTCGAGCGAGCGTCGAGCAGAGATTTCATGCAACCAAAACTTTTCACATTTTTGCAGACCGCTTGAGCGAAAAAGTCTACGCTCGAGCGACTACTCACATTCGGTATGCTAGTCACTCGAGTGAGACCCCTGTTTTCAGCAAGTTTTGGAAAATGTTTTCAAGTGCATTTTTATATCCTCATTCCATCCTAGGCATTCCTAGGCCATGATTAAGACTCCATAATGAGGTTAAAGGCTAGAAACATGCTAAGAACAAATAAAGTAAGTTATGTACAATTCGAATGTGTATTTCAAGTGTGTATTTGTGTGTGTATTCATGTAGGTCGCGTGCCTTAAACCATTCGATTAATCTGCTCTGTTTGTCTGCACCCGAAGCCAACAGTCAGTAATAACTTTGTAAAGCTATGTTCAATTTATAAGTATTTTCCGAATGATATAAGATGATCTATTTCCTGAAATATTATTTCTGTATGAATGAATGGTTGTCCAATATTTCTGAAAGGTATTTGTGGCATTCTTAGCTTTATATAGCATCTGTTATCTGTTATGTTACGTCCCAATTATGGGTCAACTTTACGTCTCATGAGCCAATTGTTATGGATCCTTATGTATACGTCTCATTTATGGGTCAACTGTACGTCTCATGAGCCAACTGTACCGTCTCCGTGCACGTGAGTCAACTATATGCCTTTATGGCTATCCCTTTATGGGTCAATTATATGCCTTTATGACCGTTCCTTTATGGGTCAACCGTTTCTGCTAGTGCTAATGAATGTTGATTAACTGCAAATTCTGATTATGAATATGATTCTGAATCTGTATCTGTTATGAACTATGATTTCTGAACATGATTATGAATCCATTTCTGACAACTAATGAATTCTGTTTTCTGTAACTGTTATGGACGACATTCATTAAACCCCCTTACTCTATTATTATTCACTAGGCTTTGGCTCATGATTTATATTATGTATGTAGGTAAGCAAGCAAGTGACCAAGCCCGAAGTTGACGGCCTACGTTCCCTTTTTGTCAGCCCACCCTTGTGCCTCTTGAGGAGGTTCTGATTGAAGTCAAAATTTGTGGCTGTTTTGTATAATCATTTAGACTTTGTTTGTTTGTTAAGTTTTGGACAAGATGTCTGGTAGCATGTACTTGAAGTGGTATGTAAATATTGTATCTCTATTATAAAAGAAGTTTTAAGTCTCTGTTATAAAAGAAGTTTTAAGTTATCTCTTCCATGTATGTTGGCACTGCTCAATAGACTGTATCTATTCTGCATTTTTGCTTCCGCAGCCCCTAACTATACGCTATCATGTCAAGAGGCCTTTGGTAATCCAAGGTTTACTAGCCGGTTACGACGATAAACCTATAGGGGCGGGTTTGGGTCGTAACACCCAGCTTCGAGCTTTTACCTGTTGGTGGCTTTTTCTTTACTCCCGAGGACTGGCCATGCCCAACCACGTTTACTTTCATAGTGGAGGTATTCCCCTCTTTTCTCCTGTTGTCTTCCTCAATCCAAAGCCTGACAACGAGCTCTTTGATTGTCATCTCTTTTCGCTTGTGCTTCAAGTAGTTCTTGAAGTTTTTCTAATCGTTAGGAAACTTCTTAATCAATGCAGCTGCCTGGAATGATTCACTTAGGAACATTCCCTCTGCATGAATCTCGTGCAAAATTACTTAGAATTCTTGGACTTGACTGATGATGGTTTTAGAGTCCACCATTTTGAAGTCCAAAAATTAGCCAACGACAAATTTCTTTGCCCCGGCATCCTCAGTCTTGTACTTCTTGTCCAAAGCATCCCATAGCTCATTTGCCGACTTCTTGGCATAAAACACATTGAAAAATGAATCTGCCAAGCCATTCAGAACATAATTCCGACAAAGGAAGTCTGACTGCTTCTAAGTATCTAAACCTATGAGCTTCTGCTTATCTTGCTTATTCTCTTCCATGGCTGGTGGATCCTCACTCAAAAACCTCGTAAGGCTTAGAGTAGTCAGGTAGAACAGCATTTTTTGCTGCCACCTCTTGAAATTCACTCCCATGAACTTCTCCGAGCACTTATGATAGTTGAGCGGGCCTCTTGGAACAGCAGGAGCAACAACAAGGTTGATCGCAGAGGTCACAGTAATCGAGTTGACCACAGAGGTCACAGCAACAAGGATTGGCAAGCTAGTTGCCCCAGGGTTTTGATCCCCACCAACATTAGCAGCAACATCGGTAATAATTGTCATTTCTGAAAAATACAACAAAATTTCACTATTCTGCATTTTCAGAAATTAAACTTAACACTAGAAAATCCCAAAGTTGAAAATTTAATTCAAAACCAGTCTTACCGTTTCCCTAGAATCGAACATGGTCAGGAAAGTTTCCAAGAAGACTAGAGGGGTCATAACAGTCCCACTAAAACCCAGTTAACCTTAGACAAAACTTGTAAGAGCATGTTGACTCCTAGTCCATAGGAAACAATTTTCAGAATTAAGTTTTCCAGGGCTGAACTAGGTTAAAACACACCAAGTTCCAAACTTACAAGCAATTTGAAAAATTGCTAACTAAATTACAATTAATGTAAAAAATTGCTACAACAATACAAGCAAAGAAAACTTGCTTAAACACATTGGTAAATAACCACAATTAAAACTCAAGCAAACAAATGCTTCAAACATAGTCCAAAAAATTCCTTTCCGCGCTTAGGTACTTCTATTCAACACAAAAGGTTAGTAGTCTAATTATTTTTTTTCACCCTTACAATCCCAAACTTTATTCATTTGGATTTTTATTTTTATTTTTATTTTTTTCCTATTCTCTTTCGCAAAGGTATTCTTGTAAAGAAAGTTAGCAGAAACCACATCCAAAATACACAACAAATAATATAAAGAAACTGTAAAAATAATAAATTCATTTAATAGCTTATAACTCCCAAATAAATTACAAACCTCGTGACTCTAAAAATTAATGTCACACTCCAAAATTTGGATAATTAAATATTAAATTAGGACTAAACCCAATCAATATTCCACTAGGGGTGAAACAAAATCTAAATATTCTTGTCTCTATAAGGTTTAAGTAAATTTTCATGATCAAAAGATAACAAAAGATTAAAAAAAAAAAAAAACACTAACAAAATGCCAACCAAACTATCCACCATAATTTCATAACTATTCAATACCTTTAACATTAAAGTAACAACAACTAGCCAAAACCATTTAAATAATGTAAAGTAAAAAAAATAACCCACAATGTCAAATTGTCAAAATACTAAGGTCATAAAATAAATAAATAAATAAATAAAATAATATCAATCTTAAACTCCAAAAAACAAAAAAAGTCCGAAAGACATGTCTAACAACTATAGTTATTCCACCGTAGCTCCAACTAATCTTGTAAAGGAAGCTCGGTGGCACTCAAATAGAACACACCCGAGATGTCAAGAGACAACAGGTTAGTATACAAGTATACTGGTATAAGTACAAGATTTGACACCCACGTGTTCACCAGACACAAACAAAATTACATTTAATTCTTGTTACAGGACAAGACAAGTAGTTCCACTTGCATCGAGACGAAGGGGTAGTTTCCTAAGATATGGTGGCATTTAATTTCTTACCCGTACACAATTAAAGATAAATTGAGTATAAAATAAACCAAATAAAAATAAAAATATGGTGCACTACTAAAAACTGGAGCTTTTGTGACGGTCTTAAATGTCGCAAAAGGTTCACATAGCGTCGCAAAAGACTTTTTACGATGGATTAGCGACGGGAAATGAGAGGTGGCGGAAAGGGGCGTGACAAGTATTTGCGACCGTCGCTTTCTTTTAGCTACGGCTAATCAATGGTTTTTGTGATGGTTTAACCTAACACAAAAAAAGGGAAAAAAAACTTTCACTTTCTGTGACGATATTGGTTGTTGTCGCCAAAAATTTTTTCGCGACGGTATTTGATTTCGCGAAAAGTATTATTAGCAACGGTCTAAAACGTCACAAAAAAATAGAATTAAATTAATATCGCATTTGCGAAAGTTTAAACTGTCACAAAAAGTATTATTAGCGACGGTCTAAAACGTCACAAAAAAGTAGAATTAAATTAATGCCATATTTGCGACAGTTTAAACCGTCGCTAAAGATTTGAACTAATATGTATATGCTATAGGTTAACCCGTTACTAAAAATATATAAGGAAATGATAATTACATTAGCGACGGTTATTACTGTCGCAATAAAATTATTTTCATAAAATCAATATATATTTAATTAATTCATTCCCTATACAAATTATTAATATTTTCTAAAATAAAATATATTCACATCCACATCCACATCCACACACATTCACATTCACATTCACATTTACATTCACATTCATATTCACAAAATCATCTATATATATGTACCCTGTAACAATTATCTACCAAATATTCTTTACAAAAATATATAAAACATCCTCCAACAATACTAATAATTTTTTATATTCAAGAACTTAAATTTTTGTATCTAAAGCAAAACAAAAGTATTGACAATACAAATAAAAAAAAACATATATATCATAGTTTGTTTTTATATCAACTGACAACAGTAAACTCCAACAGATATCATCACGTACTCAAAATGGGTTGCATCTGCAAAAAGAAACACAAAAAAAGACATCATTTACAATATAATTAATTTCAATCTTAGAAAATGTAAAACATTTGATATTATTTCAATAAATAAATAAATACAAAAAAGATTGTAAGCTGCAATATCAACATGGGAAGTGAAATAAAAATCTGGTGATAAATAGCATTTCTCTATCAAAAAAACATTAAATATATAGATATATGCCATTGGGGTGCACTGTAAGAGAATTTCTCAGAAGAATTTCAGACGTGAAGCAAAAGAATTTCTCAATGTCAAAGACTATTACCGGGCAAACACAAAACTTTTGACTTCATACTGATGAGACATTTTACCGCTAACATAACCACAAATCGAAATTAACCAACTTAGTCACTCTAGCCTGAACATGTTCTGATGCATCCCTCACTCCTTACACATCTACCATTCAAGAATGAGAAACCATTAATTATAAATAAATAATAAAATTATGTATAGCATATTCTATAAAGTTTCAATTTTACAATTGTTCAGAATCCATTGTAAAAGAATCATCATCTAAAACACTAAATGGCACCTCAAACCCATCACCCATCATCTATCTATATCTTTAATTTCAATTTTCCTGATCGAAACTAGCATATAAAATACTAGTTCTATTGAATTAAGTAATTTGCTTGAGTCCAAAATGAAAAAGAATAAACAATGATAAATTACATTTATGGGCCTCTGGCCTCCCATACTATAATCCTGTACCATACTAATGTCCTCATTGCATATGCAATAACATAATTCAATTAAGATTCATAGTCTAGTCTTGCCACAGTTCTTGTGCCCATTAATTTAAAGTAATCTGTTACTTATTACGGCTATGCAATAACTAAGGTGATGAAATAACAATGTTTTAAGTTTGTAGAATTGTGATCTTATATATCAATCTAGCATCAATTCAAGTAGTCATACAAAATGGCCAACCTGATAACATGAGTCAAATATAAAGTGATAATGACTTGAAGCAGATACATTTAAATTGGATGAAACAAACACTTGGTGGGCAGGGGGCTGTGAACCATAAACCAAGAATGTTCTGTTTTTAGCATGCACACTATAGATTGAAATCAAAAGTTGGTGTCTTTTTTAAGTGGCCCCATGGTGCAGAAAACTTGTGTGGAAAACACAATCAATGTTTGACATTGTCATTAGTTAGAAAGAAAAATATTAGTTAACTACCTTCTCCTCTATCTTAATTCCTAGACGTTGATAAAGAGAATCCATTAATTATAAATAAATAAATAAAATTATGTATAACATATTCTATAAAGTTTCAATTTTACAATTGTTCAGAATCCATTGTAAAAGAATCATCATCTAAAACACTAAATGGCACCTCAAACCCATCACCCATCATCTATCTATATCTTTAATTTCAATTTTCCTGATCGAAACTAGCATATAAAATACTAGTTCTATTGAATTAAGTAATTTGCTTGAGTCCAAAATGAAAAACAATAAACAATGATAAATTACATTTATGGGCCTCTGGCCTCCCATACTATAAGCCTGTACCATACTAATGTCCTCATTGCATATGCAATAACATAATTCAACTAAGATTCATAGTCTAGTCTTGCCACAGTTCTTGTGCCCATTAATTTAAAGTAATCTGTTACTTATTACGGCTATACAATAACTAAGGTGATGAAATAACAATGTTTTAAGTTTGTAGAATTGTGATCTTATATATCAATGTAGCATCAATTCAAGTAGTCATACAAAATGGCCAACCTGATAACATGAGTCAAATATAAAGTGATAATGACTTGAGGCAGATACATTTAAATTGGATGAAACAAACACTTGGTGGGGCAGGGGGCTGTGAACCATAAACCAAGAATGTTCTGTTTTTAGCATGCACACTATAGATTGAAATCAAAAGTTGGTGTCTTTTTTAAGTGGCCCCATGGTGCAGAAAACTTGTGTGGAAAACACAATCAATGTTTGACATTGTCATTAGTTAGAAAGAAAAATATTAGTTAACTACCTTCTCCTCTATCTTAATTCCTAGACGTTGATAAACTCTTTGATACCCCCTTCGGCTGATTTCACAGATTTGTGCCCATGCCTTCCGATACTTCTCTTCCCCACCCTGTGATACAAGTTATGCCATAGGAAATGAAAACAAATAAGATAAATGATGAGACATGATGAAACCTTGAGATAAAATCATTAACCAGACTTTCTTCCAAAATAAAGAAACAAAATTTATAGTTTATAAATCAGATTTCCTCCAAAATAGAAAATTGAAATTTATAGCTTTTAAGTTTTTTTACAAATGAGAAATTTAATTATTACTATAATCAATCTCACAGGTCTTTAAGGCATAAAGGTAAATGATTCACCTGGAGACTGACCACCGCTTGTTGTGCCCTCTCCTTGAATTCAGGATCACTGTCAAATCTTTGCTCTGATGCCTTGTAGAATGCCTAATGACAACTTAGGACCTGCATGAACAAACAGTTAGAAAGAAATTTGAGGGCTCACATACTCAACCCTCAAAGAAACGCACTATCTCACTCACTAACTTATTTTAGGACTCCCATCACTCAACCATCTTCCCTACAATGTACCAGCCAAACCTGCCACAGTTAGCTAACAAATTCACAAAAAAAAAAAAAAAAAAAACATTAGCCAACTTCAGTGTAGGTTCATCAGATTTCTTAGCTGGCTTTGGAGCCTGCTTCACTGTTAACTGACTCAAACCAGGCTCAACCTGTCCAGGGTCATGTACAAGTAGGCTCAGTATGCACTTTCTCCAGTCTGGATGTCCTGCTCATGGACCACCACAGTCCTAACCTGGGCTTGGACCTCCTCTTTCTGATAGCTCTTCTCCACAGGATTACACCCTCTAGCTTCTGCAGCACCCATACCAGCCACCTCTGTATGACTTACCACTTCAGATTCTGCAGTAGCTATAACAGCCACCTCAAGAGGGTCTCCCATTTTCCTTTTACCTCGAGTAACATTAAGCCTCTAGTCTTCTTCCCTTTCTTGGTTCACATTTTGCTGTTTTTCTTTGGACAAATTCTCCACTTTTTGATGCATTTGTCTTCCATATACCCAAAGACTTTACATTTTGAGTACTTGGATGGAGTCCACAGGTATTCAACCCCAAGCTCAACACCCTGATCTTCACATTTGATTAGAAAATCAGTAGGAAGAGAAGAATCCAATCCTATTTCCATACATGTTTTAGCAAATGAAATTCTAGCACTAGCAATCCTACTAAGCCCATCATCATCCCAATATTCTAAAGGAATGTTAAACAACTTAATCCAAATCAGAATTCTATCAAGCCTCTCCTCAGATAATTTCATCATATTGTGCCACTTTTTCAGTACAAGAAAGTGCCCCCCAAAAAACCAGGGTCCATCCTCAACAACATTAGTATTACTTTCCACACAATCAAATAAGAAAAATATAAAACCGGTGGTAGTAGACAGTACCTCCTCCAATCCCTTGTTCTTCCAAAAATTAAAAGCATAGTTCCTCACATGGTTAAAAATAACTAACTAGAACCATGTAACTGAGGCATAGAGATAAATTGCAAATGGTTAGAAATAGGATTATATCTTATTTTTATCAGGATGTATCTTCTAATCATTACAGGCTCTGTTATCAGAATCTTACGATTCGCGATTCGATTCACGATTCGATTCACAATTTTTGCAAAATCGATACGAATCTATAAGTGAATCTCTTTTTTATCAAAATCTTACGATTCGCGATTCGATTCAATTTTTTTGCAAAATCGATACGAATCTATGGGTGAATCTATTTTGGAAGTAAATCTCTAGTGAATCGCACGATTCACAATCGATTTACGATTCAATTCACTTTTTATGATTCATGTAATTTTTTAAATTATTGTGTCCGGCATATTTTCGACTATTTTTTTTTCCATGTTTTTAGTGAAAATGACATAATACAACTTTTAATAGCGTTTAATACTAAAATAACCAACATATATACATAATTTGTTGTTATTTTAGTGATCATGAAATTTTTAATAGAATCCAATCAGATTCAGTCAGACCCAACATATTTTTAACCTTTCTTCTCATTTTTTTTTCCCTTTAAAAATTCATAATATATCTTCTAAAGATGTGTAAGATTAAAGTTACAATATGAATTATCTATTACTATTTTATTAAATTGAATATAATTGAATATTACATATGTGAGGTCTGTTATACCTTTGAAAATGTTTTAGGCTTTAAAATAAAATATTCTAAATAATTCTTTCTTATTATTTGCTCACTGTTACTTAGAAAAGTACGTATGTTTATTGTCCAAATATCAATATCGTTATTAATTATTGTTATTTTGGAAATTGATAATTTGTCTATTTGGTTATTATCTTTATTAAGAATGGTTGATAAAAAATATCTAAAAAGAAAAAAAGTAAGATAGTGATCTTAAGTAAGATAGTGATCTTACATAAGAATCTTTGTTAACTTCTTACCTATTAAACTATGTGATTATCACGCAAAATAACATTTTCATTGATTTAAGTCTAAATATTTCATATTCATAAGATATATTTAACATCTAAATGTGTAAATATATATTTTTAAGTAATTTTAAAAAAGTGACCGAATCTTTACGATTCACGATTCGATTCGATTCGCGATTCGGTACAAGATCATTTCGATTCACGATACGAATCTCGATTTGACAACTATGATTACAGGTAACCTTTATTTGTCCTCAAATGGCCGATAATAACTGCTTCGCTAATATCAATATCTATCCTGATACTTTTATTTAAAACCATGACAAGGATCAACAGGAACTGTTTGAACCTAGGGCAACTGTGTTGGAGAGACAGATACGATCATGATTGGTATGTATGTATGCAATCAATGAAACTTTCAATGCAAGAACCATGGTAAAAAGTGCAAATCAGTAATCTTTATGTCAGGCCACAAGTTTGGATGTCATATAAAGCCTTATATGAGGCACAAATCCATCGCTAGGATAGGATCATTATAGAACAGAAATTTAAGTTACAGAAAACTGTAACACCAACAAAGTAAGTAAAAATCTTGATATCACAGAACAAGAGCAAAAGAGTTTTGCAGATAATAGAGAAATGATGATGTTCAGTATTGCCAATCTAAAAAAAAAAAAATGAAAACCATAATATTTAAGCAGAAACAAAGTTCAAGCCAATGGTATAGGAAGACGGAAAATTTAAAAAAGAGTATCCTGGAAAGTGAACAAAGAACACAAAATTGTCTCAAGATTTGAAGCACACTCACACAGGTAAATAGTATAAAATGTTTGAAGCAAGTATTTAGATGGGCCTCCTCTTTAAGACTTACGATCTTCTGGAAGTGAGAGTGGTAAATATGAGCATAAACGTGGAACAGGCGTTTGAATATAGTTTTCACTACTTCCCTGAAGTTCAGAGGAAAAGGAGCACCTACAAAATTTAGAATAAAGAATAAGCATAAGCTCTGAAGGGAACATAACAAACCCCCAACTGGGCAAAATACAAATATCAACAATTTTGTTCAACATACAAACCGGGCAAATATCAGAACATAATGTGAGGCATTTATTACCAGTCCTTTGAGGAAATATGGATTCATCATCTAATTGACCTTCAATCTAGTCCATCAAATATTCAACATATTTTGGAGCTGAAACTTCAATTGGTTTCTTGATTTGTACACCATCTGCCCATCTGTGCTCATACCTGCAAATCAGGAACTGGAAATATATAGAACTGTGCAATGTTGGTAACCATTCAATTGGCACACTAAGTTGTTCAAGAAATCATGGAAAAGTAGAATAAGGTTCTCCATGCCCATGAAGGTTCAAGGCTCAAGGCTTAATGTTGTGTTTTCTAGATAACAATTAGAAAACAAAGAAACTGTCTGAAACAAGAGAATATGACCTTTACATTTTCACTTTTTTCATTGTTTCCTTGGGATGTCATGGACTCAGATAGTTTCTGAAAAAAAACAATATTTTTTTTCATGATTCCTAATCATGCAAAGTCCTCAAAAAACCATATTCCAGCTCATGTTTTCCCCTTCATCTTCAGATTCTTCACCAACTCTTCTATGGTCAATGAAACCTTGAAAAGGTGTGGAAATGCCTCCATTAAAGGGACCTTCACCACTATGCTGGAGCAGCTTTAGCTACAAACATCCCTATTCTCACTTTAAACCAAACCTCTTCCATAAAACACATCATTTTTTATTGCTTTCAAAAAGGCCCATGAAGTTTCTACCTAAACTTAAATTTTTCTACCACTCACCGAAACAAATCTATAAAAAAAAATTGCTACCCAATATACCAATCTTCTTGAGGCAAAGATATTGCTTCCCATTCAATAAAATTGAAGCTTCAAACATGCTTATAAAAAATAAAAAAATTTAAAAAATTGGTGCTTGAATTTATTCTCGTCTCCACCCAAAGAAAACTCTTTTTTGTAACTTTTCAAACTTTCGGCAACCAAGATCAAGTTCTTGAAAAAAGGCATAGTGGCAAATGAAGTATTGTGCACCGAATCAGTGTTTTCTACTTAGGAAAGACCATTTTTCCTGCGAGTCTAGAAGGTATGGTTTTGGTATCGCAAAATAAAACATTGTAACCATATGATGAAAACATAGGGAAACAAATTACAGAACTTAAAATGCATGAAAGGCCTCATTGATAACATAATAGTGGTAGTTGAACTTGTGTAAGACATACAGAAGTAAATATTCAATAATTTATTTCCTTCAATCTGAATGTCCAAAACTGATTTTCTGTAAGGTTGAAATAAAGCAGATGATTACTAAGACGTACTTGGGGCCTGCAGTCATTGTAGGACAGTTTTCTGGAGTGCAGAAGTTTGTGAGGGTACCATACAGCAAGTTCACCTGGGTGAAGAAGTCCACAGCTGAAAATTTTAAATTCAGCAACCTTAGTTCAATCGATGATCAGATACAACCTTATTATAGTATTTATGATTTTCTTTTGGGGGGTTGAGGTTAGGAAGTAAGTCAAGTGTTGGTTATATGAAAGCTACACCATGATGGTATGAGTCAAACACATATAGGCTTGAACAATTCAACATGTGCCCCATAAGCTCTCAATGTGTTTAGAATAATACAGACTTTTAATATTGGACCAGTGGTCAACACTTCTAAGACAACCCTTAATATGTAGATATCAGGACAACATAGATTATGTAGGAATAAATGCAAAAAGAAACACAAAACCATTTATACAAAATATATCACAACACAGATCCCTAATCTTAAAAGAGAAGAAAAGAATATATAAATAGTGAAGGTTTTAGTAAAGAATTGATTGTTTGGGGGAAGAGGTAAAGAAAATGGGCATGGAATTCAAACCTCATACAATAAACCCTTTTTCATAAGCGTGCTTTACACAAGAACTAAAATTTGTGGCTCCTTTTTTAACATTTTATAGATGAACATCTGTGTTTTATGCTTAGAAGACAACATGAAAGAGAGGTATAAATTTTAATCCCCTTCCCTTGGCCAATCAGATATTACAATTCAGAAATTCCTTCGCATCAGAATAAATTCAATTTAGATACTTAGCAAAAAATTTCAACATGAATTTCAAACTAAAAAGTGGAACAATTTTTCAGATGAAGACAGGGGTTGTATTTTATCCAGGACAAGTAGGTTGGGTTAAATTGATGGGATTGTTTTTCTTCTTTGCATCCCCAAAAAAATGTGGGTCTCACCGTAATAATTTCTTTGAAAAAAACTTTTCTCGAATCCTTTTCGTGAGAAGTATAGGTAATAATCAAGGGAAGATTTAAATAATTTTTGTATGTAAATTTTCTTATAAATTGAACAATTAACCCAAAAAACAGAAAGAAAAAAAGAAAAGAAAAGTTATTTCTTTTCTTTTTTTTGTCAAAAAATATTTTCATGAACACTTTTCTAACCAAGCATAAGCCTGACTAGTTAGTTTTTCATTTGCTTTTAATGAAAGGTTATAGTATAGTCAGTGTATATACATATAACCACCCAATGTTTGTTTGGAATGAATTCAAAAAAGAATAGGTGGAGATAATCTGGATATTACTATAACTATCCAAATTTTGTTCTGGAATGGCTCCCCAAAAATAAAAGTAGAGGTGGAGATTATAAAATGCTAGTGCGTGAAGTCAAAGCAAACCAACATAGAGTGAAAACCCACATGTACTTCCTTAGGGCTTTTTTTTTCCAGCCATTCCAAAAATAAAAGTAGAGGTGGAGATTATAAAATGCTAGTGCGTGAAGTCAAAGCAAACCAACATAGAGTGAAAACCCACATGTACTTCCTTAGGGCTTTTTTTTTCCAGTCAAAAAGTCTTGTTCAAACTAGAAAACTAAAGCCATAGTTGTGTAAGTACCAATGCACCTTCTCTATTAACATCCACCCAACCCTAGCTTCATCAATTAACAGCTTTCAAAACTCAAAATTATACAAATTAAAAAACCAAAATCAAAACCCTAGAAATTTTTGTGTTCTATACCAAACACTTGAAAAAACATGCATACAAAATCAACTTACAAAACCTAAAGAAACAGAACAAGAATACTCCAGATTTATAGATTAATATAAAATAAGCGTCAATCGACCAAAATACAAATTAAAATGACACTCTTAACAACAATCAAAATGATAAAAATCGAACAAATTTGAATGAATCAACGAGAACTCACCTCACGCACAGATAATCAGTGTGATCTTGAAAGCATCTTCGATGACATCGAAAATGTACAATAACAGAGATTGGGAACATAGCTCTATTCGTTATGAGAGAGAGAGAGATTTGCAATTCGCACCTCCAGAAGATCGTCGACTGTCGATTGAGAACAAATTGAAGGAACTTGATTCAGAACAGAGATTCGCTGACCTAGGGCTTCAACAACAAGGATCTGGGGTTCCAAAAAAGAAAACTAGTAATTATTGAACTATTCAAAATAAAATAAAATTCAGGATTCAACAAATCAAATCGAATGGAATAAGAAAAGACCTGATCTCCAAATGTGAAAGATCAAACTAAATCAAACAGAAAAAATACAGAAATCTGTATGATCTTTTCATAAATAGAGAGAGAGAGAGAGAGAGAGAGAGAACCTTAGATAGCTCTGATCGGGCTTTGCTGCACTTTCTTCTTGAATGATCGTCGGTGGGAAGACGACGGCATCAGAGGATGGCAGAGTGGGGTGACACCGGTGGGAGGACGGCGGAGTGAGGCGACGCCAATGAGAGGAACAGATATAGCGTAAGAATGAAATAAGGGGAGTTTGGGCTTGTATTATCTGCGATGGACAGACAGATGCACGAAAACATAAAACTATGTCATTTTAATTATTTTCTTTTGCCACGGTTTAGTATCTGTTACAACTGATGGACCCTTTTGCGACGGACAATTTGTTTCCGTCGCTAATGATGACGTCTTTTTGCTCATTTATTAGCGGCAGTCATTTTCTGTCTCAACAAATACTATTAGCGACGAATTATTTTATCCATCTCAAATGTGTAGCTTTTGCAACGGAAATCAGTCCGTCACAAAAAATTTCGCAACAGCTTCATTTGCCATTGCAAATACTTGCTTTTTGCGACAATTTTTAAACCATCGCAAAAAGTTCTATGGCTAAAGCTCCCTTTTTCTAGTAGTGGTGGGTCAACCCTATATAAAAAGTTAATAAGACTCACCATTCTACAAAAAAAAATAATAACAATAAAGTTAGGATAATTTAATCATAAGTAACTTGCTGAAGAAGTATAAAAATACACCGTTTTATGCTTAAATAATTCGAATTGACTAAAACTCAAAGAATAAAAGTTGTACAGAATCAAATTTCCTAAAAGGCAATGCGAACGAATTTAGTATAACCTAAACAGGTTGAGAGGAAAACTAGATCAAGAACCTAGACGGAATTTAACCGAAAAATCTGAAGCTGAAAACAAAAAGAAACTGCCCTAAGATGATTTTTTCCGGAAAAATTTAAAATACGAAAAGTGTGCAGAATAATGTTTTACTTTATTTTACACGAAACCAATAAAAATGAGCTCGTTTCGTGGGTTAAAACAGCATCTAAAATCTGCAATACTAAAATAAATAAAAAATATTATAACAAAGATCATCCGATTACAAGTTCTAATCGATCTTTTTAGTAAAAAGTTAAAACACAAAAGTTGTCTAGAATTACGTATACATGTCTCTACCCAAATTTTGTAATTTATTGAGGTTGTTTACTATTTTTCAACATGTACAAATCAATATAATTCACACTATACCAATAAACTCATAATTAAATTCTTTGTACCTTAATTCCACCACCTCGGCTTCCACTTCCCGCCTACACATATATCCAATGTGCCTCCCATATACATAACATCACTCCAAAGCCAAACTTGCACGGGGATATCGTCCCGAGTTTGACCCACACTCCCCGGATGGTTAACATATACGTATACGCATAAATCAAAGCCCTCGTCTACTCCTAAGAACGAGACAACAATATATATATATATACACAATCTCTCATCTACTCATGAGAATAAACATAACGGTGCCAAGCCTAAGGCATTCAAATAAATCTCATAATCTTCACCCCCTTTTTTTTTTAATACACTTCACCAACACTCAAATAAAACAACAATCTATGGAGTCATGGTGGAGTATAAGGAATTTATCTATGGGTTCCTAATTAATTTTAATTTCATATAACTATGAGTGAATGTGATTACTTCCACAAAATAAATACATATAAAAACCCTAAACATTGCATACACAACTAACTAAAATAATTAAAATCAAACCATCAGCTACATGCAAATATAAAATCAAACCAACATCAAATAAATAAAAATAAATAAATAAAACAACAAATTAATAGAGCCACCAAAATAAAACCTTAATCTTTTTCTCTACCTCTCTCCCGTCGTCTCTCCGCTTTCTAATTTCTTTGTTGATTGCTCTCTCTCTCTCTCGGCAGCACCACAAAGCCCTCTCTATTTTTTTGTTTTGTTTTGTTTTTTTGGCCTAATTGACATATATTATTACTAGTATATGCCCGTACCTGAAGGCACGGTGAAATTAATAATGAGATTAAAATATAAATCAAAATAAAATTATTAAAACATAATGGTAAGATTTTTTGGACTGTGGTTGAGGATTCGAGACCTGTTGTGGCTTTATGGTGCTTTGGTTTGGTGGGGTGGGGTGGGGAGGGGATTGGATTTCTGGGCTAAACCGTGCATATTATAAGATTCGTTAAGTATATTGTTTATTTTTGTGTTTTTTGAAAAAATTAATAGAAAGCAACCTATTTTTTCATTTAGAATTTTCTTTCAATTTCTAAACACAAAATTCCACCAATTTTGCAAAGCACATAAAAATACTCTAGTAAAAACATACACACCCCATTGAATAAAATGAATTGAATTAGTACTCAAGTTTTTAGCAAAAATACTACAAATTTAAAATTGAAGAAAAACAAATTAAAAAAAAAAAAATTGCTCCACAACTGTTATTAGAAGCAAAATCCAAGACACAGTAATTGCTTGATGTTGTTGTTAGTCATGATGTAGCAGCAGCCAATAGACTTTTGGCCGGCGAGAGCAGGGCAACGACGCCTCTCTCGGGATTGGAGTATTTCCTATAGATCACCTTCAACTTGTTTTCTGCGGCCATCAAGTGGAAGCTAACCAGTAGTTTAGCACAATCCCTGTTTAGAACATAAATAAATAAACACAAATTAATCAGAAACACATGTAATTATATTAATTTCATTCTTAAAACAGTCACAAAATGAAGATTGAAAAAACTTACATAAGTTGTGTCTCTGAGAAACCAGTGTGCAGTTTTAGTGTGTCGTTCCAAGCAGGGCTTTTGTTGATGGTGCAACGGGCAGTGTAGACTGCTGAGGCAACAAGCATTGGTGGACAGTATATAATGGTGGCATAATTCATTATCCCTAGCTCAGCCAGAAAATACACCATGTTCTCCATCTAAATGTACAAAAAACAAAACAAAAAAATGAACAATTAGCATTCAAGAGTAGAGCAATAATCATCACCAATCATAACAATTTTGAAACAGCAAAGAGCAAAAAATACAACACATGCTGATCAGCAACAGCGGCTTTGATGAAGCACGCGAGGAACACATAAGGCGTAGGACCTGTTAAGCTCCATTTGAGCTCTCTCAGTATGCGTTTCTCGGTAATCAGCACTTGCTCATTTGTATAAGCCCTGTCTGAGATGCACACAAAGTCATTGACCTCTACGGCCCAGATTTTTTCATATTTGGAGGCCATGAGCATGGCACTGATGCCTACTAATCGGAGTTCCCTCCTCATCACCGACTTTGAAGCGAGGTAGCGATCAACAATGTTGATAGTGAGGTATAGAGTCTCTGGCATGAGTTCAAATTTGTTGTGAACTTCGATCAACCAATCCACCAGAATTGCTCTCATTTTCTCATTTATCTCAGGCTGCGAGTCCATATAGTCGTGAACTCTGCTCTCATTCTACAGCTTCACAGTTTCAATACATACACACTCTTCTTAGAACAACACAACACATATACATATAAGATAACACATACATTAAATGGGAAAATTGAACGTACCTCAACCTGCTTGTAGAACTTGTATATATCTTCGACCCATTATTCTGATAATTGAGTCTCAATTATGGGTATAACCATCCATTATTACTTTGCATTATTCTGATAATGGAGTCTCAATTATCCAATAATGGGTATAATTGTAACTAAGTAACTAAGTATAGATATAACTTATTCTGATATACTCAATATATACAGTCTGTGCCCTACAATTATTACTTTGCATTATTCTGATAATGGAGTCTCAATTATCCAATAATGGGTATAATTGTAACTAAGTAACTAAGTATAGATATAACTTATTCTGATATACTCAATATATACAGTCTGTGCCCTACAATTATTACTTTGCATTATTCTGATAATGGAGTCTCAATTATCCAATAATGGGTATAATTGTAACTAAGTAACTAAGTATAGATATAACTTATTCTGATATACTCAATATATACAGTCTGTGCCCTACAATTATTACTTTGCATTATTCTGATAATGGAGTCTCAATTATCCAATAATGGGTATAATTGTAACTAAGTAACTAAGTATAGATATAACTTATTCTGATATACTCAATATATACAGTCTGTGCCCTACAATTATTACTTTGCATTATTCTGATAATGGAGTCTCAATTATCCAATAATGGGTATAATTGTAACTAAGTAACTAAGTATAGATATAACTTATTCTGATATACTCAATATATACAGTCTGTGCCCTACAATTATTACTTTGCATTATTCTGATAATGGAGTCTCAATTATCCAATAATGGGTATAATTGTAACTAAGTAACTAAGTATAGATATAACTTATTCTGATATACTCAATATATACAGTCTGTGCCCTACAATTATTACTTTGCATTATTCTGATAATGGAGTCTCAATTATCCAATAATGGGTATAATTGTAACTAAGTAACTAAGTATAGATATAACTTATTCTGATATACTCAATATATACAGTCTGTGCCCTACAATTATTACTTTGCATTATTCTGATAATGGAGTCTCAATTATCCAATAATGGGTATAATTGTAACTAAGTAACTAAGTATAGATATAACTTATTCTGATATACTCAATATATACAGTCTGTGCCCTACAATTATTACTTTGCATTATTCTGATAATGGAGTCTCAATTATCCAATAATGGGTATAATTGTAACTAAGTAACTAAGTATAGATATAACTTATTCTGATATACTCAATATATACAGTCTGTGCCCTACAATTATTACTTTGCATTATTCTGATAATGGAGTCTCAATTATCCAATAATGGGTATAATTGTAACTAAGTAACTAAGTATAGATATAACTTATTCTGATATACTCAATATATACAGTCTGTGCCCTACAATTATTACTTTGCATTATTCTGATAATGGAGTCTCAATTATCCAATAATGGGTATAATTGTAACTAAGTAACTAAGTATAGATATAACTTATTCTGATATACTCAATATATACAGTCTGTGCCCTACAATTATTACTTTGCATTATTCTGATAATGGAGTCTCAATTATCCAATAATGGGTATAATTGTAACTAAGTAACTAAGTATAGATATAACTTATTCTGATATACTCAATATATACAGTCTGTGCCCTACAATTATTACTTTGCATTATTCTGATAATGGAGTCTCAATTATCCAATAATGGGTATAATTGTAACTAAGTAACTAAGTATAGATATAACTTATTCTGATATACTCAATATATACAGTCTGTGCCCTACAATTATTACTTTGCATTATTCTGATAATGGAGTCTCAATTATCCAATAATGGGTATAATTGTAACTAAGTAACTAAGTATAGATATAACTTATTCTGATATACTCAATATATACAGTCTGTGCCCTACAATTATTACTTTGCATTATTCTGATAATGGAGTCTCAATTATCCAATAATGGGTATAATTGTAACTAAGTAACTAAGTATAGATATAACTTATTCTGATATACTCAATATATACAGTCTGTGCCCTACAATTATTACTTTGCATTATTCTGATAATGGAGTCTCAATTATCCAATAATGGGTATAATTGTAACTAAGTAACTAAGTATAGATATAACTTATTCTGATATACTCAATATATACAGTCTGTGCCCTACAATTATTACTTTGCATTATTCTGATAATGGAGTCTCAATTATCCAATAATGGGTATAATTGTAACTAAGTAACTAAGTATAGATATAACTTATTCTGATATACTCAATATATACAGTCTGTGCCCTACAATTATTACTTTGCATTATTCTGATAATGGAGTCTCAATTATCCAATAATGGGTATAATTGTAACTAAGTAACTAAGTATAGATATAACTTATTCTGATATACTCAATATATACAGTCTGTGCCCTACAATTATTACTTTGCATTATTCTGATAATGGAGTCTCAATTATCCAATAATGGGTATAATTGTAACTAAGTAACTAAGTATAGATATAACTTATTCTGATATACTCAATATATACAGTCTGTGCCCTACAATTATTACTTTGCATTATTCTGATAATGGAGTCTCAATTATCCAATAATGGGTATAATTTTAACACACAAAAGCTTAAAAACTTAACATCATTTTCTTAAGAGGAGTTGGCAGATTGGGTTGGAGCGGGTGGCCTCTCATCTACGATCCATCCGAACATAGGCGAATTTGAAAACTCTCCATTTGCATTTGTTAGCCCATACCATCAAAACCACTTAAAAAGTAGGTGGATTAGGACGGGTCGATCGGTTTTAGCGGATTGGTTAGGTTCGTAAGCACCTCTAGCTTTTATAGTTTAGATGGTAAAGTGATACTTTTTAATAATTTAGGTAGTCCATTTATATGCTTGTATAGTTTTGGAGTCAAAAATGATATTTTTCAATAATTTTGGAGGTTTGTAAATAACTCTTAAATTAACTCAATTAGAAAACATTGAGTTTATTGTAGTATCATTTTAGATAGTGTGTTCTTGGGAAATAAAATGCCATGGTGGACGGCAACAAATAAATGCGAAAATTGATGAAAAGTCCATTTCAAAATGGTATAAAGAATTAGATCCAAGATAAAATCTTATTTAGTAATAAGGACATGTTGGAAAAGTTGTCGGCGCCAAAAAAAGTTTCTGAAAAATTGGCTGAAAAAGTAGCTGAAAAAGTCGTCGGTGACCGACGATAGTAAGTGGTGATTGTGAAGTAGAGAAATGTATGATATTCAACAGATAAGGTGTTGAATAAGTGGCATGTGTCACATTTCAGCAGATAGGTTGTTGAATTAGTGACATGTATCACATTTCAATAGATAGTTAGTTTGACGAATTTCAAGAGCTAGTTCAGCTAGAGAGATATGTTGATTTTAACAGATAGATTGATTTCAAGAGATAGACAGATAGGTTGATTTCAATAGATAGTTTATCTTTTTGGACAAATTATGTCCTTTTAACTGCCAAAAAATTAGAACTTGATTACCCAAAAAATTAAAAAATAAATTTATGGCCTGAGTGACCCAAATAAATTAGGTGAACATCACAATGATCTAACCTTATTGCCTACTTGAGACTTTCGTTAGTGTGAGACTACTTCCTACTGTATAATAAATTTGAACTTTGAAATCTGAAAACTAATATTGATCTTGAATGATGATTTTTTTTTTAATTTAAATATTATTTGATAAAAAATTAACTGTTAAATCAAAATAAATCATTTGATAGGTACAATATCACATTTTAAAATTTATTATTTTTAAATTGTATCTGATAACTTTTATATTGGGATGTTGAGACCGTGGAGCCACCACCAATGAAAATGGTGGTGGAAGTAAAGGGATAGTGGTTGTAGTGATTGTGGACCGACAATATGGAGGTAAAAAGGGGTCCATAGTGGTGTTAATGATGGTGGTGATTATAGCAATGGTGACAATGATTGTGGAGGTGAAATTTTATAATAGTTATTGTAATAGTGGTGGTAATAGTAGTGGCGGCTATAACGATGACAATGGTGATGGCGGTAACAGTGGTGGTGGTGATGGCAGTGATAGTGAGGTCATAGTAGTGGTGGTAGTGGTGGGGGTGATGACAGTGATGGTGTGGTCATAGTAGTGTGTGTCGACTCTATATATAAATATTTATAAATTTAGTCAATATTTAAAAATTTTTATATTACTTAAAATTTTATTTATTTTTAGCCTATTATTTAAAATGGTTAAGTAATACTAATTATAGTTATCAAGTATCATACATTTAATTTTAAGTATTGAATTAAGTTATCAAACACTACCTTATGTTTAATATTTATTTTAAAAGCTAAAATAAAGCCAAATGGAATCACATTTTTCAAAAAAAATTAACCATAAATAATTTAAATTGGTTTATTTAGTATCAAGTGGAATAATTATCGGCAGTCTTGCTCACTAAACTAATTAACGCAGAAATTCTGAGTATATTTTTTTACGTATTTTCCTCTCATTTTGATAATGAGAAAATTTTGAATTTTTTAAGATTTGTTTTAAAATTATGGAATGATCCTTTGTTATTGGTAATAATACTGATAATTTTATCAAAATGATAAATGATTGAGGCATTTTGACTTTTATTTGTGAGTTTTGATTTATTTTTAATTTATTTATGCCAGTTTGTATTGAAATATAATGTAAAAAGTGAAAGTAGTTAAATTGTATTTAAAAAATATTTTTAGGGCAAATTACGCTGATAGTCCTAATATTTTTATCCTTGTGTCACTTTCGTTTCTGTAATTTGAATTCATTCGATTTTGATCATGAATTTCTCTCAATTTGGTCCAATTGATTATAATTGTTAGTATTTTTTAATAAAAAAAATACACACATAAGTGACATATGTCATGCTTTTAGAGACAAAATTATAAACTTGCTTAACTCAGTGAGTTAACCTCAACTAATCCAATGATCATTTCCTATCAAAAACACTGATCAATTGGATTAAATTGACACAAAATTTAAAATTAAAAATCAAAATTAAACTAATTAAAAATATAAGAATCAAAATAACACCAGGAACAAAATATGAGGCTAGCATAATTTGCGCAGCCGGAGCAACTCGTAACTGTCGGAAGCAAGGTAGATGCTGGCACAACACCATACTTGTCACGACCCAAACCCGCGCCCTATGAGTTTAGCATCGTAACCGGCCAGTAATCCGTGATTACTAAAGGTCTGCTTAACAATAATGACAATAATACAATATAAAGGGGCTGGCGGAAGCCAATCAATATTAACATACATCGTCCAATGAGCTGTGAGGACTTGAAAGAGTATAAACTTTAATATACACAAACACTTATGTCCATGAAACACATACATACAAGACAAAACCCAAGTTAGGGATGAAGTCCTATTATAAAAAACAGTATTACCAAACTCATAAAACATTCATTAGCCTTTATATAACGTTCAAAAATGGTGGATTTAGTTCACCAAAAAAAAAGCCATGACTGAAACAGTTCGAAACCTCGCGGTGAGGCACAATAGGTTGGCTTGACAAAACGGAATCAGGTTGATGCTGCTAACTTTGCTTCAGTGCCTGACCACCAAAATATACATAATAAAATGTGAGATAAAGCCCAGTGAATAACAAATGTGTAAAGGGGTTAAGAATGAATGTCTTTTCAGTCATTAAAGCAGTCAATTGCATTCATAGATCATTTATTCAATCAATGTCTCATATTTCATGTCATAACAGTCATTTAGAAATGATAGTAGTCATACATGGTACATCCCATAACAGAATAGTACAGTAGGTCTTAAAAGACCAAACAGTCAATTGATGGCCATAAAAACAGTATACGGTAGTTCCAAACAATGGAACCAACAGGGATCTCTGTAACAGTAGCAGTAACAATAACATAAATAGTAACAATAACAGCCATTTGCTATGGATGCCACAAATACAGTTCATAAAATAGGACAATCATTCATTCAATAGATAATATCATGTTAAAAAACAGTACGTTTAATCGATCAGAAAATAAGTACAATTGAACAAAGCTTTACAACATTGTTCCTCACAGTGGGCTCCCTGAAACATGTGCTGAAGTGCACTAAGGATGCGGCGTCCAACCTAACCAAACAATTTAAGCACAACAAGACAATTACATTCATAATTTTAGCCAATTTCGTTGATTCGATTGTTTTCTTATTCAATTACCATGCAACATTACTCGATTGGTTCTAATGTTTCATTCTAATGCACTCATGAGATGCAAATGGTCATGAAAACATTTTAAAACCATACAAACGGAGGCCCGGAAGGGCAAAAAGAGGAGCGGAAACAAAACCGAGTCTCCCTAAAAGGGCTGCTGTAGACACCTCATTTTTGACCGTCCTTAAGACTTGGACGTCATCGTTTGAACACTCGATGATCATCCATGTTCGTGTTCATTTTGAGTTCTCGGAGGTCTTGGCCGCGCGCCTTACCTCAAGATCTCTCAACTTGTCTGTTTTGTGCTTGGTTGTGGACCAAACACTTGTGTTTTTTGCTTTTGAGGGAAGAGGGTGGCCTGTTGGCCATTTTCTCAACCCACCAGCCAAGGCCTGACGCCATCGGCCCCTTTTTCTTGCCATCGGCCAAGAGTGTTGGCCGATCGGCACTTTGTTTGGCCGGCCGGCCTTTGTGTTGGTCGATCGGCCATATTTTCTGGCCGACCCCTTTCCATCCGCTTTTGACAGATATTTTGTGCCAGCTGTGCCAGCTGGCATGCACAATTATCCCCCTCCATACACGTGTATGGAGGGATTTCATCCTTGAGCTTAGCTTCTCTTAGAAGCTTGGAATTGGATTTCCTATAAGAGGAGGGCCTCCCCTCCCTTTCCAGGGGTTCAGCCAACTGATATACAAGTTAGATATAGCTCTCTCTATATCTCTCTCTCTATAGTTGTGTGTGTAATAGTGTTCTAAAGGGTGTTTTTGTTCATATTTTTGCACACAAACACCTAGCATTACATTATCCTTGGTTGCTGAGGCACTAGAGGGTTGATTTTAGAGTTTTTGAGTTGGTTTTGATCCAAGAAGGGTGCTGGAGTTGGTGTTCTTGAAGTGTTCTTCAAGGGTGAGAAACTACTCCTTTATTCCTCTTTTTTGTTTAAGCTTTTAGCAATACTTGCATGCTATTTTAAGCTTAGTGTATAACTGAGAAAAGTTCTGTTTTTGTGAGCTAAATAAGTTTGTTTGGGATTACTTTTTGGTTGGGGGTTGTCTACCCCCTCTTAGGCCTTGTTTGACCTTATTTTGTGACCTTCCTTTTAAGCTTCGACCCCTTCTTGTTTTGACCTTCTCATCACTGAAATCTAGAGGATTTTCAGTAGTGGAGAAGTGGTTTTGAGGTCTTGAATAGGGGAGGGACACCCCTCTCCCTTTGTGTCTCATTTGCTAGCATAAATGGCTCATAACATTTGCATGTTTGCTTAGCATGTCTTGGTTCTATTTCAGCACTTTTTAGTGGCTTTTAGGACCTACCTTAACTCTATTCCATGTTGGTTTGATGGCATCTTGCATGCTCCTCATACTTGTAGAGTAATCTTGCATGTTTGCATAATGTGCATCTTGTATTTAGACCATCATGCTTGCATGTTTTGACTTAACTTTGAGAAGTTTTTAGCCTTGTTCCATCAGCTCTGTTTGGTGTTGTCTTGGTCATGTTTGCCATGCTTTGTATAGCCACCATGCATTCTAGCTTGTGAGCTTTGGGTGTGTGAGTCATTAGCATGCTTTAATTGGGCCATTTCAGTGATTTGGCATCACTTGTCATAATATTTCAGTCCATGTCCCATGCTTGTATGCTTGCACTTGCCATCCTTTCAATGCTTTGAAGAGTTATTGTCTTATGCTCCATGTTTGGACCATTGTATGTGCCCCCATGATTAGGTCTTTGGGAGGCTTTCTTATTAGGTTTTGGGGCTTCTTTCAGCGCGTTATAACTCTGATTTTATTGGCCTAATTCATGCCATGATTGGTTGTAGTAGGTGTAATGCATTTGCCCTTTTGGGCCTTGTATGCGACTTGTTTTGTGCTCGCCTTTGTAGCATATTTTGGCCTCATCTCACATGTGTTCTAGCCTTGATTTGGCCTGCCTTGGGACTGTTTTGGGTCACCTTGATCCTTTGGGGCTTGGTTGACATGGCCATGGTATGAGCTCCTTGACTAGCTTTGAGCACTGAACTCATTGGCATGCTATGTTTCACTTGTGTATATGATTTGGCATCATTCTTCACTTGATTTCAGAGTTCATTGCATTGTCATATTCTCATGTTTGTCTCCTTTTGCTCATGTTTGAGGATTGTGCATTGTTGCATAGTGTTTAGACCAATATGTGTACATGTTTGTTTCGCATGTTGGTGCCTTTTGGTTTAAGTCCATTTAGGCATGTTTGCATTCGCGGTATTTGCATGCTTGTATTTGTAGACGTCCCCGAACGTCCCATGAGGGAAATCCCCCATTTTGTTCATTAGGCTCACTACAGTTCGGACTCAAAAGTCACGGTCCTGTATCTAATCTCGCAGAATGTAATGCAAGATCGATGAATCATCAAAGAGTCCAAATCCGGCAAATCGTTTTGGAAAACAGATTTTTAGAAAGAAGTGCCAAACATGGACTGCTTTGCCAGATATAGAGTCGCCACCTAAATATTTTATTTTGGGAAATTTAGGAAACCCTAACTCATTTGCCTAAGGCCACGTGTCCATTATCACCAAAGTTGCCTCGGCTCGGGAACTTGGGTACGATTGGGGAAGGTCACTTCGTGAGCACCCCCGCTCGCCCGATCAAAGATCGGCCTCTACTAACCATGATATCGAGTTTTGAAAACATTATGTGCTCTTATTCTGGTTATTTGCCTAGATTTACTACGTGATGCACACAACATGCAAGTATAGATTGGATCGCCTGAATTGGAACAAAACACCTCATGTTTGCTTTTGAAACGGTTTGCTACTCGCAAGTAGGCTAAAATGCGAATTTGCCACTCTCAGGTGGGCTTAGAAAACAAGATGATTTGCCACTCTCAAGTGGGCTTAAAACTCACAGTCAATGCATTATTCTAATTCAGATAATCCAACCTTCACCCATAGGCATTCATGCAGGTATATCACATAAGCAGTTAGCCTCATGGTAAGCATGCTATCATGGCAACACTCACACTCATGCAAGGATGCTAAAGCATAAACACTTACCGAATACTCCGAGCCAAAACAGAAACTAGTTAGTAATCAATGCATGATGGCTAATGCAACACATGCAAAATGCAACTACAATAGGCTCGGCTATCCTAAGAATGGCATATGAGATGTTACAGCTAACACGTATTCAACTTGGAATTGAAATACAATGCAATTAGTATGATACGTCGAGCCCGGTGCATGCAATACAGATGAATGATGCAAACATGCAAGCATAAGTATACTAATTAAAACATGTCCTAATCTAACCATCATAAGTTGGTAAATAAAAGGGAGAAAGACGTGGGGTTGGAAGACATACATCACACATACGCACGCTTATTACAATTGTGCCCTCGCTCGGAGGGTCCGAATAAATAATACAGTCCGAATAAACAATTAACTACTCAAGCTAATTAAATATTACAAAACCCTAATTAATTAACAAATTAACTAGGAAAGCAAAATAAACTAGTATGCAAATCCATGGATCGCCTCAGCTCTGTTCCGAATGATGAAAGATGCAGGCATGCTCGCGTCGCCTCGTCGGAAAGCTCCTCGCGATGCCCCGATTTGCCTTTGTTTGCAATTAATCCCGGAATGCTATGCAAAGCTCTAGAAGGCTGCTGATTTCTGGTTTGCTGCAACAGAGAGCAAGAAAGGGGCATGGCAAAGTATTTTCACATATGTATGCACACCTCGATCCTCGTGCCACCAATCACGCATCTCGATGCATGATGGCCGAGGAGTCGAATTACACGACTCGATGTGAAATGAATGCACATGAAAACACAACAAGACCTAAACTCCATCATGGGTAATCCGGAGTGTTGGCGACCGAAAATTAAGACACATTTCGTCACTTTCAGTACGAAACGTCCTTCGTTTCTCGTGTCTGGGTTAACTCCTATCCCAAACACAATGCAATGAAATGGCATACACAATACGACTAACATGCAACCTAGCATACGCAATGCAATGGACTAAAATGGCATACACAATGCACGATGGACTTATACCAATATGAGTGGACCTCAGTCACACTCAAATCAGTGGCCATATGATGAAAATGAGACAACCGAAATACATGCGAGCATGCACGAATGCGATGGACCGATCCTAAGGCACAATATGCAACTCTACCAAAGCATGGCAAGGGATGAAGTATGGCATACAAACACAC
The DNA here is from genome assembly GCF_004153795.1 of Camellia sinensis. Classification (NCBI taxonomy): domain Eukaryota; kingdom Viridiplantae; phylum Streptophyta; class Magnoliopsida; order Ericales; family Theaceae; genus Camellia; species Camellia sinensis. The sequence continues at coordinate 593,580 of NW_021025170.1, read as the reverse complement.
ATGACACAACTCTGAAATGGCATAAAAGATGATCCCGAAACATGCGAATATGTCACACAATGCATGCTAGATGGCCTGGGTACCGAAACTAGTGAAGCGGGTTACACTAGAGGTACACAAAGCAATGCACCAATGGCAAAACCAACCCTAAACAGACCCTAGGCAGGTCTGAAACAATGGGGAAATGGCCTAAAATGATGGCTCGGAATGCAAAAAAATGGAGCTCATTCAATGGTCAGTAAATGAGGCATACAAGCCCGACTCTCAAACGCATTTAAAGAGTACAAAACAAGGGAATATGGCATTCACATAAGCTCTGAAATATGATGTATAATGGCCCCAAAACAAGAAAACATCTCAGTATATGCATGTAGTGGACCTCAAAACTCAAAGCTAAGCATGGACATTGAACTACAAGCATGCAAAACAAGCATCATTCGACCATGAGACCCAAAAAAAGAGCTAAGTCAGTCCAAAATATGCATAAAATCAGTTTAAGGCATGGCCAAAAAGTGCTAAAATCAAGGGTCAACAAAGCATGCAAAGAAAGCTAGTGAACCATGAGTTGTACTACAACTATATGAAGCATATGAGAGAGCTCACCAAACCAGCCAAAAACAGAAGTATGCCATGCCAAAATATGCCCAAAAACTCACTGAAACTCAGTCAATGCATGCAAGAATGATAGGCTCCTTTGGAAGGCCATACAAGGGGTTATTCTGCACATGTATGATGGACACACAAAATGGAAAAATTACCTTTGGAAAGAGGTTATGAGGGTCCTAAAACCCACCAAAAAGGTCCTGAAATTAGTCTAGGAAGCATTCAAGTGAAAGCCTCTTTGAAAGGCCTTGAATAGGATTGTTCTACACATGCATAATAGACACTTTATATGGCAAAATGGGCTCTGGACAGAGCTTGTGCAGACCTTAAAACTCACCAAATATGGCCTAAAATATAGCTTTGAAACATGCAAGTAGGAGCCCCTTTGGAAGGCCAACAAAGTTAGTAAACAAATCAAGGGGTGAGAGGGTCACCTCTCTCTGATTTTAGGGCTCAAAAACACATGTTAGCCACTGAAAATCCGCTGGATTTTAGTGGCTAAAAGGCCAAACCAAGGCCGACACAAATGCTCTAATGCATAGCCCTAAACATGAGGAAATGAAGCATGCAAAGGGGAAGATGACCCCAAACAGAAAAAAAGTCTTAAACAAACATGTTTATAAGCTCAAAAAAAAACTTTTTTCAGTTTATGACAAAACCCAGAAATGCTTGCAAATAATGCTAAAGAATGAAGCAAAATAAAGCTACAAAGAAGGAAATGGTGACTTACCCTTGTAGCACAGCAAAGCAGCAAGCTCTAGACCAAGAAAGTGAGCCCTCAACCTCTAAAAAATAGCTCCAAGGTACTTAGGATGGTAGTGGAGGTGTTGTGCTTGTAGGTGTAGTGCAAATGGCCAAGAACCATGGAGCTATGGAGCTTAGATGTAGAGATATAGAGGGAGAGTATATGTATGCCTCAGCCAAAAATGTTCAACCTTTGCAAATGGAGAGGAGAGCCTCTCTTATAAAAGAAGAGGTCTAAGGCTTCTTGGAGAAGCCTCAAGCAAAGGGACCAAGCTTCTAAAAGAAGCTAAACCAAAAGGGTCAAGCTTCTTGAGAAAGCTAGACCAAAGGGGTCAAGCTTCCTCAAGAAGCTTGACAAAAGGTCAAGCCTCTCTTAGAAGCTAAGCAAAAAGGGCCAAAGCTTCCTTAAGAAGACAAACAAAAGGGTTAAATCTCGGAGGATGGGACAAATGCCTCCCAGCTGGCACAGCTGTATGCAACTCAGGAAGGCCAAAAAGGAGATGGCTGGCCGACCAGTTCAAGTGGTCGGCTGACCAGGGGTCAAAAAGGTCAACAAGAAAAGGTGGTCGGCCATGCCAAAAAGGTGGCCTCCTAGGTGAATGCAACACAGTGGTGGTATGGGAGACCAGAAATTATGACTCAAAAGTAAGGGAGACCAAGGGGTCAAAAGGGTCAAGCACCAAAGGTGGTCGGCCATACCAAATAGGTGGCCTCCCAGATGAATGCAACACAATGGTGGTATGGGAGACCAGAAATTATGGCCCAAAAGTGAGGGAGACCACCTCTCTAACAAGAAAATCGGGCGGCGAAAAGAAAAGTGGTCTCCAAGAAGAAAATGTGGTCTCCCACCATACTACCACCTTTTTAACAATGAAACTAGGCTCCATGCCAAAAATGAACCCTAATCGATGCAAAACGAGGGTTCGGGGGCCAAAACGCGCAGCTAGGGGCCCCGAAAACTGACTGTTAAGCGCCGGAAGTGGTGTGCGACCCCGAAGATGGTCTTCCGGGCCACAGTGTCCCTCTAGGGAGAGGAAACGAGGTGTGTGCTGAAAATCGGAGCAAACGGAGGTAGTTAAGCGGTCCCGAACCGAGGCGCGCAACCGAGGGCTTCGAAAACCGAAAACTAGTCTCCAAACGGGAACAGTGGCCTACGACCACGAAAAGTAGCCTATGGCCACTGAGAGATGGTCTACAAGACCTCTTCCTCCCTTCGGGAAGAGAAAATAGAACCAGATTCACAAATCGAGGCACAACACAAAAGAGCCCTGAAGTCCGGAGGCAAGGCTCTCAGCCGAGACTCCGCAACCTCAGAACAAGCACAATATGCGTCATCACCGAGTACTCAATCGATGACGTCTGAGTCTTAAGGTCGGTCAAAAATGGGGTGTTTACAGTATTGCATCACTTTTGCGTGCTTGGTATATTGCATAATGCTTAGCTAGTTGCATCACACAACATTGTTGCATACTTGGCATGTTCATGTTGCATTAGTTTGAATTGCATGCTTAGGTTGTATTGGGTTTGACATATTTGCTACCTCAATCTTGTGTACATGTTCGAGTCACATTGCATTTTGGCATGCTTATGTTGCATTGCATTACATTTTCATGTTGCATTATATTTGGCATACATGCATTGCATTGTTTTTGGTTTGGGGTGTCAAACCAAACACGAGGAGCGAGGAACGTTTGTACTTAAAGTGACGAAACGTGCCCCCAACCCTTAGTTTGACGCTCTTGATCAAGCATGATAGAGTTCTAGGCGTTCATTTGTTTTGTTGCATTCATTCCACATTGATTTGCGCACTTGACACCTTTGGCTATCACACATCGAAATGCGTGATTGGTGGCCCGAGGGTCGAAAGCCATACTTCCTTGAGTCCATAGCATGATAGGGAGAGTGGCCGTGCACATATCATCTTGTAAATGCCTTGCCATGCACTGTTTGTCCTCTGCTGCAACAAAAACAGAATTCTGCAGGAATACGTGGCCGGTCAACCATATTCAGTGCCAGCCGGCCAACAATATCCAGCCGATGATCTCCACTTCTGGTCGATGACCAATTCCGCATGGCCGGTGTTCCCCTACCCTAGCTGGTGACTTCCCACAGTGCTCAGGGAGTGGCTCAGAAACATACTTGGGACTTGTGCAGTCTTCAGAGCAGCAAAACAGTGCAAGTAGAGGCAACATGTGGCATGGCAACGGGTTTCCGAGAGAGGCGATCGAGCATGCATCATTCAATCATTCTGAGGTGGAGCTGCGGCGGCCTCCTTTTGTAATTAATTTGTTAGTTAATTAAGGGTTTGTAACAATTAATTAGCTAGGGTAGTTGATTAATTATTCAGTTTGTATTATTTATTCGGACCCTCCGTCGAGAGGGCGAATTTTGTAATAAGTGTGCGTGAGTGTGTGAATGTCTTCCAACCTCACGTCTTTCTCCCTTTTACTTACCTGCTTTCAATGGTTAGCTCTAGGTCATGTTTCAATTAAGCATCCTTATGCTCGCATGTTTGCATCATTTATCTGTATTGCATGCACCGGGCTCGGCGCATCATACTAACCGTATAGTATTTCAACTTCAACTTGAATACGTGTATTGAGTTGTCGCATTTCATATGTCATTCTTAGATAGCCGAGCCTATTTCTAGGTGCGTGTCGCATGTGTTGCATTAGCCATCTTAACATGAACTAGGATCACGCATTGATTTCTAACAAGTTCCTTGTTTTGGCTTGGAGTACTAGGTAAGCGTTTATGCTTTAGCATACTGCATGCGTGTAAGTGTTGCCATGATAGCATGCTTACTATGAGACTATTTGCTTACGTGATATAACTGCCTGAATGCCTGTGGGTAAAGGTTGGATTGTTTGAATTGTAATAATTCATCGAAATCCGCATTTTAGCCTACTTGTGAGTAGCAAAATTCAAACCATTTCCAAACAAACGGATATGCGATGCTTTGTTCCAAATTAGGTGATCTAGTCTATACTTGTTTTGCTGTGTGCATCATGTAGTAAAGATTAGCTAATTAACCAGAATAAGAACGCATGTGTTTTCAAAAATAAGATATCATGTTTAGTAGTGGCCGATTTTTGATCGGGCGAGCGGGAGTGCTCATTGCATGACCTTCCCCAATCGTACCCAAGTTCCCGAGCCGAGGCAACTTTGGTGATGACGGACACGTGGCCTTAGGCAACGAGTCAGGATTTCCTAAATTCTCCAAAATAAAATATTTTGGTGGCGACTCTGTATCTGGCAAAGCAGTCCATGTTTGGCACTTCTTTCTTAAAAATCAATTTTTCAAAACGATTTGCTGGATTTGGACTCTTTGGTGATTTATCAGTCTTGTATTGCACTTTGCAAGATCAGATTAAGAAACCGTGACAAATGAGTCCGAACTGTGGTAAGCATAAGGTCCACGGGGCGCGTCCACAGCTGCACGTGTGGGGGTCATAGCCGCACTTGAGGTGCTGGGTTGCCTTGGCTGGTGCAATATAAGCAGAATGCTTGCCTTGGCTGCCCTATTTTTCGCACGTGCAGGGCCGCAAGCCGCACGTGTGGTGCTGGGTTTGCTTGACTCCGAAAATCTGCTCTTGTTTGGGTCTTCAATTTAACCACATTTTGGTCTCAAATTCATATGTTTCAACCCATGAATTTATATAAACAACCTTGAATTTGGACCCTCAACAGTAAATGGAGATCAAAATAGAGATTAAAACTTGAACTCAACTCCCAAAGTTTCAATTTGAAAAGATTAAACTTCAATTGAATTACAAAACATAAACTACGTGTTTCAAAATGTTCAAGTACAAAACTCATGAAGAAATCCCTTGAATTCATGAGGTTCGTGCATTAAATTATTTGTAACTACAAGAAACAACAAGGATATGAAGAATTCATGCCATGCAAGGTGAATTTAAGAGTTAATTCACTCATTCCTTTCATAAAAAGCCATGCATGTAGTAAACCTCTAATTACATGAACCAAACTTTCACTTACACATTTTTCTTGGCTAATCTTGAATTCCATGAATCATAAGCCTAAGTCTTCAAGTACATGAAATTACAGAGGAGAATTCTTACCTAGAGTGAGTGAATTGTGAAGAACAAGGTGTAGTTGCAATGGTTTTCATAAGCTTCTCTTCTTACTCTATGTTGAGCTCTCACTCTCAAAGTCTCTCCCTCTCTCTCTCTACATATAGTGCACCAAAATCCTCCAACTCTCTCTTATTTCCCTTTTTCCGCTATTCAACTTGATGAGTAGAGTTAAGGATTAATTAACCTTTAATTAATCTTAAACATTGATAAATTGTAGGTTTGACTAATTAAATCAATTTCATTCACATTAAATTAATCTTTATCATTTATGATCTCAGATACACTAAATTTAAATAAATTAATGTGAATTAGGCTCTAATTCATATCTTATTCTTTAATTTTACCTTGTTAAGATTAACGAATCGGACAAGTTTAATTTATACATATCTGCATCTGCTCCCATTAACAATACAATACCAATCAATGCAAGCATATATTGTATGACACATAATTCGCATAACACATATCACATAATTAACAATAAGCATATAATTAATATAATTATAATCAATTTGCTTAATTAAGGAGGTGGTCGTCACATTCTCTCCTCCTTAGGGCGTTTGGTCCTCCAAACTCAGTTACCTTTCTCCAGGAAGAATATAGGATCAAGTGGGAAGTGGTCCAGATATCTTCTCTTTATATCATCTTCTCTTTTCCAAGTCGCATAGATACCACCATGATTTTGCCAATCCACTTCCACTAACGGAATTTCTTTGTTTCTCAACTTCTTGATTCACTTGTTTACAATTTGAATAGGCCTTTCCTCATAAGTATAATCATCACTCAAAAGCACATGGATAGGCTTAATAACATGAAAATGATCTTGAAGATAATCCTGCAACATTGAGACATGAAAGACATTATGCATATGTTCCATTTCGGGGGGAAGTGCTACCTGATACGCCATTGGATTAACCTTTTCAATGATTTCATACAGCCTAACATACGTTGGGGCTAACTTGCCCTTGGTTCCAAAGCGAGTTTACCCTTTCATTGGTGTCACCTTAATAAAAACATGATCATCCACGTCATATTCCCTGTCTCGCCTTTGGACATCCGCATAACTTTTCTGATGGCTTTGCGCGGTTTTCAATCTTTGTTGAATTAACTTCACCTTTTCTGTTGTTTCATGCACAATTTCAGGTTCAAGTAAAGGCCCATCTCCAACTTTTGCCCAACAAATAGGAGACCGACATTTTTTGCCATATAAAGCCTTGAAAGGCGCCATACCAATGCTCAAATGAAAACTGTTATTGTAGGCAAATTTGGCTAAAGGCAAGTGAGTTTCCCAAGTCCCTCCGAAGTTTGGATTGTTCTTTCTGACTAGCCATCGGTCTGTGGGTGATATGTGCTACTCAATCTCAACTCATTTCCCAATGCCTTTTGTAAACTTTGCCAAAATCTTGATGTGAATTTCGAGTCCCTATTAGAAACAATCGACATAGACACTCCATGCAATCTAATAATCTCATTAATGTAAATTGTAGCCAACTTATCTGCAGTATAGATTGTTTTGACAGGTAAGAAATAAGTAGATTTAGTCAAACGGTCAACAATAACCCAAATTGAATCCATAACTCTATTCGAGCGAGGTAGTCCAACAACAAAATCCAAAGTGATGTGTTCCAATTTCCACCCTGGTATTGGCAGTGATTGGAGTAATCCGGCAGGTCGTTGATGCTCAACTTTGACTTGTTGGTAGTGAAAACACTTGGACACAAATTTTGCAATTTCCTTTTTCATTCTTGGCCACTAGAAATTGAGCTTCAAATCTTGGTACATTTTTGTATTTTCTGGATGGATAGAAAGTTTTGAATTGTGGGCTTCATGCAAAACTCGCTTTTTTAACTCGATATCACTTGGTACACACAATCTGCCTTGAAATTTCAACACACCATTTTCAAAAACAAAATCCAACCTCAGTTTGGATTTCCGTTCATCAATAATCTTCTTAAAAAATTCATCTTGTTGCTATTTTTCTTTAATTTCTTCAAAAATTGCCAATTGAGCAGAAATAGCAACCAATGTCCCGCCTTATTCTCGCAAAACAATCTCAACTTCAAATTTCTCAAGGTCATATAGCAATTCTCTTTGCCTTGTAAGTAAGCAAGCCAAATTCCCAATTGATTTCCGACTAAGTGCATCGACAACAGTGTTAGCTTTTCTCGGATGGTACAAGATTTACAAGTCATAATCTTTTATCAATTCCAGCCATCTCCGTTGTCTCATGTTCAACTCTTTCTGGGTAAAGAAATACTTTAAGCTCTTATGTTCTGTGTAAACCTCACATGTTGCTCCATACAAGTAGTGGCACCAAATCTTCAATGCAAATGCCACTGTGGCAAGCTCCAAATCATGAGTCGGATAATTCTTTTCATGTGGCCTTAGTTGGTGGGAAGCATATGCTATCACGTTACGATTCTGCATCAATACACACTTCAAACCCTTATAAGAAGTATCACTAAAAATAGTAAATCCATTCGTACCCGACGGTAAGGTGAGAATCGGTGTAGTCACAAGTCAAGTCTTTAACTTTTGAAAGGCTGATTTTCTCTGATCGGCCTAGTCAAACGGTACCCCTTTCTGAGTTAATTGAGTCAAAGCAAAGTAATTTTAGAGGAGTCCTTCACGAATCTTCGGTTGCATCCGGCCAAACCCAAGAAACTTCAAACTTCGGTAATAGTAGTCGGTCCCAATTCACAACTGCTTCTATTTTCTGTAGATCGACAGAAATGCCATCTTTACCAATCACATGTCCCAAAAACATAACGCTATCAAGCTAGAATTCACACTTTGTTAGTTTTGCATATAATTTCTTCTCTCTCAAGGTTTGCAAAGCAATTCTTAAATGGTGCTCATGTTTCTCTTTACTTTTGGAATAAATCAAAATGTCATCGATAAAAACAACCACAAATTCATCATGGAATGGCTTGAAAATTCTGTTCATAAGATCCATAAATGCAGTAGGCACATTAGTAACTCCGAAAGGCATAACAAGAAATTCATAATGTCCGTACCTTGTTCGAAAAACAGTCTTTTCTACGTCTTCGGCTTTGACTTTTAATTGGTGGTATCTCAATCTAAGATTAATTTTGGAAAAGACTTGAGCATTTTGTAATTGGTCAAATAAATCATCAATGCGAGACAACGGATACTTGTTCTTCACTGTCACCTTGTTCAACTCACGGTAGTCAATGTAAAGCCTCAATGAACCCTCTTTCTTTTTCACAAATAAGATTGGAGTGGCCCACGGTGATGTACTAGGTGTGATAAACTTTTTATCCAATAACTCCTACAACTGGATTTTCAATTCTTTCAATTCAGTAGGTGCCATTATGGAGCTTTTGAAATTGACTGTGTACCCAGTATCACCTCAATAGTAAACTAAATCTCCCTGTCAATCAGATCTCCTGGAAAATCTTATGGAAAAACATTTGAGAATTCTCTGACTATGGGAATACTGTCCCCATTAGCTTTATTATCAGCAAGCACAGTCATTACACAATGTAAATACCCTTTACATCATTTTCTAATCAATTTGCATGCTTTCATAGATGAAATCAAATATGGGAGAGGTACGACACCAACTCTGTTAAATATAAATTCAGGTAAGCCAGGGGAACGAAAAACAACTTGTTTTGTTACACATTCAACGGAGGCATGATATTTTGTTAACCAGTCCATCTCCAAAATTATATCAAAGTGATCAAGATTCAAAGGCAACAAATCAACATGCAAAATCATATCCCCAATAACAATCTCACATGCAAGATACATATAAGCGCAAGTCATGGACCCCCCAGTAGGTGAAGATACAGCTAATAAATAACTCATGGGTTCCAATGGTCTAGATAATTTTCTCAAAAAAGCATGCGATACAAATGAATGGGTAAACCCCGAGTCAATCAAAATATAAGCATTTTGAGCACAAATAGAGAGTATACCTAACACCACTATCTCAGTATTCTGCACATCTCCTGGTATAAGTGCGAACACCCGGCCTTACCTCAAGGTTTCTCTCCCGGTAACTTTAGGATTAGGTTTTGGTGTAGCGGTTGATGTTGCAGCACTTGCTACGGGTCTACTAGTGCCTTGAGATGTGAGAGGACAATCTTTGACTATGTGGCTCACCTTGCCACACTTGTAACACGTCCTAGAAATTTTGTAAGAAAGCCCTTTATGTCTTCTGCCACATTCTGGATAAGGTGGTATAAAATTGTTCCCTTAACTGGAATTACTAGTTGACCCTGTATTCTATTTCTTACTATAGACACCTCATTTTTGACTTCCCTTCAGACATGGGCGTCTCAGGTTGATCACTCGATGATGAAAGTTATGCTGTACAAACACTCAATTTCTTCAGCAACAAGAGCTTCTAAATCCTAACCTTACACCCCATTTTTGACCAAAATTATTTTAGACCAAAACTATTTTAGACCGTAAAACTCTCATTTTTAAAAAAAAAATTCAAATGTTTCTACAATGTTCCGAGGGTCGCATTTTGTTTAAAATATTGCACTTTTCGGTAAACCGAGTAAGGACAAAGTGGAAATAAATGAAAAGGAGGTGAACTCTTTGAAAAATATTTAAAAACTTCTTATTTATAAGCTTGGATTTGAAGGAAATAGGAGGGGAGGGAAGAAAACTAGTTGAGGAAAAGGTTGAGCATCAATCCGTTGAGATAGAAATCAACAACCTTCACTAAAATAGGCATATCTCTTTGCACACTTATAATTTAGATGTCAAGCTACCACCATTGAAAATTAGACTTCTGGGGTTTCAATTTAGACTCAAGAATCACCTAAAAATAAGTCTGGATGAGAGAGATATGCCCGTTTGAAGTCGAGCTTGAGAGCAAATTTTTGTGGACGGCTAACCACAAAAGTGGACGACCAGCCACTAATACTGTACGGCCGACCAGTTGTGAAAATTTTGGCCATTTTGAGTGGATTGGCCAGCCAAGTGTCCCCACAACCCAAACTAGTGGCCAGCCGGCCACTAATAAGTGTACGACCGTTCACTAATAGTATACGGCCGGCCACTTGTGTCCAAAACAGATATTTGTTGCTAGCTGTTCCCATAGGTGCATGCACTGCACCAGCTGTCTATATACAGATATTTCTGACCTAGTAACATGTTTTTCTATATATAGATGACCTTCCCTCTTGGAATTAGGTTAGAAAAAATTCCAAAAACTCCATTACTTGCATAGCACTCTCTCTCTCTCTATCTTGCAACTGACACACTCTCTCTCTACACTTCCTAAACCAAAAATTTAGCTCTTCTTGCTGAGGTTCTTGAGCTTAAATCTCCGCCCTTGAGAGTGTAAGCTTTATGGTTTGTGAATAAAAGAGTTACCTTGCTTCAAGAGACCATCATGCAATCATTTTGCATCAATTGATGGTTTGTAAATCGAGTCTACCCCTCCTTTGATCTGTTTGATGATAAGGAGAGACATGGTGGACAAACATCTCCTAAAAATATTCTGTTTGTGCTCTGTTTTGTGTCTATTGCAGCAGGGCAGTACCAAACATTAGTGGCCAGCCAGGCACCTTTACTGTATGACCGACCACTTCTTATGGCCGATCAGCCACCTTTTTCAGTGAGGTAGTATTATTTTTCCTACAGAATAGAGTAGAGGATGATGTAAAACAGTGCATTTTTTTACTGCAAAACAGAAGTATTTTGGCAGCCAAACAGAGAGCATTTTCGGGTGAAAATCCGCGTGAAAGCATGAGTCATCCCTCATTTCTCGGGGCCCATAATAGTTAATTAACTTAATTTCGTATTGTGCTTAATTAGCTTAATTCTAATAGCTAGTTAATCTTAATCTGTAATAATTAGCTAGTATAATTAATTTATTTCATTTGGTTTGTAATAGCTAGGTAATTCGTAGTAATTAGCTAGGACATTCATTCAGACCCTCTTGTGCGAGGGCAAAATGTAATAATGTGTATGTCTTCCAACTCCCATTTCTTTCTCCCTTTTATTTACTTGCTTATGATAGATATCGTAGAGCATCATGTTTTAAATTAGCATGTTCCATGATTTGCATCCATTTGTCTTGCATGCATAAGGTTCGGTTCATCATTCTAACGACATTGTCATTTATTACTTCCTTGAATACGTGCGCCACTTTATGCTATCAAAGTGATTTACATGACATATTAGACAACCGAACCTATTAGTTGCATTTTTCCATGTGTTGTATTAGTCATCCGCCTAGTTAAGATCATGTATTTTTCTAACCTTTTTGTTTCTTTTGGATTGCCTTGGAATACTAGGTGAGCATTTATGGCTTTAGCATATTGCATGCATGTGATTGCTAACATATTAAGCATATTTTGCAAAAGGCTAAGTGCTTAGTGCTATACTTGTTTGAATGTCTGTGGATGGAGGCTAATTGCTTAAATTGGGATAATTTGATTTATGTACATATGAGATCACTTTCTCAAGTGGTATATATTCAAACACCTTTCAAAAACAAACATGAAATCAAAATATTCCAACTTTTGCAAATTAGTCTATACTTGTGTGCATCACATAGTAACAATAGTCTAATAATCAGAACAAGAGCATATAATATAAATAAAAATCACATCATGAATAGTAGAGGCCGATCTTTGATCGAGCGAGTGGGGTGCTCAATTCATAACCTTCCCTTCTCATACCTAAGTTTCCAAGATGAGACACTTTGGTGATGACGGATAAGTGCCTTTTGGCACAAATCTCAGGTTTCCTAAATTTTTTAAAAATATTTAGGTAACGACTCTAAAATCTGGCAAAACAGTCCATTTTTGGCATTTTGATTCAAAATTGATTTTCTAAAAGATTTGTCAGTTTTGGACTCATTTGTGTTTATCTATTTCACATTGCACTTGTGAAATCAGATTCAGAACCACGGGAGTCCAAACTGTAGGGCTAGTCATATTCGAAAGGAGCATGAAAAGCAACAATTTCTAGGGACTCTGCTGGGGACTTTAGAGAACTTGACTTGAACTTCATGATGTGAAAGTTTATCTACACTTATATGTTCTTTGTATTGTATTGGCATTGGTGCGCTTAAGTCACTGTGTTTGCCATCTGCTATTCCTAGACAGTTTGCCAGAGGCTTGCCCAAAAGCTTGCCAAAAGGCTGACCGGTCGTGGGATCTGCCATGTTGGGAACACAGCCTTTGGATCTAGACTACCGCTGTACCGTTTGATCCTCCTTTCACTTCTCGGTGTTAGGTATGAGAGGTATATTAGGTAGTCTTGCTAAGGTACTCTTAGTTTGACCATTTGGCTTAGTTGCATATAGTAAGCCATAGTGATTGATCCAAAATCAGACAGGATGCTCACCCATATGTAGGATTTTGTGAAACTGCTTGTTTGAAGTAGTGAAACCTTAGTTCATGCCAAAACTAGGACAGGATAACCCTATCCCCTCGTAGGGGTGCTTTAGCTCTCTTTAACTGGTATGTGCTTTACAGTGAAACTGTACAGGAATGTTTATATCAGTGGTACAATTGGTATCTATTTTGGGGCAGAATTCATCGAGGAGTACAGTCACTCAACTGTGATCATATCTATTCTAGTGAAATTTGGGCTGAGGTGCTCTTTGTTTTCTCTTTTGCTAGGTAGTCCTGGAACCATAGCTTCAAAAGGCTTCGATATCCCCCGGGTACTCTGAACTTGTGTCGATAGACTTTGTGCAGTTAGAGATTTAGTTCAGGAGCAGCTAGTGTTTGCTTCACTGTCACCAGTTGCAAGGCGAAGAAGAGTCAGGCAAAGTTCACCAGTTCAGCAATTTCAACAATCACCCCTTAGCTCACCTATACTTAGTCCACCTCAAGCACCTCTATCTACTCCTAGAATGGCTCAGTATCCCTCATCAGATTTGGAGGAATTACTGATCCGTCTTCAACAAACAGTAGATTCGCTCTAGCAAGATATGACCCGACAAACTGAGATCATTAATAGGTTGTAATAACAACAACAGCAGCCGACTGCAACTTTTACTTTGCATACACCTAACATGGCTACTCTTATGCCCGGTACCACTGTCAATATTACTGCTCAGGATCCATTGGCTGAGGGTGTTCCTATTCCTCCCATCCAAACAAATTCAATCCCAGTTTAGGTGTCCAGAGTTCCAGCTCACCAACCTGAGGCACCTTTTGAGTGTGAGTTTGACCCGACCCTACTCAAAATCAACAAACTTGAGAAACTATTCAAGAAGGCGCATGGGGTTAACTTTATTCTGAATATTGAGGACGGATATGCAGAGTTTGTTGTCACTCTGCCAGAGCAGTTCAAGATGCCACATATTGACCGCTTTGATGGCTCTGGAGATCCAATGGTGTATCTGTACCTTTTCTCTGATATTCTGCGACCAATGGGTTTGACCAAACTTCAGAAGCTGTCGCTATTTGGCTGAACCATGTCTGGTATAGCTACCATCTGGTATACTAAATTGGAGGACTCTGTGAAACAGAGCTAGGAAGAGTTGGCCAGATCTTTCATCAGCCAATATTCCTACAACATGCAGATTGAGGTCACAACTCGTGATCTTGAGGCAACGCATCAGGAACCGAAGGTGTAACATCCCAGAATATTTTCCTCCGTTCGAGCGCAAGAGTTGACGCTTGAGCGGCCTTTCGAGGCTCTCAGTAATTTTGCAGTCTGTCTGAGATTTTGAGAGTTGTGAATTTTTGCTCGAGCGTAGGAGTGGTCGCTCGAGCGGTTGGCTTTGTTGGTCCGTTCGCTCGAACGCAAGATTGGATGCTCGAGCGGTCTGCCTGGTTGAGTGTGAATTTCTAAGACTAGTGGGATTGTTTTTGACCTTTTATTATTGTGTTTGGAGCCTCCTTATTTTATTTTGGGACATTGATTGAAGTTGTAACATGATGGCAAAGTAAGATTGGACCAAACACTTTGATTCAGATAATTTTCCTATGAATATCCGTCACTCTTTTAACCTTTTGTTTTTCCACACTTTGAATTTGGGTGTGAGGCTAGAACCATTGGAAATCTTGTTTCCGGGGCTTCGATTTGGACACAAGAACGACCTAAAAGGGAGTCCGGATGAGAGAGTTACGTCCGTTTGAATTTTGAGTTTCTATGCTGGAATAAAGCTTACTCGAGCGAACTGCGCAATTTTTAGAGATTCTGGGAGCTTCTTTTCCACACTCGAGCCAAGCTTCCTTCACTCGAGCAACCAGGTTGCTAATAGACGTTATAAAGTGACTTTTTGGCCCCAAAACCTTAGTTTTCTTCCTCTCTTTTCCTCCTCTCCTCCATGTCCGGAAACCTAGCTCTCAAAACTTTGATTTCATCCATTTTTACCAACAAATCCACCATGGATCTTGCATCAACGATGAAGAACGAGAGAAGAAGATCAACATTTTCAACCGATTGGATTTTGGATTTGAGAATGATTCTTCTTGGAGCCTTTTCTTGCTTGATCCTTGAGGTAAGGGTTCTAGTTCTCGTTCCATACTCTCATTTATAGATAGTTTTGTGGCATTTTCTTATATAAATACAAAATTTATATTTTTCAGCATATTTTGATAAATCCTGAGATTGGGGGTTTAGGGTTTGAAATGTTGGGGTTTAATTTTTGGATTATGATTATGGCCTTATGAAATTGGGTGTATAATTAATAGAAAAGTTGGAAAAAAAAAGTGTTTAAATGAAAAGCTTTAATTTCTTTTATAACCCTCGCTTGGTACATGTAGATGATTGATGGTTTTGCCTAAGATGGAAGTAGAATCATGAAATTGAGGTATTGAATTGCACATATACAAGTTTAATTGAATTTTGGAAGTGTTTGGAAATTATGTAAAATTTGCGATTGAAGTCTTGTTGTTGACCTTATAAATCATGTTATAATATGAAACCAAATTTGGTGGTAAGAATTAGGGATGGTATGGATGACATGAGCCTTGGGATGAAATGGAGATTTAAGAGTTCACCTTGAATTTTGTTGAATTGCATTTAGTGGTGTTGAATTGAATTGAATTGAATTGTGTTGAACTATGTTGAATTGTGTTGAATCATGTTGAGTTGTGTTGGGTGGTGTTGTGTTGGTACCCGCTCAGGTAGTTGAAAAAGGTTTTTGGGGGCCAACGTCCTGCCGTATAATAGCCGGCAAATGTGGGGGTGGTTTTGAATTAAAGGTGCCCAAATGCTCTATCTACGCTTATTGCTGGATGAATGTAGAAAAAATGATTTTTGGGTGCCCACTTCCTGCTTATAATAGCCGGCAAATGTGGGGATGGTTTTTAAAGTTGAAAATGGCTTTTTTTGGGAGTTTATTTCCCGTCATATAATAGCCGGCAAAAGGTGAAAGGTGTTAAGAATTGGATGCCCGTTATCCCGACGTATCAAATCGGCAAAAGGTGGATTGTGTTGAGAAATGTGTTGGGTAGGTGATAATATGTGTGAATTGTGATGAACTTATAAAATTACAATTTGATGTGTACTTTGGTATGGAAGGGAAATGCATATGGAAATTATTTAAAAAGACTGGATAATGAAATAGTTATTGGATAAGGGATTGGTGATAATGAACTCACCGGACTGTTTGTATCTATAAGGAAAGATTAAAAGTTTTGTTTTTGTAATTAACTGAGAAATTGAATTAAATGGGTTTATTATTCTTGTGTTATGTTGAATTATAACTGATAATGCAAATGTGGATGTGATGTAGTTGTTAGACAAGCTGAGTGTAGGAGAATTGTTATAGAATAAAAAGTAGATTTGGACTTCTACGTTATGGAGTCATAGCAATAATGGATGGACAAGTGTAGACACCCCATTTTTGACCGACCTTCAGACTTGGGCACTACTGATGGTTTACTTGGTGGTGAAAGATGTACAGAGCAAAAGTTCGATTTCTTCGACAAGAAGAGAGTCAAATCCTAACCTCACACCCCATTTTTGGACTAAAATTATTTTGAATGGTTTTTATACCTTAAAACCCTTTCTTTCAAAATATTTTTGAAATAAAGTTCCTACGATGTTCCGAAGCTCGCATTTCGTTAAATGTTGCGCTTTTCGATAAACCGAGCGAGGACAAAGTAGAAATGAATGAAAGAGAGATGAAATCATTGAAAAATCTTTCAAAACACCTTGTTTAGGGGTTTGGAGTTGAAGAAAAGAGGAGAAGAGGGAAGAAACCAAGTTGGAGAAGAAGATGGGTATGAATCACTAAGAGAAAGTCGAGCGGTCCTCGCTAAATTAGGCCTATCTGTCTATGCACTTGGATTTAAGCTATGAGGCCACCACCGTTAGAAATCTTACTTCCGGGGCTTCATTTTTCACTTAAGAATCTCCTAAATCTGAGTCCAGATGGGGGAGATATGATTGGTTGAAGTTGGGCATCATTTCGGTTGGACCGAAACTGAGCAACGTTCACTAAAAGAGGGATATCTCTTAGAACAAATGGAATTTTGAGGTGAAGCTGCCAAATTTGGAAAGAAGACTTCCGGGGCTACATTTTAGGCTCAAGAATGACCTAAAAAGCAGTCCAGATGAAGGAGTTAGGCTTTCTTCAAGTTAGGGACCAGGATTAATTTTTGCCATCGGCCTCTATGGAAGTGCATCGGCCACAATTTGACCTCAGCAGCTATAGGTCGGCCAAAAGTGAACCTTATCGGCCACAAATGTTGGCTGATCAGCCAAAAATGTCCAGAAAGCCTAGAATTGGCAGATATTTCTCCTCCAGCTATTTCTAACTTGTGCCACCTATCCTAGCTCAGATATTTTTGACCAAACTTGATATTTTGCTATATAATGAAGCCTTATATCTCATTTTCAAAGGTTAGAAGATTGGAGGATAGATTAGAACAATTTTTGGCAAAAGGTTTGGGAGCTTCTCACACTAGAACCTCTCTCTCTACAATCCTTTCTCTTAAGCATTTGTGCTAGAAGGATTGCATACAACCATCTTCAACCTATCAACCCTTAAGAAGACTTGATCACCATTGGGCTGAGGTCTCTTGGAACTTGTTTTGGGCTGCTAAAGGTGGTTTTGGCTCAAGAAAAGTGGCTGTTTTGCTGCAAGTGCTCCAAAGGTAATTACTCACCCCTTTAAGCTTGTCTTGCACTATTGTTTTACCATCTTTCTACACTGTTTCTGGGGTGGTTTTGAACTGAGAAAATATCTATTTTTCAGTCCTAAAAATGATAGTTTAAGCCTTGTTTGGCTAGGAGGTTGTCTCTCCCTTTTGTTTCTTAGCTTGTATAGCTTTTGAGCCATCTTCCAAGGCTTTTCAAAACACCTTTTCATGCCCTTTTAACTACTGAAATCCAGAGGATTTTCAGTAGTAAAAACCCTATTTTGAGGGCCCAAATAGGAGAGGGTGGTCCCTCTCCTCTTGTCTTGCATGCTAGTGTTGATGGCCAACCAAATGAGCATGTGTTTCTACTTCTTTATGGCTTTGTTTAGGCTCATTTTTATGACTTATCAGACCTTCCATAATTCTGTTTTTGTCTGTCTTGGTCACCTCTTGCATTATAGCGATCTCAGTTTTCCCTTTCTGTATCTGTTGTTTTTCGGACTTTGGTTCCGTGATGTTGGTGGTTGTATACCTTGTTATCATCCTTTAATTCCGCTTGATTGAGTTTTAGGATGTATTGAGCAGAGTTGTTACAGGTTGGTTAGACATTGGTTTCAATTCCTTGTTGCCCAGTTTTTAGGAGGTCCGCTCGAGCGGGTCTTTTTGCGCTCGAGCGAAGATTGCACACTCCCAGTATTTTGGTACTCTGCGAAACTTCTGCAAGCATGTTTTTCATGCTCGAGCGGGTTTCTTTCCGCTCAAGTGGTCGCGCTCGAGCGGGTACTCTGGAGCTCGAGCAGGTAGTACATTTTTTGGTGTAAGTTCTGGGAGGGGAAAATCTACGCTCGAGCGGACTGGTTTTCGCGCTCGAGCGGATGTACTTTATCCTTTTGTCTTGGCGCTCAAGCGGGCCTTCTTGCGCTCGAGCGGACCTAGTTTTTTGTTCTTGACGCTCGAGCATTGTGTTTTCCGCTCGAGCGGGAATATCGTATAACAGAGGGCAGCTGGGCATTTTTTAATCATTTTTCTACACTCTCTCTCTCTCTTACTTTTCCAAAAACATTTTTTTGAGAGCCTCTCTCTCTAGAAACTCCCTTCTCTCTAGGGTTTGATCTAGTTAGAGTGCTTTCCTCCCCTTTGGCCTTTGTAAAAGTTGTGTTGATCGTCGAGGGCTTCGTTTTGATCCGTGGATCTTGGAGTTTGGAGCATTTTGGTTTTCTTCATCCTCTTCTCTTGGGCTCCGAATTTGAGGTAGGGATTCCTACTCACTCTTATGGTCTTTGACATAGATTTTTGGTTGTTTTGATAGTGTTGAAGTTAGGTAATTTTGGGACTTAGGGTTTCAAAATGTTAAAAGAGGGTTTTGTTATTTTGATTCTAAAATGTGTATTGTGGGTTTCAAAATAATGATATCGTTGTTGGTTGTTGATATATAGACCATTGGGTTAATATTGAGAAATGGGGTAGAAAACCCTAATTGGTAGTATAAATTAATTGGTGTGATTAATTTGGGAAAATTGTGGTTATATGGAATTGAGTTGGAAATAATGAAATTGGTTCATTATATAGTAGAATAGTGGAGTTGGATTTATTAATCGCTCACTTTTGAAAACATTGATATTTTATCTGTTGGAGCTTTTATTATCTGTTTAGAAATAATTGCTTGGGCTACCGGTGGAGGGTAGTTTTGATTGTTGTAGACAATGCATGATGATTAGGTAAACTAAAACTAATCAATTGGATACGTCATAGAGTATGACGGTTGATAGAATACATTAACGTTATGTATTGATTGATTGTGTATATGACCTATGTGTATATACATTGTGTGTGTGGGAGGAGATAGGGGATGTACTCCACGGTTTAGGGAAAGACAGGGGATGGACCTCTAAACCGGAGTTGTTTGGAGGAGATAGGGGATGGACTCCACTGATACAGCTTATATGCTTGTCAGTTAACGTGTTGATATAGCTCATATGCTTATCTATGGAAGTGTTGATACAGCTCATATGCTTATCTTTGGAAGTGTTGATATAGCTAATATGCATATCTGTTGAAATGTGGATACAGCTTGTAGCTTATCTGTTGAGATGTATAACAACTAGTATGTTATCTATTGTAAAATGGGAAACCTTTAATATGAGTCACTGTCTCATATAAGTGGTTGCCAGGTTCTTGAGCCGTTGATGTAAATTGAAATTGATAAGAAATGGAAACTGAAATGAAACATGAACATAGTGGTCATGAAATGGAAATGGGTTATGAATTGATTTATGGAAATTGAACATTTATCAATTGCTAATGTCTTAGTTATTGCTCATACTGTGTTTAGCATATTTCTACTGGGCGTTGGCTCACCCTATATGGGATATTATTTTCAGGTACAGGTAGTATGCCACCTCCAAGGTCATAGCTTGGATGATGATGAGAGTTGAAGACTCTTTTTGTTTATTTTGTTTGTATTACATGTATATCAAGCCAAGGGCTTATCTTGTATAAAGTTAGTACTCTTCTTTTGTGTAA
Organism: Camellia sinensis; assembly: GCF_004153795.1. NCBI lineage: Eukaryota > Viridiplantae > Streptophyta > Magnoliopsida > Ericales > Theaceae > Camellia > Camellia sinensis. Next base: position 573,569 of record NW_021025170.1, on the reverse strand, counting down.
CCAGGTGTTGACTTGGAAAGCTGTAAGTCCATAGGGCATTTGCTTTTGTTGTTAACATGTAATACTGTTGTAAGAACTACTCTGATGAATAGAAATGGTTGGTTTTCTTTTATATCAATGCATGTCTAAAGTGATGGGTTTTATGTATTATTTAGAGGGCGTTACACTTCTTGCATGCTTATTGCACTTGTAGTGTAAATCCTCTTTGCTAGCCTTATATGCTTGATGTTGTAGCCTATTATTCTAGCATGTTTTGGCTCCACTCTAGCACATTTTTGGATTTGATTTAACATGCTTGAGGTCTGATTTAAGTGGTTTTGGTCATGCATGTTTGGTTTTGCATAGCTATAGTGTATTTGGCTTTGCTAGCCTTGCACTTTGGGCCCCCTAGCATGTCATATGTGAGCTATTTGCATGATATGGAATCATTTGGTAGGTAATTTCAGACCATAAACTTCTGCTATGCTCTCATGTTTACCACTCTTTAATTGTGTTTAAGAGTTGTGCCATTATGCCTTGTTTGTGAGCTAATTCGGGAGCCAATCTTTCTTGCCATCTTTGTTGCGAGTCCAGCATGTTTTTGCTACCATTTTGACCTGCCTTAGGTCTGTTTTGAGTGCTTTAGGTCATTTGAGCATTGCTTAGTATGGTTGTAGTGTAAAGCTCTTGACTAGCTTTGTATTTCAAGCCCTTTTGCATGCTTTATTTGAGTTATTTGCATGATATGGCATCATTTGGTAGGTGATTTCAGAGCTTATTTCATTGTCATACTCTCACATTTTCCACTCCATCAATGTGTTCGAGAGTTGAGCTTTGTGCCTTCCTTGCGAGCCATCATAAGCATGCTTTTTCTTGCTTATCATGCTATCATTTCAGTCCATTTTAGCGACTGTTTTGGCATGCATAAGAATTGTTTGGGGTTGGTTTAGTCCATTATACATTGTATTGCATGGTCCTAGTATAAAGCTCTTTGCTAGTTTCAATGCTTAAGTGTTATAGCATGTTGTGCATGCGATGTTTGCATAGTAGAGTCTTGCATTTCATGCCACTTTAGCACTGAAAATCTGCCATCCTCCTCATTTCTTCACTTTTGATTTATTTTGAGGATTGGTTAGTCTTGAGTTTGAGTTTAATGCAAGGGATTAAGGCCCATGCTTAAATGGCTTCAACCCTCTTTTGAGGGTTACTCCTAGGCAAAGGCATTGGTCTCTCCCATGCCTTAAACCATTCTCTTTGATAGACCTCTCTCTCACTAGAGGACTCTCATTTTTGGACAAGTTGATTAATGAGTGGATTGGTAATGTTAAAATGTGTAAACAAAATCAATCAAGTAAAATGTGTCAAGATAAGCATGTTGCATGTGTACGTTGCATTGTGTTCAACCAGACGTTATGTTGAACACAAAGTGAATTGGTCCATTTCATACTTGAAGTGATGAAAATGGTCCAATCCCCTTTGTCTCTATTGTCTTTGATTATCCATGGTAAGGTGATGGTCCAAGTGTCTTATTTGTCATGCATTTATTGACCTTGTACAACTTGGCTTCTTTGGCCATCATGCATTGAGATGCATGATTGATGGCTCGAAAGTCGAGCACTATACTCCTTTGAGCTTCAAACATGATAAGGAGTGTGGTTGTACACACATTTTCTTGCAAATACATTGTCATGCCTCTATTTGTGCTCTGTTGCAGCAAAAAGGAGCAGTTTGCAGGATGAGATGGCCGATCGGCTATCTGGTGTGCCGATCGGCTAACAATTTTTGGCCGATGGACTCAAAAGTGGTCGATGACCCTTTTCCTTTGGTCGATGGCCTTACCTCTTGGCCGATAACCTCTCAGAATATCCATGAGGTGGATCAGAAGTGTTTCAGAAGTTGGCACAATTTTCAGCATTTTAAAACAGTGCAGACAGAGGCAACATGAGGCATGGCAACGGATTTCCGAGCGAAGCCGACCGAGCATGCATCTCTTCATCGCCTGCGAGGCCATTTCAGTATTCATGATTAGTTTGTGTAGTTTAATCATTTAATTGGTTTTGTAATATTCATTTAGCTTAGTGTAGCTATTTGTTTCAATTTGGATTGTAATAATTAATTAGCTTGTTAGTTAATTAGTTTTGGTGTTGTAATAATTAGTCTTATTAGATTATTAGATTAGTTGTTTAGCTTAGCGTAGCTGGCTTGTATTATTTATTCGGACCCTCCGTCGAGATGGCGCATTTTGTAATAAGTGTGCATGAGTGTTTGAATGTCTTCCAATCCCACGTCTTTTTTCCTTTTACTTAACCGCTTACGATGGTTAGTTCTAGGTCATGTTTCAATTAGCATTCTTATGCTCGTATGTGTGCATCCATTCATCTGTATTGCATGCACCGGGCTCGGCGCATCATACTAACCGCATTGTATTTCAATTCCTACTTGAATACATGATTATCAAGTTGCATCTCATATGCCATCTTAGAATAGTCGAGCCTGTTTCTAGTTGCATTTTGCATGTGTTGTATTAGCCATCTTAACATAAACTAGGATCATGCATGATTTCTAACTAGTTCTTTGTTTTGGCTCGAAGTACACTGTAAGTGTTTTCACTTTGGCATCCTTGCATGAGTGTAAGTATTTCCATGATAGCATGCTTGCCATGAGGCTATTTGCTTAACTGATATAACTGTCTGAATGCCTGTGGGTGAAGGTTGGATTACTTGAATTGGAACAATTCATTGAAATGCAAGTTTTAAGCCCACTTGAGAATGGCAAAATCATGTTTTCTAAGCCCACTCGAGGGTGGCAAATCCACGTTTTAGCCTACTTGCGAGTAGCACCTTCAAACCATTTTTAAACAAACAAACATAAAATGTTTTGTTTCAACTTAGGCGATCTAGTCTATACTTGTGTGTTGCGCATATCACATAGTAAAGCTAGCTAATAACCGGAATAAGAACGCATGTGTTTTCAAAAATAAAATATCATGTTAGTAAAGGCCGATCTTTGATCGGGCGAGCGGGGGTGCTCATTGCATGACCTTCCCCTCTCGTACCCAAGTTCCCGAGCCGAGGCAACTTTGGTAATGACGGACACGTGGCCTTAGGCACGAGTCAGGGTTTCCTAAATTTCCTAAAAACAAAAACATTTAGGTGGCGACTCTGTATCTGGAAAAGCAGTCCATGTTTGGCATTTCTTTATAAAAATCAGTTTTCCAAAACGATTTGTCGAATTTGGTCGCTTTGGTGATTTATCTGTCTTGCATTGCACTTTGTGAGATTAGATTCAGAACCATAACATTGAGTCCGAACTGTAGTAGCTAATGAACAAAATGGGATTCTCGCGCCTTCGCGCGTGGAGCCCGAGACGTTCTTGCACGTCTACAACAAGTGAGAATAGAGTGCATGAGGGTTATTTTTGGAGTAGTACAGGATCTTAAACTTTGGGGTTATGGAGTTATAATGATTGTGAATAATAAAAAGGTAAATAGAAATAAAATGAGGAATACTTTGGAATTGGGTTAATGAATTTAAAATGATGTTGTTCCTTGAACATATTTATTTTAAAAAAAAGGCTTTATGGTTTTTCTGGCAATGAGGGATAATTTTTATAGCTGAAAGTTTTCCTTAAATGTTCAAATACATTTTGAGATACCGGTACTCTACGTATGATATTTTGAAATTACAAAACGCCACCTTACTATATGGTAGCACCCTGTATGCATGTTCATTTCTATTTGTGTGTTAGTTATTGTTGTAGAACTATGAGATTCCTACTGGGCAATTATGCACATCCCTTGTTATTGTTGTTTTTTTTTTCACAGGAAGAGAATTTGGATTTATTGGTTGGGGAGTTAAGAAGTCCATGTGTCTTTTATATGTAATTTCATTGTAGATGTGAAAGAAATAAATATTGTACATTGATGTTTGTAATTATTTATTTGTAGCTCCGTAGTGGAAGCTTGACATTTATTATTGTTATTGTTGTATTCATTGAGAGAGGGAACATGTATTGTTTTGTTTCTATTACTCAAGGGTAATAGATATATATATATATATATATATAAAGAACCTAAATTACAGGCTTTTGGTAATATTTTCGAGTAATTAAAAAGTTGGGGCGTTTCAGAAGGTGGGCTTTTTCGAGTTTGTTACTCGATGGAGGACAAAGGCAGCTATAATGGCAAACAGGCCTCCAGAGAAAGAGCAAGTTCGTATCATTGTTAGAAATCTACATGAAAGGCTATTACAGAAAATAATAGTCCTCCCACTATTCAACTTTAAGGACCTCCATGAAATTAGGATTCAAATCGAGGATAGTATTAGACAAGGGATCATTGTGGAAGGTAATGAGCCTATGAGGAAGAATGTTGTTCGTGGTTCCAATGCTAATACCAGTGGTAGCACAACTGCGAAATGCTTAGATGTAAACACTGTCACCACTCCCATCAAAAACCATTTTCCTGATAATAGCCAAAAACCAACCACTTCAACTCGGCCCCAAGCTCGAAATTTGCATCCTCTTTACATGGCTCTCTCTCTCAAGCTTTGAAAGTATTGCTAGAAAAAGGGCACCTAGAGCTCCTAGAACCCTACCCCTTCCTAAATCCTTTTCCACTAAGGTATGACATGGCTAAACACTGTGCTTATTATCAACAAAACGGTCATGATACAAACAGTTGCATTCGTCTTCGTCATAAAATTCAAGATCTTATTGATGATGAGATCATAGCTCCACCAAAAAGACCTCATACCACCACTAACCCATCATCTCTCCACCTCAACCTAATCCATACACTGCCATCTACCTACAACCCCAACATATACATCACTCGGGCCCATTTACCCAAGCCTGAGGTGTTCATTCTAGAAAGCACGAACTTGTGTATGATGGATGCACTTGAACCCCAATTATCTCAAACCCATGAACCCACTACTTCTGAGATGATGAGCATGATTGAAGATCTTCAGAGAATTGTGGCAGATCTAGCCTTTGGGATATTGGCTCCATCATCGACCACAACATATACCAGAAATTTCATGTTAAAAGGCTCCCCAATCTTGGGATGGGCTGCATTTGAAGAAGGCCAACCTGAAGTCATTTCAAGTCTGGGTGACGACATGCCAACAACAACTGGGCCTCACCTCAACATAGCCACCTAATCCCTTGGCAAAGCTGAAGCAAGTGGCAAGAACAAGGCCAAGGCAAGTATCGATCTTGATGCACATCTTCGGTGGGTTATTGAGATTTTGAAGGGCAAAGGGATGAACAAACAGCGAATGCTTGCAGTTGTTGCAAAAACAATAGATAACTCTTTTGTCGCTCAGGTTGGGGGCATTTTGGATCAAGGGGTAAACCAGGCAACACCTGCCAACCCCTCTGTTAATCCTGTCAGGACTGGTAACCGCACCTTCAATCTCCTTTTCATGACCTTATCCAAAGCTTTCCAAATCCTCATAGGACAAGTCCATCTCAAACCCCTTGACCCTCAGCCTCTCCCTGATCCCTTTCCAGTCAAGCATAATGTTGTCAGGTACTGTGCCTTCTATCAACAAACTGGCCATGATATTGACTGTTGTTTTTGCCTTTGCCATGAAGTTTAAAATCTGATTGACAAGAAGGTCATCACTCCACTAGGTCCTACAAAGTCTATCGACACTGGATCAATGAACTTAGGGGATAACGTGACTATGTAATCGGGGATGAACCACTTGCTGATGGCGCTCATTTTACTCCAAATGTGGTGGATGACATGCACTATTTTAGCACTTTGAAAATGTTGTTTATTTTACTTTCTGAACTGGGTGTTGAGTCAGTCTTGTTTTGGTGATTTCGGGGGTGTTAACTCGGACATCACTTTCTTGTTTTGTCTTTGTCTTTTTCACTCTTTCTTTTGTGTATATTTCTGTCATTGAGCCAGTTAAGCCAGAAGATCTGAATGAAATGACAGTAATTTTCACCTACTTCTCTCTGCTTTAAACCATTGCATTGACCAAAGTTTTTCAAAAACTTTTCTAACACTGTGATGAAAACAAAGAGGGAGAAATTCCTCGGGATTTACAAATATTTGATCAACTAAGAGGAATTGAGGCGTGCACCCTTAATAAATGAGATCATGTTTGTTAATGTGAGAATTGAGAAGAATCCTAGATTGAACCAGATTGGTTCTACACATGTCTTCAGAAGAGCACAAGCGACTAGTCTCTTGAACTGAAATTGAAGGTCGTAGAGGCGCAATAAACAAAAACTGACTTCATAGCTATGATTAGCATGATTTTTAGAACCTTTGGTGTGATTTTGAAAAATTATGATTCATAATGAATAAATTAAGATTTTTGAGTTAAGTGTATATGTTTAGCTCTTTATTCTTCATTTTATTGGAAAAGAGCTCAAAGTGTGAGTTAAAGAGAGAGGAAGAGGAGAAAGCTAGGGATTTGAAGGGAAACAAGAGGCAAACCATAGATTTGAGTTAATTTACTTACACACTTTGTTTCTAACTCACCTTTGTCAAGAAATTATAAAGAAATTATGAATTTTGAGCTAGGGTTTTGAGTTGTGTAGTGTTTATGGCTAAAGGCATAAAATTGGACCTTGATCTCTACACCATTTTTTGATTTAAGTTCATTTTTTTATGATTGATCCATGAAACAAACCCTAAAGGGTTCATACAAACAAGATTTGTGAGAAAATCATTCATGAATGTATGTATTTTGAATTTGTGTATATAAACCATGAAATTGTGAAAAGATGAGACCATGAAGTTGATGTTGATGCAAGATTGATAAGTTTAATGTGGAATTACACTTGTATCATACTTATGTATCATGATTTTAAGTGAGTTTTGCTTTAATTTGAGCTTGGAAATGAGTTTGGAGGGTTTTGCATTTTGGCCATTTTCGGACTGTTTGAGTTTACCCAGACCGCACGAGCGGCCACAGGCTCTGCACCAGCGGAACATGAGGAAAAAAAAAAATTGCATTCTGCTTGACCCATCGCTCGAGCGGCCCACTCACCACACGAGCAGTCAAGGTGGGCGCACCTGCGGCCAGTACTGTTTTAGCTTATACCTGGTAACTTCAAATAAGCATATATCCCTTATTCGGACTCCGTTTAAGTGATTCTTGAGCCTAAATTCAAGCCCTAGAAGTCTAGTTTCTGATGGTGGTAATCTCACATCCAAATTCTAAGTACACAAATAGATATACTCAAATTAGTGTAGGCTATTTATTTTTTTTAAATCATTTCATGCCATTCCCTACCCTAACTTAGTTTCCTTTCACTTCTTGCTATTTCTTTAAACCTTAAATTTGTAAACATGATATTTTCAATGAAAAACATATGGAATTGTTGTAGGAATTATGTAAACACTTGAGAGAAATTAAAGGATGGAAAACGATTGAACGCATATGTAACGAATAAATCGATTCAGTGAATTGAAGGCAATCTGTTTTGAAATGTTATGCTTGGTTATGTTTCTGCAGGCTGAGTCGTTAAGGAGTATCATCTGACCAAGCACTGTGAGTAATAATACCATATTTATATGTTCGTTATCGTGTACCTCGAACCACGAACGGTGATTGGTGCCGACATTGTGATTTGTTTGAAATGAGAAACCTCAACAATATTATATGACATGTGCAATGTTGGGCCCGAGGACGTTTTGAAATATGATTAGGCCTGAGGCCATTTTGTTATATGTTAGGCCCAACACCGTTTGGAAACATGATTAGGCCCGAGGCCATTTTGATATATGTTGGGCCTAAGGTCGTTTTGATATAAGTTTGGCCCGAAGCCGTTTTGTTATATGTTGGGCCCGAGGCCGTTTTGAGACATGATTGGGCCTAAGGCCGTTCTGTTTATGTGATTATGGATATTGTGAGAATCTTATGATTATCTAATTACATTGTTTTATTGTATTACTACTCATTGAGCTTCGCTCACCCAATTTTATGTATGCACATGTAGGTAATCCGCAGCATGGAGCACACCCCTAGAGTCAGCCTCACTAGCCATCCTTTTTTAGACCCAATCAAGTCATATCTTCATGATAGAGTTTTGTCTTGACTGACTTCATACTTTGACTTTACTTTGTTGTGTTAATGTGGTCTTGGGTTTGTAAACGTTGTGCACAATTTCCTTTGATACTTATATTCTTTTTGCATGGGCATGTAAATGGCGTGGTTGTGTTACATTTTGCTCATATTAGTATAGCTCAATGGACTCATTCTTTTGTTATATACTTCTGTTTTTGGCCTCATTACTATAATTGCTTTGTATGTTTGTTTGAGGCCGAAGGTAATCAAGTGATTACCGGCCGGTTATGACCCAAACTTTTAGGGACAGGTTCAGGTCATGACAGAGTGGTATCAGAGTACGAGTTAATATCTCACACACGAGTCCATGCGAGCAATAAGAAGTCTAGAAAGGGTTTAAGTTGCATCCATAATGCATCCATAATCAAGTATGTCATGAAAATGTGCATCTGTAAATGTGACTTATGTCTTTATTATTTGGGAAAGTTATAATGTGTGTTCCTCTAGATCATGGTGAGAACAAGGGCAGAAGATGGGGAGGATTCAACCTCCGCACGACTTAATAGAATGAAGACAATGATCATGGACATGACAGAGGCCTTTAGACTACAACAGCAACAACCACCGCCACCAATGGCCGTGCCACCACCTATAGTGCAAGACCATCATGCCGACGACCGAACTATTGCTCTCACAAAAGAATTTAAAAAGACGAAACCGCCATCGTTCAATGAGGGAATTGATCCATTGAAGGCGGAGGCGTGGGTGTTTGGTATCGAGAAATTGTTTGAAGTCTTTCCATGTACGGAGGCAAGAAAAGTCTTGCTAGCTGCCTTTACATTAAAGGATAAGGCGCGCCGTTGGTGGATGCTTATTCGAGGAGAACATCAAAGGATGAATTGGGCTCAATTTTTGGAGATCTTCTATGAGAAGTACTTCCCACATAGCATCCGAGACAGGAAGGTGTTAGAGTTTGAAAACTTAAAGCAAGGGAACAAAACCGTAGTGGAGTGTGAGGTGCAATTTATCGAACTAGCCCGTTTTGCACAGTCCATGGTCGATATGGACTACAAGAAGGCGAGAAAATTTGAGGGAGGTCTCCGAGACTCCATTCTTGAGAAGATTAATGTATTGTAGGTACAGAAATATGTGAATGTATTGGATAAGGCCATCATAGCAGAAGGCAACCAAGCCAGCCGTAACTGGTACTCAAATTGGAAGGGCAAAAGGCAAGGCTCCAATGTGCACAAAGGGTCGGCGTCCTCGCAAAGTAAGAAGCAAAATTTGGGAACTTCCAACACTTTAGGTTCTACTCGTGATTCGGCACCAACTTGCCCGGAGTGTGGAAAAAAGCACCACGGGGTTTGTTATCAAGCATCAGGAGCTTGCTTTAATTGTGGGAAGACGGGGCATATGGTGAGAGATTGTCCTATGTTTAGGCAACAAAAAGGTAATAGGCCAACTGCTAGTTCAGCCGGTTCCACTCTTGCAACGAAGACCCTGGGAAGGCCTACTACTTCTAGAGACAATGTTAGGCAAGGGAGAGTCTTTGCTCTTGTTCCGGGTGATGTCCAAAATTCAGACGCTGTGGTTTCAGTTACGCTTTCCATCAATGGCCAACCTGCTCATGTGTTACTTGATTCAAGTTCCACTCATTCCTTTGTTTCAAAAACATTTGCTCCTAATTTGAATAGATCTATGGAACGCTTGAATTATGTGTTATGCGTGTCACTCCCATCCGGGGACTATATGCTATGTGTTTTTATATATCCTGCATGTGAGCTTTTACTTGGAGATATTCCATTGTATGCTAATTTGATGCCTCTTGATATGGAACACTTTGATATAATTTTGGGAATGGATTGGTTAGCTAAGTATCATGCAACCATCAACTGTGTGTCCAAGCAAGTTATTTTCTGCCCACCAAGTCAAGAAAAGTTTACTTTTGTGGGACATGAAGTGGTCCCTTCACGCTTTTTGATATCGGCTATGAAAGCTTGTAAACTACTTCAAAAGGTTTTGTAGGGGTTATTTGTGTAGCATTTTACATGCAAAGACAACTGAGGTGGGTGTTGAAAATATTCAGATTGTTAGTGAGTTTCCAGATGTATTTCCCAAAGAATTGCCAAGGGACTTGATAGACCGTGAGATTAAATTTGTAACTAATATTGTACCGGGTACTCAACCTATTTCCAAGGCTCCATGCAGAATGTCTCTGGCAGAAATGAAGGAATTGAAAATACAGTTGCAAGAATTGCTTGACAAAGGGTTCATCTGACCGAGTACATCGCCATGGGGCGTACCCATTTTGTTTGTGAAGAAGAAGGATGGGACCCTTCGATCGTGTATTGGTTATCGAGAACTTAATAAGGCAACGGTGAAGAATAAATATCCTTTACCACGGATTGATGATTTGTTTGACTAATTATAGGGGGCACAAGTGTTTTTAAAAATCGACTTGAGATCCAGGTACCATCAGTTGAAAGTCAAAGCAGAGGATGTTGAGAAGGCCACATTCCAAACCAAGTATGGCTATTACGAATTTTGTCATGCCATTTGGGGTTACGAATGCACCAACAGCTTTTATAGATTTAATGAATTAGGTTTTCAAACCGTACTTGGATGAGTTTGTGGCGGTATTCATTGATGGCATTCTTAATTATGCGAAGAGTAAGGAGGATCATGAAAGGCACTAGTGATTAATTCTTCAAACACTTAGGGACAAGAAGTTATATGCTAAATTGAAGAAATGTGAATTTTGGTTGAATGAACTTGTGTTTTTGGGGCATGTAATTAACAAGGATGGTGTGTCTGTCGATCCGTAAAAGATAGAAGCTATTGTGAATTGGCCTGCTCCTACCAATGTTACAAAAATACGTAGTTTTATAGGTTTAGCGGGTTACTATTGAAGATTTGTTAAAGATTTCTCCAAGATTGCGGTGCTGCTCACCCAATTGACCCAAAAAGTTGTTCCATTCAAGTGGACAGAATAGAGGGAGTCTGCCTTCCAAGAATTAAAGACAAGACTCACAACAACACCGGTTCTTGCCTTACCGTCAGGTACAAAAGGGTTTGGTATCTACAATGATGTTTCTCATAAGGAATTAGGGTATGTGCTTATACAAAATAGGAGAGTGATTGCGTATGCATCTCGACAATTGAAGCCACATGAAAAGAATTACCCTACGCATGATTTGGAATTAGTTGTTGTGGTATTTGCATTGAAGATATGGTGGCATTACCTCTATGGAGCAACTTGTAAAGTCTACAACAACCAAAAGAGCCTCAAGTATTTCTTTACTCAAAAAGAGTTTAATTTGTGACAAAGAAGGTGGTTAGAACTCATCAAGGATTATGACTTGCAAATTCATTATCATCCCGGTAAAGCCAACACGGTAGCGGATGCTCTTAGTAGAAAGTCAACAAGCAACTTAGCATGTTTGCTTATGGAGTAGAATAAACTATTACTTGACTTGAAAAGAATGGAGGTGGAAATTGTGCTACATGAACGGGATGGAATGTTGGCCGTAATGACAGCACAACCGACTATTATTGAGCAAATTAAACAAAAGCAATTAGAGGATGAATTCCTCAAGAAGGTATATGATGAGATGGAAGCAAAACCGAGACCAAGATTTTCTTTGGAAGCTCAAGTGTTGAAATTCAAGGGAAGATTGTGTGTTCCTAACATCCTCGAAATTAAAGGAAGGGTTTTGGAAGAAGCTCACAAATCTAGATTTGCTATGCATCTCAGAAATATCAAAATGTACCAAGAACTCAAGCAAGCTTTTTGGTAGCCCAACATAAAGAGAGAAATTGCGGAGTTCATTTTGAGGTGCCTTCAATGTTAGTAAGTGAAAGTGGAGCACCAAAGATCGGCAGGGTTCCTTCAGCCTCTCCCTATTCCAGAATGGAAGTGGGAACATATAACTATGGATTTTATTGTGGGCTTACCCCGAACACCCCGAGATATGGATTCTATACGGGTTATTGTGGATAGATTGATTAAGTCTGCTAATTTTCTGCCTGTGAAGACTGTTTATAGTGCTGATAGACTTGCTACGGTGTACATTGCGGAGATTATTCGATTGCACAGTGTTCCGATTTCCATTGTGTCAGATAGAGATTCTAAGTTTGTGTTAAGATTTTGGCAAAGCTTACAAAAAGCATTGGGGACAGAGTTGAGGTTCAGTACTACATTTCATCCACAAACCGATGGACAATCTAAAAGAACTATACAGACGTTGGAGGACATGCTCCGGATGTGTGTTTTGGATTTTCGTGAAGGTTGGGAGGCTCATTTATCAATGGCGGAATTTGCCTATAACAACAGTTTCCACTCTTGTATTGGAATGGCACCATATGAGGCCTTGTATGGAAGAAGATGCTGAACTCCAGTTTGTTGGATAGAGGTTGGGGATAGGTCGTTGATTGGGCCTGAAATTATTCAAGTTACTACGGAAAATATTCAAATCATCCAACAGAGATTGAAAACTGCTCAAAGCCGACAAAAGAGCTATGCGGATCAAAGAATGAGAGACTTGGAGTTTGAAGTTAGGGATCATGTTTTTGTCAAAGTCACTCAAATAAAAGGGCACACAAAATTTGGGAAGAAAGAGAAATTATCACCCCGGTACGTAGGGTCGTTTTAGATTTTGGAAAGATTGGGTCCTGTTGCCTATCGAATTGCTTTACTACCGGGCATGGAGCAAGTGCACAATGTGTTTCACGTATCAATGTTGCGAGGCTACCTTCGGGACCCTTCTCATGTTATTGACTATCATCAAATTGTGCTAGATGACGACATGGTTTATGAGGAGAAGCCCCTTCGCATCCTTGATTGGCAAGTCAAGCAACTACGAAACAAGACTATCCCAATGGTAAAAGTGGAATGGAGGGAACATCATGGGAACGAAGCCACTTGGGAACAGGAAGAAGAAATATGGCAACAATACCCGAAATTGTTTTCAACTTGAGGTAACAAGTTTGAAGGACCAAACTTCCTAAAGAGGGGAAGACTGTGATAACCCAAACCGTACTATGCTTAATCATATATGTTATTATGCGTTTGATATGAATTTGCAAGTTTGAGTATAGGAAATATAAGAATTTGGAAAAATATCTATTGAAAGTAGGATTATCTATTGCAATTGAAACTTTGAACTGAAATTGAAGGTCGTAGAGGCGCAATAAACAAAAACCGACTTCATAGCTATGATTAGCATGATTTTTAGAGCCTTTGGTGAGATTTTGAAAAATTATGATTCGTAATGAATAAATTAAGATTTTTGAGTTAAGTGTATATGTTTAGCCTTTTGTTCTTCATTTTATTAGAAGAGAGCTCAAAGTATGAGTTAGAGAGAGAGAGGAAAAGAAGAAAGCTACGGATTTGAAGGAATCAAGGGGCAAACCATAGCTTTGAGTTAAGGTATGGAAATTTACTTACAAACATTGTTTCTAACTTATCTTTGTCAAGAAATCATGAAGAAATTATGAATTTTGAGCTAGGGTTTTGAGTTGTGTAGTGACTAGGGCTAAAGGCATAAAATTGGACCTTGATTTCTACACCATTGTTTGTTTTGAGTTCATTTTTTTATGATTGATCCATGAAACAAACCCTAGAGGATTCATACAAACAAGATTTATGAGAAAATCATTCGTGAATGTATGTATTTTGAATTTGTGTATATAAACCATGAAATTGTGAAAAGATGAGACCATGAAGTTGATGTTGATGCAAGATTGATAAGTTTGATGTGGAATTACACTTGTATCATGCTTATGTTTCATGATTTTAAGTGAGTTTTGCTTTGATTTGAGCTTGGAAATGAGTTTGGAGGGTTTTGTATTTTTGGCCATTTTCGGACTATCTGAGTTTGCCTAGACAGCACGAGCGGAACATGAGAAAAAAAAAAAAAAAATTTCATTCTGCTTGACCCACCGCTCGAGCGGCCCAGTCACCGCACGAGCAGTCAAGGTGGACGCACGTGCGGCCTGCCTTGTTTCAGCTTATACCTAGTAACTTCAAATAAGCATATCTCCCTTATCCGAACTCCATTTAAGTGATTATTTAGCCTAAATTCAAGCCCTAGAAGTCTAGTTTCTAATGGTGGTGGTCTCACATCCAAATTCTAAGTACACAAATAGATATGCTCAAATTAGTGTAGGCTATTTATTTTCTTTTAATCATTTTATGCCATTCCCTACCCTAACTTAGTTTCCTTTCACTTCTTGCTATTTCTTTAAACCTTAAATATGTAAACATGATATTTTCAATGAAAAACATATGGAATTGTTGTAGGAATTATGTGAACACTTGAGAGAAATTAAAGAATGGGGAACGATTGAACGCATATGTAACAAATAAATCAATTGAGTGAATTGAAGGCAATGTGTTTTGAAATGTTATGCTTGGTTATGTTTCTGCAAGTTGAGTCGTTAAGGAGTATCATTTGACCAAGCACTGTGAGTAATAATACCATATTTATATGTTCGTTATTGTGTACCTTGAACCATGAACGGTGATTGGTGCCGACCTTGTGATTTGTTTGAAATGAGAAACCTCAATAATATTATATGACATGTGCAACGTTGGGCCCGAGACCGTTTTGTTATATGTTGGGCCAGAGGCCGTTTTAAAACATGATTAGGCCCGAGGCCATTTTGTTATATATTGAGTCCGAGGCCGTTTTGATATATGTTGAGCCTGAGGTCGTTTTGATGTAAGTTGGGCCCAAGGCCGTTTTGTTATATGTTGGGCCCAAGGCCGTTTTGAAACATTATTGGGCCTAAGGCTATTCTGTTTATGTGATTATGAATATTGTGAGAATCTTATGATTAGCTAATTACACTGTTTTACTGTATTACTACTCCTTGAGTTTTGCTCACCCAATTTTATGTATGCACACGTAGGTAATCTACAGCATGGAGCACACCCCTAAAGTCAGCCTCAAGAGCCATCCTTTTTGAGACCCAATCGAGTTATGTCTCCGTGATGGAGTTTTGTCTTGACTCACTTCATACTTGGACTTTACTTTGTTTTGTTAATGTGGTCTTGGGTTTGTAAACGTTGTGCACAATTTCCTTTGATACTTATATTCTTTTTGCATGGGCATGCAAATGACATGGTTGTGTTACATTTTGCTGATATTAGTATAGCTCAATGGACTCATTCCTTTGTTGTATACTTTTTATAATTACTTTGTATGTTTATTTGAGGCCAAAGGTAATCAAGTGATTACCGGCCAGTTATGACCCAAACTTTTAGGGGCGGGTTCGGGTCATGACAAAGTCGTATCCTATTCTTTAATTTTACCTTGTTAAAATTAACAAATTGGACATGTTTAATTTATACATATCCGCGTCTGTTCCCATTAACAATACAATACCAATCAATTCAAGCATATATCATATGGCACATAATTCACATAACACATAATCACATAATTAGCAATAAGCATTAATTTAATTATAATTGATTTGCTTAATTAAGGAGGTGGTCATCACAATACTGTGACAGCCAAACGGTGTCGTTTTGTTTGTTAAAAAAAAAAATGAACACACGCCTCAAGCCGCCGTCTTGCTGTAGTGCATGTGTAGAACAACACTGTTATGTTTGGGTTGACTTTAGGAAAATAAGAAGCTTAAAAAAAAAAAAATTGAAACAATAGTTTTGATTAGTAGAAAAAAAATATGTAAAAAATTGTATAAAAATTGAATTTTATAATTCTTTCATTTGTCTCAAAATTATTTTTTCGCAAAAATAAATTTCAAGGTGAATTGCACCGATATTTCTTATTTTATAAAAAAATGTAAATATGAGCGACATATAACACGTAAGGATATTTCTTATTTTATAAAAAATGTAAATATGAGTGACATGTATCATATAAGGATAAATTTATAAACTTTATCAATTTATTAAGTTAGTGTCAACTAACTTAGTAATTATTTTTCGTCAAAAACCCTAACATCATTGTCAATTGGACCAGACTGACACAAAAATCTAAAAAAATTAAGAGTCAAAATTGAGCTAATTGAAAGTGTAGGAACCAATATGACACAAAAGACAAAATTTAGTAGGGGTGGGCACGGGTTGGTTGCAGCTAGGGGTGTGCGCGGTGCGAGTCGGGCAGTTTGAGAGTAAATTTACAAACCGAATGGCGGGTTGACGGATTAACAAATTGCGGTTTGGGCGGTTTTTGGCGGATTGATGGATTGAAGAATATTCTAACTAATTATCATACATTTGAATAATATATGACACTAGTTTGTATAATATTTTTTAGATATATAACACAAAGTAATTTTACATAATATGTTTCATATATATAGCCACTAATTTGTAATAAATTTCATATCTTAAATATCTCTCACACTCATTTTTACATTAATATTTCATTGGAGGTCAAAAAATATATATGTATTAACTATAGCGGAGCGGAGCAGTTCGGTTAGCGGATTATAAATTTTAAAGTTTAAACCGCGGTTAACGGTTAGAGCGGTGCGGATAAATGCGGATCGGTACGGTTTTAGCGGATTGAGCGGTATTTTGCACAGCCTTAGTTGCAGCCATGAAACCTCCAATCCGTCATCCATCCGCCGGATTGGCGGATTGGAGAAAATCAATCTGCATACGTTCGCCAATCCGGTGGATGTGAATTGAGGGAATTGGCGGATGGATGCGAATTGGTTTGGCGGTTTAAAATTTTATAAATTTTTAGCATAATTCAATTTGCGCGCTTCTTCAAAAAAAAAAAAAAGTATTACAGTCAATGATTTAAAAAAGTATTACAATCACTGCATACCTCATCCGAGGAAAGAAAGTTTGAAACTTTAGAATATTACAATCACTGCATGCCTCGTCCACATATTACAGCATGTCTCATCCACATAAAGTATTACAATCTGTGATTCTTAAAATATAAAAACAATTCAAACTATCAAAACCATGAACAAAGCAGTAATAGAAATTGTATGCCTCTGTATTGTTACATCTATATCTGTTTTTAAAAACAAAAATAGCCAACATATATCATCTTTTTATTTATTATTTTTAGAGTTATATTTAAAAACAAAAAAATGCAGATAAATAATACATTTATTTTTTTCAATTCAAAAAATATATTCAAGTTGAAAATTCTTTTTTAATAGAATATTTAAACTCTTTTTCAATTGAAAACACAAACAGAATATCTAAACAAATTGAAAATATAAAATTTTACAAATTATTAGGGGTGCTCGCGATTTGGCGGTTCGGTTGCAGCTAAAGAAACCTCAAATCCGCCATCCGTCCAAAACTGGGCGGATTGGAAAAAATCAATCCGCAACCATCTGCTCGTCATCACACATCTGTTCAAAATGTGGCAGATCGGTTCGGTTTGGTCAGTTTAGGCAAATCGATATATTTGCTACTCACTCCTAAAATTTAGGGATTACTGATGTAATTTACTCTAAATTTTAAAAGAAAACTAATGTTGAAATATAAGCACTTGAAACAAATGATACTCCAATTATTCAACCTGTAATAACATATAATATAAAAAAGTACATGCAGCTATATAACTGTAATAACTAAATTAAATAAAAAATAAAGTTGAATTCAAACTATGAACCAACCAACCGATTCAATGTTCAATATCATTCTAAATCAAATTCCTTCACATACCAAATCATCCAAAATTCAAATTACTTTCAAAAACATACTCACAAGCTTGTGTTTCAATTTTTTTTTTTTTTTGGTTTATAGCTTCTCCTTATTTTCCTAAAGCCAATCCATATAAGTGTTGTTCTAATCTACACAACAACAAGACAGCAGTCGTGCTTGTGTTTTAATTTTGTTTTTTACACTGTTTGACAGCACCTACCCTACTAAAAACCCACTTTTGCTAATTTTCCTAACCAACTACTTAATACTCAACTTCAAGAAGAATTATATATAAAAAAAAAAGAAGCCCATTTTCCCACGTTCCTACTACAGTTTCTACCACCTTCTTTAACTGTTTTTAAAGGAACTAAATGGAGCCATATCAGAGATCGCGTTCATTTTCATATTGTCTATACTATTATATTAAGTGAACCTTAGATTTTGTCTCTTGAAGCTCCTGCCATGTGGAATTTAGGCGATTTACATTAAAAAAAAAAAAGACCCACGTTTGCTAATTTTCCTAACCAACTACTTAATACTCAACTTCAAGAAGAATTATAAAAAAAAAAAAAAAAAAAAAAAAACCCATTTTCCCACGTTCCTACTACAGTTTTTACCACCATCTTTAACTGTTTTTAAAGGAACTAAATTGAGCCATATCAGGGATCATGTTAATTTTCATATTATCTATACCATTAAATTAAGTGAACCTTGGATTTGGTCTTTTGAAGCTCCTCCCATGTGGAATTTAGGTGCTTTACATTAAAAAAAAAAAAAACCACGTTTGCTAATTTTCCTAACCAACTACTTAATACTCAACTTCAAGAAGAATTATTAAAAAAAAATCCCATTTTCCCACGTTCCTACTAAAGTTTCTACCACCCTCTTTAACTGTTTTTAAAGGAACTAAATGGAGCCATATCAGGGATCATGTTCATTTCCATATTGGAAAGTAAGTTCTAAAGCATTTGCCAATATAGTTTGCACAGTACCATATCAGGGATCGCCTTTTTTTTTGTGACGGTATAAGTTACTATTTGCAATGGCATTTTACTATCGTCAATAATGTGTAAAAATAAAGACCTTTTTGCGACGACACTATTTTACCGTCGCCAAAAGTATTATTTGAGACGGTAGAAATTGCCGTTGAATTTTTTTTTTTTTTTTTGCGACGGCATATTTCTTTTTGCGACGGTATTGATTTTGTTGCAAAAAAGGTTTTTGATTTTTTGCGACAGTATGGTTCCATCGCAAAAAATGCAATATTTATTAAAAATTATAAAATACCTATTTTTTGCAACGGTTTGGTGCTGTCGAAAAAAAAAACCCTAAAAACCTGCTGTGAATTAATTAAAAATATTAAAATTACCTATATTCAATGAAAAATAATTTTAAAAAAATAAATAATTGCATAAAAATTCCTGTATATAAATAATAATTTCTCCATAATAAACATATTCTTGCATTCATAATTATACATCAACAAATTAACACAGTACATAATATTCCATAATACATATATAATGTTTAAATACATAATGTTATTCATAATTCAAAATAACATAAATTAAAATTAAAAGTTTTCCTCAGCATTCTCCGTGGTACAAAAACAAAAATTAGTGGCATTCTTCACAGGCATGAATCCACAAGAAGCAAACTCCTACTCCAGAAATATCTAGAAAAAAAATAAAAATAATTAATGAGAATATAATTATGTGTTGATATATGAATTACAAAAAAAAAAACATAAAAATTTAACTACTGTACAATTTGAAAGATAATTAAGTAAATAATTGTGCCTAGACCGAAATCCGACTCTAACTCCCAAACCGAGAACCCGATTTGAGTTTCGTCTTCTCCCACAAGTCTCTCGTGCCAAGGCGGTCGTGTGTGCCAAGTTTTGTGCTAATCTGACGCCGTTTGGTGATTTTGGGCCATTAACACGTTGAATTCTAAGCTTTTTAAAGAACTAGTTTACCTAAAGTGAAATCCGGCTCTAACTCCCAAACCGGGAACCCGATTCGACTCCCGTCTTCTCCCACAAGTCTTAGGTGCCAAAGCGGTCGTGTGTGCCAAGTTTCGTGCTGATCCGACGCAGTTTGGTGATTTTGAGGCATTAACACATTGAATTCTAAGTTTTTTAAAGAACTAGTTTACCTAAAGTGAAATCCGGATCTAACTCCCAAACCGGGAACCCGATTCGAGTCCCGTCTTCTCTCACAAGTCTTACATGCCAAAGCGGTCGTGTGTGCCAAGTTTCATGCTGATCCAACGCAGTTTGGTGATTTTGGGGTGTCAACACCTCAAATTCTAAGTTTTTTTAAAAACTAGTTTGCCTAAAGTGAAATCCGGCTCTAACTCCCAAATCAGAAACCCGATTCAAGTCCCGTCTTCTCCCAAAAGTCTCTTGTGCCAAGGCAGTTGTGTATGCCAAGATTCGTGCTACTCCGACGCCATTTGGAGATTTGAGGCATTAACACCTCAAATTCTAAGTTTCATAAGAAACTAGTTTGTTTCTTAAGAGTGAAATCTGGCTCTAACTCCCAAACCGGGAACCTGATTCGAGTCCCTTCTTCTCCTACAAGTCTCTTGTGCCAAGGAGGTCCTGTGTGCCAAGTTTTGTGCTAATTTGATGCCATTTGGTGATTTTGAGGCGTTAACACCTCGAATTCTAAGTTTTTTAAAAGAACTAGTTTACCTAAAGTGAAATCCGGTTCTAACTCCCAAACCGGAAACCCGATGCGAGTCCCGTCTTCTCCCACAAGTCTCTCCTACCAAGGCGGTCGTGTGTGCCAAGTTTCGTGCTAATCCGATGCCATTTGGTAATTTTCAGGCGTTAACACCTTGAATTCTAAGTTTTTTAAAAAACTAATTTACCTAAAGTGAAATCTAGCTCTAACTCCCAAATCAGGAACTCGATTCGAGTCCCGTCTTCTACCACAAGTCTCTCGCGCCAAGGCAGTTATGTGTGCCAAGTTTCGTGCTAATCTGACGTCATTTGGTGATTTTGGGGCATTAACACCTCGAATTCTAAGTTTTTTAAAGAACTAGTTTGCCTATAGTAAAATCCAGCTCTAGCTCCCAAATCGGGAATCCGATTCGAGTCTCGTCTTCTCTTACAAGTCTCTCGTGCCTAGGCAGTTTGTGTGTGCCAAGTTTCGTGCTACTCCGACGCCATTTGGTGATTTTGGGACGTTAACGCCTCGAATTCTAAGTTTCTTAAAAAACTAGTTTGTCTAGAGTGAAATCAGGCTCTAACTCCCAAATCGGGAACCCAATTCGAGTCTCGTCTTCTCCCACAAGTCTCTCCTACCAAGGCGGTTGTGTGTGCCAAGTTTCGTGCTAATCCGACACCATTTGGTGATTTTGGGGTGTTAACACCTCGAATTCTAAGTTTTTTAAAGAACTAGTTTGCCTATAGTAAAATCCGGCTCTAACTCCCAATTGAGAATCCGATTCGAGTCCCGTCTTCTCTCACAAGTCTCTCGTGCCTAGGCGGTTGTGTGTTCCAAGTTTCGTGCTACTCCGACACTGTTTGGTGATTTTGGGGCGTTAACACCTCGAATTTTAAGTTTCTTAAGAAACTAGTTTGTCTAGAGTGAAATCGAGCTCTAACTCCCAAACCGGAAACCCGATTCAAGTCCCGTCTTCTCCCACAACTTTCTCGTGCCTAGGCGTTCGTGTGTGCCAAGTTTCGTACTACTCCGACGCTGTTTGGTGATTTTGGGGTGTCAACACCTCAAATTCTAAGTTTCTTAAGAAACTAGTTTGTTTATAGTGAAATCAGGCTTTAACTCCCAAACCAAGAATCCGATTCGAGTCCCGTCTTCTCCCACAAGTCTCTCGTGCCTAGGTGGTTGTGTGTGCCAAGTTTCGTGCTACTCTGACGCCGTTTGGTGATTTTGGGGCATCAACACCTTGAATTCTAAGTTTCTTAAGAAACTAATTTGTGTACAATGAAATCCGGCTCTAACTCCCAAATCGGGAATCCGATTCGAATCTCGTCTTCTCCCACAAGTCTCTCATGCCTAGGCAGTCGTCTGTGCCAAGTTTCATGCTAGTCCGACACCGTTTGGTGATTTTGAGAGGTATTTATGGAATGAAGAGAAAATGAATGAGAAATATGAAAAGAAAAAACAATAATTTATATTTCATTCATATTTTTCGTTCTTTCGTTCTTTTTTTTTTTTTCTTCTTTTTGTTCTCTTCTATAATTTTTTTCACAAACCCAAAATTTAAACACAACATAACCACTAAATGAAACTTGTACTCAAAAGGTAAATTAGGTGGAAAGTACTTGAAGAAAAGCTGCCTTACATCAATTTTTTTATTTTTTTTTTTGGATAAGTAAGTCATATTATAACCAAAAAAGAAAAATATACAATGAAGTTCAACACATAACTTTTGATGGGAGCACAAAATAAACAAAATAAACTACTCCATCAAAAACAAACTGAGCTTATAGAAAACAAGCACAACATTCCCAACAAAACAAGGATTCAGAATTTCCTTCTAGCATTCTTCAAGTCATGAAGTTTCGCTTTAAGTTTTCTTCTGTTATCCTCTTTTGAAGTGTCCCCAGAACTAGGATCACTTGGAGATGGAATCCCTCTATTTCTCAACTCTTGACTTGAATCTCCATTTCCTAACTCGTCCATATCACACGATTCAAGGACATCAAAGGAATTAGATGTTGAGGGGATAGAAGACTGCGTCTCTCTCTCTTTGTTGATCAATGGCGTTGAACCTTGCCCACCATCTCTCTCCTTTTTCTTCACCACTTCCCATTTAGTCGGAATTTGTGTTTTAGTGTCCTTGACTCTCCACTCATGTTTGAAGGAGGGAGGGTTCAAAGACTTTGGCTTTTGAGGGCACAAATTAGTGGTATGGCCAAAAGTCTTACAACCATCACACCTTTGGGGCTTCTATGGTACCTCAACTTGAATCTCATATGGGTCACCATAACCAAGATTTATTTTGAAAGACTTAGGGATCTCTTTATTTGCTGGCACTTCAATACAAATTCTCGCAAACGTAAGTCTGCTTCTCTTGAAAGTTGGCTCATCCAAATAAAGAGGAGTTCCCAAGATGCTAGCTATGTAACCCAAACCCTCTTCACTCCAAAGTTCCAAAGGAACATTGTACAACTTCACCCATAATGGCACACTTGAAAATTCACACTTTATTAGTTTTAGTCCAGGTTACCATTTTTTAATAACAATCAATCTAGCCCCAACATAATAGGGGCCATCTTCCAAGATTGTGTCCATAGCCTCTTCACTTTTTACTTTAAAAATAAAAAAACCATTGTCAATGGAGACCACGTCCTCAAGCAAATTTCCCCAAAGTTTCTCCGCCCAAGTTTTCACATAATGGAAAGAGAATCTTTTATCAATGAAGTATCCAACCAAAGCATTTTGCCAATGACAAAAACCTTTTTTTGAGATCTCAATAGGGACATTGTAAATGCCATCTACTTGGTTCTCAATCTTATGGGCACCTATTTTATACTTCAATTTTGACACCTTGTTAATCTCTTCTTTAATTAAAGAGCTCCCAACTTGTAGAGGTTTACCTGATATAACAAGTGTATCCAGACCTTCACTACCATCTTCCTTATGTAGATCAACCGAATCCTCATTTCGACAAGCTCGCACGGGCTTATCACTCTCTCGTTGCTTGGAACCCATTACTTCTTTCCTTTGATCAGCACTAAGTGAGCCAAATTTATTTGACAACATCATTTCGTTTGCCACCAATGGGGACACAGTGGTCAATTTTGGCCACTGCTCAACATCAGTTAGCACTCTAGTTGGTGTGTTCCATGCATTAGGTGTTTGATGCTGCTTTGGTGATTACTCAGGTGAGGCTTGCATTTCCACAGTCCAGCGAAACTGTGTTGTACCAAGATCACTATCATACTCAATTGAGCTATCCTCCGAATCTACGTCCCTCAATCCCCTCTTGTTTACATTTGAGGGCCCTTGCCACGGTCCCATAAAATCTCTAAGTGAAAGAGATTTGGGGGGGCCTCGAATGCGTGTAGACCAGCAGGGAAGTACATTAGGCATATCATCAGTAGATAGTTGATCCACCTGATTTACAAACTCCTTCAAAGATACCTTAGTCAAAGATTTACTTTTTGATTTACTCTTGGCTAGTTTGCTCTTAGCTAGTTTGCCCTTCTTCAATGATAGCTTACTACCCTCTCTGTCCCTCTCATTGTCCTTCTCTTTCTCTTTCTCTTTCTCCTTAATCATTTTATAACAGTACAGTGACAAGGTTTCACTGGGGCATTTTGTCGAACAGGTAAAGGGCACTTCTGTGTTGTTCCTCTCTCTGTGATGCAAATAGGGGTATTTGGCCTAGCCACCGAGCAAAACCCAGCTGCAGTCTTCCACTCCACTGTGGATGGTGCCTAGACTGTGTGGTGGTCTCTCTCTGTGATTTGGATTCAGATTATCAACACAGAAATGGCAGGCCCTCCAATTGATTCAGAGATCCCAAATTCCCCTGTAAACTCTCGACCAGTCCTCGCGAGAGAGAGAGAGAGAGATTTATGTTCCAAGGATTCGGTCTTCTCCCGCGTGCCACAATCAACAAATAGAACAGCAACAGCAGCAAGTTTATCAAGCTTCCGCCCCTACCACAGTGAAGAGAAGTTCAAAGTTTCGCGGTGTCAGCAAGCATAGATGGACAGGGCGATTCGAAGCTCACTTGAATCCCTTTTATTTTTTAGATAGCACACTAAGTGTTTGGTGTGCAATCTTGTTCATATAAGTGGCCCTTCCTCCAAGACAAATTAGCTCCCCGTCTATGAGAACAACCCTATCAGTAATTCAATAGTAGTCACTCACTCTCTCTCTCTCACACACACACACACACAAAAGTTACAATTTTTTGTTTTTTGTTTTTTTTTTTTTAATTGAAAATCATTACAAATATCATGAAACTTATACCAAATTCATCAATCAATCATTTAGAAAAAAAATCCAACAATTTACAACATGCATACAAGAAATTCAACAATCACACCAAAAAAAAAAAAAAAAAAAAATATATAGATATATATATACTCCATACCTACATACATAGATAAATGAGATATTATTATTTATTATTATTATTATTATTATGCAGAATTCCTGCACAAAAATATGTTCATAAAGATAGTGTAGTTCAAATTCAACTCTTGTATGATAAAATTTACATCTTAAAATAAATTTAGACCATACATGAAATATCCTAGGTATTTCTGTGTTTGAATTTTGTGTATGTAGGAATGCTCATATAGAAGAGGTGGAGTGGACCCATAACAATATTTGAAAAAAAAAGAAATTAGGATCAAGATGCATAAATAGATCCAAAAAAAAATTTGTGTGTTGGTTTTAGTAATAGAGAAGTTTGGGATTGGATTTTAAGAGGAGTCATGCCAAGGGAAAAATGCTATTCAACATACTACAACTCTTAATGTTGGTAGAGGAAGAAAGAAAAACAAAAGACAAGCTTTACCAGTTGTCTGGACTCTTATGTTTACTCAAGCATCTGCAGGATGAGGAATACTATAGCCACAGAAAGTCACTCTTGGACTGCATGATAATATTTACATGAGCTAAGAAATTAACAAACAGAACCTCATCAACAACCCAATTAAATGAAGAAATTAAACACAAATAAATCTACATGGTTACAGAAATACCCAAAAACTAAGTAGGAACAAAAAAAAAATGAAATTGTTACTGAAGAAATAAGAGCTATGAAAGGCCTTTTAAACTATCCATATAGGAGGCACACAATGAAACTGAGCTTGAAAAGCATCTGATTAGAACATGAAGATCAAATACAACAGTTCAAATACAAAAAACTATTTTTGAAACAGAGCATATAAACTAGGGCAATCACAAAAATCAGAGTTAGCATGGTGTGCACAAATGATTTTTGAAACAACATACGCAATTTATAACATGAAAGAATTAGAAGAGAACTGACTGACTCTTGATTAAGAGTGAATCTGACTGAATTTGCTAGTGTATGATCCTCATCAGCCAAAGGAAATGTCGATGCTGTTTGGTCCTAGAACGACGCGTGCTCCATCACCAAAAGAAATAATAATTATGGGGAAAAAAGAGAGTACAAAGTCAATCAACAAACAGAAAAATAAAAAAAATTGAATCTTCATCTATTATTATGCAATTTTCTCAAGCTTTCTAGGCTGTGCATTAACACAAATGTTCATAACTAAGCCTCAATTACTTATGTGCATATACATATATGTTGGATTGAAATGTGTGTGTGTGTGTGTGTGTGTGTGTGTGTGAGAGAGAGAGAGAGAGAGAGAGAGAGAGAGTGAGAGACAGAGAGGTTTACCTCAGTCGGCGCTGTCAGGTTTTCGTTTTAGGGCAAAACCCTAAGGGCATGTTTGATTGGGTGGATTAGAGCATGGGATTAGGATTATTTATCTGTGGGCCCAATTATCCTATGTTTGTTTTAACATTTTGGTTTAGGGTAATTAATCCAATGGATAATTAATCCAACAAATTTGTAAGATTATTAGTAATGGGGTAGGGGTGGGATTATTAATCCAATTGATATTAATCCAATTAGATAGTGAATACCACACTAATTTAATAGGATTATTAATACTTCACTATTAGTTTTGTGAATCAAACATAACCTAATAGCTCAATCGGAGGGACGGGTTGAATCAACAAAGGTATCTGAGACGCCGTACCACCGCTGCCACTGCTAGCTCTCGTCACTCGTTGCTCACCGTCGTCGCTAGCTGCTCACCGTCGTCCCCCCTTACTGCTACTGCCGCTGCCACTGCCTGCAGACGTGAAAGAGAGAGAGAGAGACGATACAGTATTTTGGAGATTTTTGAAATTAGGGGTTTTTTTATTTAAGGGATTAGGAATTAGAGATTTGAGATGGTGAGAAACAAAAAGGGGGAAAGGAATGAGGGAATTTGGATAGAAAGATGGGGAAACGAAAAGAAAAGAATAAAAGAAGAGGAGAGGCGATGTGAATGACGTGGTTTTTTTTTTTTTGTTAATTTTTTTTTTGTTTTTTTTGTAGTTAATGATTTTTTTTTTTTTTTTTAGTTACTATGGTTGAAAATTTATTTGTTCCATTTTTATTTTAATGAAAAAAATTATTATTATTTTTATTTGGTAGAAGTTGGGGTAATATTTTAATAAAAAATATTTTCCATTAAAATAAAGTTAATTTTTTGTGGTCAATTAAAAACATTTTTCTGCGGCCCATTTTTTTTGGTTACCAAGAATTATGAACTAATTTTCTATGGTAGAAAAGAGGGAGCGACAGTAGTAATGAAGCTGGTAGATAAGAGATAGTGGTGGTGGTGGTGGTGGTGGTGAAGGAAATTAGTGGTGAAGTTGTGGTAGTGGTAGAGGAGATGGAGTGGAGGTGGTGGAGGAGAGGTAATGGTAGTAGTAGTGGCAGTAGTAGTGGTGGTGGTAATGGAGTGGTGGCGATGGTGGTAATAATAGTAGTTGTAGAGGTTGAGTGGCAACAGTGGTGGTAGTGGAATAACATTTGCAGTAGTGGTGAAGGTGGTAGAGAAGATGGGTGGTGAGAGAGAGAGATGAGTGAAAGACAAATAGAAAAGAGAGATAAAGAGACAGAGATAAAGTGATGAGCAAGAGAGACAAAGTGGTTGCTAAAAGTGTATTTTCTTGTAGTAGATCGATAAATCGAGAGGGAGCTCGGTAAATAGAGAAAATGGGAGGGAGAAAGTAAGCAAGGCAAACACAGTAGGGAAGAGAAACAGATAGACAGACAAACAGACAGGTAAACAGAGAGAGAAAGAGAGATAGAAGAGTGATGAATAAGAGAGAGAGAAAGAGACAAAAAAAAGAGAGAAACAAAAGTTGAGTGAGAGAGAGGAGGGAGAGAGAGAGAGAGCGAAAAGAGATAAACGAAAGAGAGACAGAGAGAGATGAGCGAGACAGATAAAGAGAAGAGAGAAAAAGAGAGAGAGAAGAGGGACGGAGAGAGAAGAGAGATGGGCGAGAGACACAGAGAGAAAGAGACAGACAGATAGACAGACAGACGAACAGACAGAGACGAGTGATGAGTGAGAGAAAGAAAGAGAAAAGAGACAGAGACAGAGACACAGAGAGAAAAAGAGAGAGAGATAGACAGAGAGTGATGAGTGAGAGAGAGAAAGAGAAGAGAGACAGAGGCAGAGAGACAGGAAGATGAAAAAATGGGTGAAAAGAGAAATGTTATATCAAAAGAGTAAGACGATGTTGTTTTTAAAAAAAAAAAAATTGTGACAGAAAAATGACGTTGCATTTATTTAAACCATTTTGTGACTATATATATATATGAAGCCGTCTCAAAGCCACAATATATATATATATTTTTTTTACTTTTCTTTTCTTTTTTTTTTGCAACGGTACCTATTACAGTCGCAAAAAACTCTTCTTTTTTTTTTTTTGTGACTGCAGCTGGTGCCGTCGCAAGAAAACTCTATTTTTTTGCGACAGCAATCTCTATCGTTGCAAATACTCTTTACTTTTTTGCGACAGCAAGTTGTGCCATCGCAAAAAACTCACATTTTTTGCGAGGGCAAGTTGTGCCGTCTCAAAAAGTCACATTTTTTGCGACGGCAAGTTGTGTCCTCTCAAAAAGTCACATTTTTTGCGACGACAAGTTGTGTCGTCTCAAAAAACCACATTTTGCGACGGCAAATGGGCCGTCGCAAAAAATTCCATCTCATAAGCCCACTTTTCTTGTAGTGTTTTTTTGGTGTCTTGAAGCTTTTGTCATGTGGCATTTATATAATAAATAAATAAATAAAATAATCTACAATAACTTCCCACTCAATCACATTCTCTACATAACTAGTCTCTTCTCCAATAACTTACTTTTATCATTTTTATTTTTTATTTTTTTTCTTTCTTCCTCTCTTTCTATGATGGTTTTCTCTTTTAAAGAAAATACAAAATTGTTTGATACAATTATGACAAAGAAAGTACAAACTAATAAAAAACTATCTTTTGTTTCTTTTTTGATGGTAAGTGATCTACGAGTTTTCAAATTTTATATTATCAATGATTGAAACTTTTGTTTATTTGTTTTGTTTTTGGTATAAATTTTGTTCATTTTTTTTTTCTTCCTCTCCTTTTACCATCATTCTGTTACATTTTTTTTTTCTGTTTTTTTAACATTTTGATTTTTCAAAGAAGGAGACTGAGTATGTTGAAGATGCCCAAAGTGCAGACTCATACAAGAGTTGGCTCTTTGGTGAGTCATTATGCAGAATTTACATTCATAGAATTTGTATTCTTGTATTTTTTTCCTAGGTTATTTTACACAAATTTATACAATTTTTTTTTTCTCTCCAAAAGTTGTCTTACAACTTATATGCATAATTCCAGTTCAAAAACTTATATACATAATTTATTTATTTTTCTAGATTATTTACAACTTTGTGTTGACTTTTCAAGTAGTTACCAATCAATATTTATTTATTTTTTTCTTTGATTGAATAAAAAAAAAAGGCGTTCTGGATTTTTATAGTAGTATAGATAATATATATATATGTATATATCTAATTTTAATATCCACCAATAGTTCGTATAAGAAATTGAGTTAATTAACCAAACTACTGTAAAATAATGAACCAGCTTTATCACTACAACAACTGCATCAAGCCCATCGGACAATTAACTCAACGTCCATGAAAAATAGATAAACAGTGACCCATATTTATTGGAAAAAGAAATTCAAGAAATAAATATAATAATAGGGTAAATTACATATACCTCCTTTGAGGTTTAGCTAAATTACAAATACCTCCCTGAGGTTTTGAAAATTACATCATGCCCCCTAAAGTTTATTTTTTCATAACAATTTGCCCCTAAGGTTTAAATTTCATAACAAATTACCCCTAATTTGTTATACAAATATAGCATTCAGGGGAAAATTTGTAATTTCTCAAACCTCAGGGGTATTTGTAATTTAGCCAAATCTTGAGGGGTATCTGTAATTTGCCCTATATAATATGTATTTTGTTTGTTTGTATAAATAATGTAATCCTTTAATGGTTTTTTATTTCTTCTTTATGTTGCAAAAATAAAATAAAATAAAAAACTCAATTTTCATTTTCTTCATTACGTTGATTAAAAAAATACAAAAAAATAAAATTAACTGTATAGATTTTGTGTATATATTATCTTTGTGAGTATATTTTTATTTTCTTTGTTTATAGATTTTGTGCACACATATATTAGATGCTTTACAGATAGTATAGATAGATGCCAATTTTACAATATAAACTTGAATTTAAATTATATAGATTATCATTCTAAGTATAAATTTATTTTTTATATATAAATTTTATTGTATACATTTTAAATATATATATAAAAAATTATGACTTCGTATTCTTTAGAAGAAAAGCTCTTTGCTTTCTTTTTTTTTGTATATTAATTTAACAAGTTAATAGAGAAGCCAGAAAAAGAAATCAAAAAAAGAAGAAAAGAAGGTTTTACTCATATTTTTTTTTTTTAAAGTTAGGCAAACTATTTTACAATTTCTAAATTGTTTCTAAAAAAGTAGTATTCCAAACTTTTCAAAAAAAAAAAAAAAAAAAAAATGAGGATGTTCTTAAACATTTTTTGAAACACAAATAATAACAATAATAATAATAAGGGAGACTTATTTATAAGTCATTTTTCATACACTTATGGTAGGCTAAATCCTGTGTAATTTCTTATAGAGTCTCAAGTCCTATTTAGATAGGAACGTATTCCACAAGATCCTACATAAATGTAACGTAATGTGATACTTACATAAACGTAACGAAACATGACGCCTATATAAACGTAACGTAACGTGACGCCTACATAAACGTAACGTAATGTGTCACGTTACGTTTCGCAAACTTAATGAGTTTTTATTTTTTTAAATTGAATGTGAAAATATTGCTGATTTATGTTGGTGTCACGTTACGTTTCATATAAATATGATTTATGACAACATTCAATTTCCTATTTCCTATAGGAAATTGAATGTTGCCATAGATCATAGGTGTCACGTTACGTTTATGTAAATATGATTTATAGTAATAGATCATAGGTGTCACGTTACGTTTATGTAGGTATCACGCTACGTTACGTTTATGTAGATATGATTTATGGTAACATGCAATTTCCTATACGTTTATGTAGGCGTCACGTTACGTTATGTTTATATAGATATGATCTATGGTAACATTCAATTTCCTATACATGGTTTTACTATTATTTATGATACTAACAACTAATATTGAGGGTAAATGTGTTAACAAATTTCCCATAGGATTTATGAGAACATAAATTTTTTAGTAGGATCATATGTAGCATAAGTCTCCCTAATAGGACTTATAAATAATTTTTCCTAATAATAATAATAATAATAATAATAAACAAAAAAAATCTCTTAATTATTGGATGAATGAGAATTGTATGTTAAAAATATATTCCAAAAGTTAATTTATTTTACAAAAAAGAATGAGAAAGAAATAGATATTCAGAATAATTTTAAATTTCAATATATTCCAAAAGTTTCATTATATCAAGTTGCTTAGGAAAAAAATTTGACTATTATTTTACTTCGTTTATATCAAAAACAATTCAATGTAATTGTTTATATTTCTTTGGGTATATCGAGGGAAGAAACTAGAATTTCAATTACGGAGGGGCCGAGATATGACAAAAAAAAATCTTTTATATATCAATTGTTATCTAATGTCATATTTCAATTCAAAAATAAAAAATAATTAAGATTTGATATTAAAATAAGGGAATCGTTATTCTCATTCAACTTTATTCCAAATATACTCCTAACTTTATTTTTATTATTCATAGAAAGGAGTATATTTGGAATAAAGAGGAGTGAAAATAGTAACTATGTATAATAAAGAAAAACAATGAAGTATATTTGGAGTAAAGTAGAATAGGAGTAAGGACTCCCTTAAATAATACATAAAATTTATTATCTATTTAGTCTTCACATTATCAAAAAAGAAATCATATCTACTCAACTTTAATATATAAATAAAAGAGAAATAATAAATTAGTTGATTCTTTGTATATGCTCACTCAATTATCTATTAAAGTGAAAGTAATTTTTTTTTTCTTTTCAAATTTCAAAAGTTTTATTAGGTCTCATGTGAATCTCATTAATATGATATTAGCATTATAAATATGCTTCATGTGGTGATAAAAAAATATAATTAATATATTATTACTGTTAAATTGTGCTTTTATTAAATAAATTAAAAATATATAATAATTCTATTTTTTTTGGTGTTCCAATTCTTTCATACAGATAAACTTGCAAAGTTTTCAATTTTCCCTAGGTTGATTTCAATTCACAACAATCCAATAATTCATATTTCAACCTCAAAGTCGAATAAACACGCCCAATTTCATGTTTTAAAAATTAATTGAGCAAAACCCTATTTATTAAACAAGTTTTAAAACTAGGGTTTGTAGAAAATTAGGCGTTTTCTCTATTTCATGAATTAGGGACTAATTTCCATCATCAACAACCATAATCCTCAATAATAGACATAATTCCATCCTTAATCATGAATTATTGCCTCCATCCTTCCAAATCATTTATTAGCAAACACTAGGGGTGAAATCGGTGCAATTCGGCCGATTTTTTTGTAGTTTTTGTATCGAACCGAATTAATCAGTTTTATGTTTTTGGAAACTGAACAGACTACAATACATATATATTTTTTTTAATTTCACACACACATAATGTGTGCCCCACCACTAGTTTTCCTAAAGCCAACCCATAAAAATGTTGTTCTACACAACAAGAAGACGGCAGCTGTGCTTGTGTTTTAATTTTAATAAACAAAACGACACTATTTGGTAACACCTACCCTGCTTATGTAACTGCCTAGTATAAATCCTTATTAATAATATAAACTCTCAATATTTAACATTATTTACAAATCATATACGTATGGGTTGACTAAATAAAGTATTGAGAGCTACTAATACTCTTATCCTTTTCTCTTTTTTTTTTCTCTCTTTACAACACTCACCGCTTTTATTTTTAATTATAATTTTATTCTAACATAAAATTCATATTTTATTATCATTCTTAATTTTCTAAATCCTAATCTTAATCCCAGACTCATCCTCACAATAGCTCTAGCCGGTACCTTCTCCTATCTTATTTGTCATCACCTGACTTTCTACAATCCATCACAGCCACCATCGTCCCTTTGTTAGCTTCACTCCAACACACCCCACAACCCTTCACCGCCACTTGGTCCCAACTCTTGCAATCGACTGTGTGTGAGAGTAAGTTCGTATGTGTGTGAGTGTGCGCACGTGAGAGAAAGAGAGAGAGAGAGAAGAAAAAGAAATGAGAGGGTTGAGGGGTCACATGTATAGTGAAGAAGAGCATATGGTGTAGTACGGGTAATGGTGGGGGCAACGGATGATGCATCACGAAGATGGAGGAGAAAGTGTGGTGGAGAGGAGGGTCGCCGGTGGCAAAGGTAGAGACAAAATTGCAATTTGGGGGGAGGGGGGCTAAAAAAATAAGAGTACACCAAATTTGATCATATGGTAAATTTAGTCAAATCGGATTGTAATAAGTAATCAAGTTGTAATAAGTTTTGAATTACTCGAGTAAAATTATTGAAATATTACTTAAATTCTTGTTTTATAATTTTGTGTATATATTAATTAATACTTTGTAAAATTTTAAGATATTGACTATGCAGTATTGAAATTTTGAAAATAAATCCAAGCAGGCTAATGAGCTTGTTAAAATAATTTGACGTTCTTATTGTGCTTTTCAAACAAATTCATCTAGACAACAAGAGTTCTAAAGTGGCCAAGATAAAAAGTATTGTCTCCAATTTAAATGTATATTTCAATTATGAAAAATACTAAATTATTTTAAATTTTAAGTAGAATTTGCTTTCAGAATGACATCTTAATGACATATGTGTAAATTATGATCATAATAATAGGTATAATATTTTTAAAATGAAAAGACCACAAAGTCACATTATTCACATTATTTTGTATAATAATTATATATTTTTTTATGTTTATATATCATTATTCAAGTAGTCAAATTTTAAAGGAAACATTTCAGTGGAGTGTATATTTTGAAAAATAATAACAGTTTAATAGTAAGATTTATAAAATATTAGGATAAATTACAAATACACTTCTTGATATTTACTCAAAATATGATTTGCTCCCTGTAATTCTAGAAATTACATTACGTTCCTTGACGTTTCTAATTTCATAACAAATAGCCCATTTTATTATTAATTCATCAAATCAATTGAGAAAACCAAAGTGTGTGCACCAAGTCACATGACCTGACAGTCCATCTGCATATTCCCACAAAATAAGGGCATGCTCACCATAGGGTAAATCAGTGAATTCACTGTTGCCATGTGACTTTTTGAATTAAGAATCACACATATATCAAATTGGTGTTGAGATAAACCAATTGGGTTTTAAATTGCTTACTAGAGTCATCATTTTGACTGGACGTT
This sequence comes from Camellia sinensis, assembly GCF_004153795.1. NCBI lineage: Eukaryota > Viridiplantae > Streptophyta > Magnoliopsida > Ericales > Theaceae > Camellia > Camellia sinensis. Next base: position 539,356 of record NW_021025170.1, on the reverse strand, counting down.
AAATAAAAAATTATGACAAATAAGTATTTGTAATTTTTCAAACAATATGAGACAATTCATATTTTAAACAAATCTCAAATAGTATATTTATAAATTACTCTAAATATTAATAATAAAAATTTTAAACTTTTCTATCAAATTGAAATAACTTTGTGAAAATACCACTGGCTGATATTTTCCTAATTTTAAAAGTCAAATTTAGAGTTAATTTTTTTGACAATGCTAATTGATCTTTTTTTTATCAAAAATGCTAATTGATCTGATCACACTTTTATAAGACCTTGTTCTTGCAAGCATGATCAACTTTTTGCAAGAGTCAAAGTTATACAAACACCTCCACATTAAAACATTAACACGTTACATATATATATATATATATTGTACGGGGAAGAAATAATTCTCCTCGTTAATCCTGTTGATCAAGTTTGCGCTCCTGTAGACGTCCCCGAATGTCCCGGGAGGAAATTCCCCGTTCTGTTCGTTTGGGCTCACTACAGTTTAGGACTCAATGTCACGACCCTGTATCTAATCTCGCAGAGTGCAATGCAAGACCGATGAATCATCAAAGAGTCCGAATCTGGCAAATCGTTTTTGAAAACAGATTTTTTTGAAAGAAGTGCCAAACATGGACTGCTTTGCCAGATACAGAGTCGCCACCTAAATATTTTATTTTGGAGAATTTAGGAAACCCT
>NW_021025170.1:508242-526667 GCF_004153795.1 Camellia sinensis | reverse complement strand
CGGTCCGCCATGACCCCGTACAGTGTCTGCTACAACGGTCCGACATGACCCCGTAAACTGTCCTGCTAAATCGGTCCGACATGACCCCGTAAACTGTCCTGCTAAATCGGTCCGACATGACCCCGTAAACTGTCCTGCTAAATCGGTCCGACATGACCCCGTAAACTGTCCTGCTAAATCGGTCCGACATGACCCCGTAAACTGTCCTGCTAAATCGGTCCGACATGACCCCGTAAACTGTCCTGCTAAATCGGTCCGACATGACCCCGTAAACTGTCCTGCTAAATCGGTCCGACATGACCCCGTAAACTGTCCTGCTAAATCGGTCCGACATGACCCCGTAAACTGTCCTGCTAAATCGGTCCGACATGACCCCGTAAACTGTCCTGCTAAATCGGTCCGACATGACCCCGTAAACTGTCCTGCTAAATCGGTCCGACATGACCCCGTAAACTGTCCTGCTAAATCGGTCCGACATGACCCCGTAAACTGTCCTGCTAAATCGGTCCGACATGACCCCGTAAACTGTCCTGCTAAATCGGTCCGACATGACCCCGTAAACTGTCCTGCTAAATCGGTCCGACATGACCCCGTAAACTGTCCTGCTAAATCGGTCCGACATGACCCCGTAAACTGTCCTGCTAAATCGGTCCGACATGACCCCGTAAACTGTCCTGCTAAATCGGTCCGACATGACCCCGTAAACTGTCCTGCTAAATCGGTCCGACATGACCCCGTAAACTGTCCTGCTAAATCGGTCCGACATGACCCCGTAAACTGTCCTGCTAAATCGGTCCGACATGACCCCGTAAACTGTCCTGCTAAATCGGTCCGACATGACCCCGTAAACTGTCCTGCTAAATCGGTCCGACATGACCCCGTAAACTGTCCTGCTAAATCGGTCCGACATGACCCCGTAAACTGTCCTGCTAAATCGGTCCGACATGACCCCGTAAACTGTCCTGCTAAATCGGTCCGACATGACCCCGTAAACTGTCCTGCTAAATCGGTCCGACATGACCCCGTAAACTGTCCTGCTAAATCGGTCCGACATGACCCCGTAAACTGTCCTGCTAAATCGGTCCGACATGACCCCGTAAACTGTCCTGCTAAATCGGTCCGACATGACCCCGTAAACTGTCCTGCTAAATCGGTCCGACATGACCCCGTAAACTGTCCTGCTAAATCGGTCCGACATGACCCCGTAAACTGTCCTGCTAAATCGGTCCGACATGACCCCGTAAACTGTCCTGCTAAATCGGTCCGACATGACCCCGTAAACTGTCCTGCTAAATCGGTCCGACATGACCCCGTAAACTGTCCTGCTACAACGGTCCGACATGACCCCGTAAACTGTCTGCTACATCGGTCTGACACGACCATACCGTGTCTCCTATCCTGTTTTATTTGTCAGTTTATTTTTTTCTGTTTTGTTACTCTCTTCAAACTTAAGTTGGTTAGTTCCTATCCTCCTTGAGTTTGAGGGGGGCTGTTAATGTACACTAAACCTAACCCACTAACCTAACCCACTACATCCACCCCACTAAACCTAACACACTTACCATCTCCACTACCACCCACCACCTCCACTACCATCCACTACCACCACTCACTAACCCAAACCCTCTCCTATATAATGCCACTCTGATTTGTAATACTATATATCAATATACACAACAATCTTGTAATACATATCAATCAATAAAAATACATCAATTTATCTTACATCTATATCTATAATCAGTTCTGTTTTTACTGTGAATTTCAATTTAGAAGGTTTATCTATTTCACCCTATATATATGTATATATATGATTGCAGTATCTGAAGAGGAAGAATCAAAAGCCCCTCTTTGAAGCTTTACAGAAAGTCAAAGAAGGTGCCTAAAATTTCATGTTGTTTGAAATTATTGCAAACTGTATTCTCTCTCAATTTTGTTTCTAAGTCTAATTATTATATTATTTATGGAAATGTGGGTTGGGAGCAGAGTTGATGGTGTTAGGGTTCATTTCGCTACTTCTGACTGTATTCCAAGGCAGTATAATCAAGATATGTGTTAATCAGAGTGTTACCCATCACCTCCTTCCTTGTAAGCTCCCATCACAATCTTCTTCCCACCAAGGAGATTCTTCTTCTAACACCACTGAAACTACTTCCCATCATCGCCGTTTGCTCGCTGAACAATTACCCGGGGCCAATTACTGTGCTGCGAAGGTGATCGGATTATCCCCTTGCCTCCCCCCTTGATTCTGTTTTTGTAATCTAACTATACTAACATTCTAATGCTTTGTTTGACAACAAAACAAAAGAATCTTACCACATACTAGTTTTATAATCTTCTGCTGTAATTGTGTGTTTATCGTGACATAGATACGTCTTTGGAAGCACTGGGAAGACTCCATTGCAAAAGATAATTATGATACAAAACAAGGTGAGAGTTACTGCCCATTAAAGCTCAACAAAATTTGCTCTGTTTTTTTTGGTGACTATTTTAATTATGGTGTGTATGCACATGCCATGCACATATGCATTTACGTGATAGATTTTCACTCTTAGGAGTATGTTATGGAAACTGTTCAATATGGATCATATTTCTTCTACTAAAGAAGACCTGAATTCAACTAAGGTCTATGTTAACCGATTGATTGTGAAGACTTTAAGCAGTTGTTTGCTTCTGCTGTTATTATTAGAATTATGAAAAGAATACACTTTGGGAATCTGATTTTATTTATCAAAAAAAAAAAAGAAAAGAAAAGAGAATCTACTTTGGGAAAGGAAGAAGAAAATAAAATTGTGACACCAATGCTCTTGGCATAAGATAGTAAATATTTTGGAGCTTAATTGCTTTCATCCTGTGTCCTCTGTAAGTTTTACTTTGATCTGGTTCATAATACTTCTAGTCTGTGCACGTTATTTGTGCAGTTATGGAACCTAAGCTCACTGATGTCCATCAACATGACTTCATCAAGGGTCGCTTTCTGGGTATTGGTAAAAATTCAGTGATGTTAGGCTGGTTGGTAAGTTCTTATCCTCTCATGGTAGAATGCGTCTTCCATTCTCCCATTTTGCAGAAAATGGTACTGTTTGACATTTCTGCATACCTCTGATCCTATGATGCCTAATGTTTCTCCTAAGACATTGGTTTCACCTTGATCCATTATTTTCTTTAATAGTAGACCTTCAAGATGATATGACACAAACTGGCGTAACATCCTAAGTCTGTTGTGGCTTGGCTGCGCCAGCCCTGGCTTGGTTTCACCTTGCTCCATTCTCCCATTCTGGTCTTGTTGCTTTGTATTTTAGCAATATCCAGTTTACAAATTGAACCAACTATCACTTAAACATTGCTCTTAATTGTGAAATATAAAATAATGTATCTTGAACTGTCTCATTGTTGGGTAGCTATATAATCTGAAACTACTTGAATGATATGCTTATTGTTTTCTAAAATGCATTGAGTCATATTTGTAATGCCTTGTTATGTTGTACTTTTCAGTATTCCTTTTTCAAGCAATTTTATGGATCCGTCACCAGATCAGACTACATGACACTGAGACTTGGTTTTATCATGGTAAGTATCTGATGTATGGTTTGTGTTTGCTTTTATATTTGTTTATTTTTCTTATTGCTACTTCACAAGCATTTGCGTTAATGTTGAATATTTTTTTTTTTACTGGTAGACACATTGCAGGGGAAACCCAAAGTTCAATTTTCACAAGTATATGATCCGTGCCCTAGAAGATGATTTTAAGAAAGTTGTTGGTATAAGGCAAGTGATAACTGGGATTACCTGTTTAAATGCTAAAGCTTCTTATGCCTCCTTTTGTTTGTTCATTGGGCATATTGCCAAAATTAATTATTTATTTTCTTAGGAAAAAAAAAGAAGAGTTTTTAGTGCTGGTTTTCCATTGTTTAGTACTAGGAGGGTATTGCCTAAAAATAGAATTTCCTTTTATTTTAATATCCATCTTTGTTCCTTTTTTCTTTTTTTCATGGGTTAATATCAGATTTGGTTGGTTGCAGTTGGTATCTATGGATATTTGTGGTCATCTTCTTGTTGCTGAATGTCAGTGGTATGTTACTTTCACTCTAAATCCTAATGCCAAATGTTGTCAAGTGAATTGATTATTTTCTTGCGCTTTAATTTTAGTTTCATGTTGTTGCTCAATGTTATTGGGGTTCAGTCAAATGTTTAGGTTTGTTACTCAAAAAGTGTTTGGAGTTTTCTATTTTTTTTTATTTTTTTTTTTTTTGTGTGTGGGTGCTCAAATTAGATGGGAAGAGGGACTCTTCCAAAGTTACAGTGACAAGTTCCTGAACACAAAAGTTGGTCTCCTCCCAAATTTCTGGATTCACCTGCACAAATCTCTGTGATATAATGATATTCATTATCCTTTTTTTAAAAAAAATTTGTGTCATTATATTATTGTTTCTGGTTTTGGCACATGTTAAGATATCTAGATGAAAAGTGATTTACTATTTTTTTTTTCAGGGTGGCATACCTATTTTTGGATAGCTTTCATTCCTTTCATCGTGAGTTGTTCTAATATAATCTGTGTACTTGGTCATGCATTTTTTTCCTATCATAATTGTCTTCTCAATGTTTTATTTTACTCCTCAAAAAATTATGTTTAATGAATATGTCAATTTTTTTATATCTTGTGTTTGCTTGCTGTTTTATCTGAACTTGTATAAAATCCTTTGAATTTCAAGTTTCAATTCCCATAAGACGTATTTAAATTTGTGAAGAGCATGTGCTCCACCTGCACATTGTGATCTTTGAGTAGCTATTTTGTCCTGGGTGCATGTTATAGTGCTTGTAACATTTTACTTATAGCAAATGAACAATTGTGTTTCTCTTTGCATGTTAGCTTGGATTTCCATTTTGGAAATCAAGTACCGAAAATTTTTGGTTGTGGGTTAAGAGCAGCGTACAACTGCTTGATGTATTAATAAGTTGTAGCATGCTCTCACAATATGTTCTTTCACCCTTATTTTTTATGCCCATAACTGAGATTCATTCATTGACAGTTACCATAGTTATGAAGCCTGTTAACCAATATTTAACTAATGGTGGCTTGAATATGAACTATCAAACAATTTTGAATTTCAAGCGCGATGGCCAAAGCCACTTGAAGGGCGTAATAAACTAATAATTTGAATTGCACTCCCATCAATGAAGTTACCAAGCAAGACAAAATTCATAGAAACCATCAGATTATAAGAAATAATTAACTCAAATTTATTCTAGTACTTTATATTTAAATAGTAATTATTTATATTTACCAAAAAACAATTTGTAGTTGACACTAATCTCCAATATTTATTCATATTTCAACTATAAATAACGATGGTTCTGTCTATTCAATGCTACTGTATCTGATGCATCTCTCTTTTTTTTTGGTTGAAATACCTGATACATAAGCATTAGTTAACAAGACATGGGAACTTTAAAGCACTTCCAATGGTTTGTCTTTATCTTCCAATGGTTTGACATAGAACTTTAATGGCTAATGGGTAGTTCTTATGAAAGTGTTATTGTCTATGGCGTCTCTTATATGTAATTATATCTGTTATTTATTTTTCAGCTACTACTAGCTGTGGGCACTAAGCTGGAGCATGTAATCAGCCAGTTGGCTCATGAGGTTGCAGAGAAACATGTTGCAATAGAAGGGGAATTAGTAGTTCAACCTTCAGACGATCATTTTTGGTTTCATCGGCCCCGTATTGTCCTTTACTTGATACATTTCATACTATTCCAAAATGCTTTCGAGATAGCATTTTTCTTCTGGATATGGGTAAAGCTGATATGAAATTGCTTCTTCTCATTTTTCTTAGAACTAGTATTTCCAGATATTTTTATATGCTTGAATCACTTGCAGGTTCAATATGGTTTTGACTCTTGCATAATGGGACAAGTCCGTTATATAGTACCGAGGCTTGTTATAGGGTGAGAACCATTGACAGCTTTTCTCCTTGAATTCTTTCTCATTTTGGCTTTTCTAAATTTTAGTGTCTCTCTGAATATGTGTATACACACTATATGATGCATTGTTTTGTAATCCTAATTCGATTTGTTTACTGTTAAGAGTTACAATGAACATTATCATTTGTCCTTTTAGGGTATTCATCCAGGTGCTCTGCAGTTATAGCACCCTGCCACTCTATGCCATCGTAACACAGGTAAGTTCAATGGCAGTCTAATGCAATAATAATATAACTTGGCATGTGATGGACAAATCTGACCCCATTTATTTGTTCTTTTTCACTTTATTTTTTTCTTGTGCGCGCGCAATGAAATGAAGATGGGAACTTCTTTCAAGAAAGCAATATTTGATGAGCATGTGCAAGTGGGGCTTGTTGGTTGGGCTCAGAAAGTGAGGAAGAAGCAGTTGAAGGCGGCAACTAATGTCTCTGTTGGAGGAAAATCTACTGATGGTTCAACTACGGGAATTCAGTTGGGAAGACTTGCCGGCAAGGAATCTGCACCAGAGGATATTTCGCCCACAACTGCTGCTGCTCAAGGACATAATAAATAAGATCTTCAGACTTTTGGAAATGGTAGTAGGCACAGGCTTCTCTCTCTCAATTTTAATTTTGTCGGTTTTGTGCCCATGATGGCAATATATCTATATGAATGATTAAAACTCGGTTGAATCTCAGGTGTGTATATTTTGTGGGCTTAATAGAAGTAATTATATTAATTATGTCAGCGATTTGCCCAGTTTTGAAGTATGGTTATTCCTCGAGATCATCTTCCTCTCCAAAACCCTGTAGTAATTGGAGCCCTGTGCACTCACTGAGTATGAGGGACCTAAATGATTTTTATCTGTGAAAGAAAACTGTCAAAGCTTATGAGGTTCTTTCTTATACATATTTCATACATGTATGTGTATACATAGCTATTTGGAGTATGAGCTACCTGGTTGGTACATTGTATTATTAATTTTTTCACATATATATGTCCTTACTTTATGTAATATATATGTATATATACACACACACATGCAAGTGAAATAAAACGATAAAAGTGTATAAGGTGATAAATATTATTTGTGGAAACCTAATTAATTTGTTAAATTCTTAACTGGAAAAACTATATGCATAAAAACAAAAATAGGGTGGATATATATGTATGCTATATCACTTATGTTTTTTTATCATTTTATTATGTAAAATGGTGATAAAAAATTGGTGAAATAATGATTTTTTATTAGGGTGATTGATTAATAAATCTCATATTTTGGACTTGTGATCCATGTGGGCGGTGTTTTTGGGAACTGGATTTTTGGGTTTTTTTTTTTGTTTTTCTTCACTACAAAACAAATATTTTACAAAATCAAAAAAAACAAATCTAAACAAAATATCACATTAAACGCTATAATCATTTTATTTTTTCTCTTACAAATATCACATCCAACCACAAAAAGACCCAACTATCTTCCCAAACACAAAAAAACAAAAAACAAAAAAAAATTCAATAATATCTTACAACTAAAAAAATTTACAAAAAAACTCATTTTCCAAACACTCACATAGTCTCATATTTTTTCTTGTGATCCATTTAGTCATTTTGAATGTGTAATAACTTATTTGTCTGTCACATTGTAGTGTTACATTTGAGAAGTTATGTTGGAGTGCTATGTTTGAAAAAAATACACTAATGTTATGTTTTGTTGGGGGATTTGGAGAGGGATTTGGAAAGGAAAAGAGAAAAAATGTGTAAAACTAGGTGAAATATAGGTATGTTTTATTCATATTTTACTTATCTTTTCTATTTTTCTTTCTAAATCTCTACTCAAATCCACCAACCAAACACAACATAAAGAGTTTTTTAGTATTACGTTGGAGTGTCATGTATAATTCACATAACACATAATCACATAATTAGCAATAAATATATAATTAATATAATTATAATTAATTTATCTAAGGATGTGGTCGTCCACCAAGGATCCTCTAGAGTATTTTTTTCTTAAAGTTTCCTAAAGTGGTGTATTGTGTGGTTGAGATTTAATACTGAAAAATTGATGTGACTTGTCATTAAATCTCAACCACACAATGCACTGCTCTAGGAAATTTTAGAAAAAAAAAACTCTAGAGGATCCTTGCTCGTGGTTGTCACAATACTGCGACAGCCAAACGGTGGCGTTTTGTTTGTAAAAAAACAAATGAACACATGCCTTAAGCCGCCATCTTGCTGTAGTGTATGCGTAGAACAACCCTGTTATGTTTGGTTTGACTTTAGGAAAATAAGAAGCTAAAAAAAATAAAAATAAAAAATTGAAACAATAGGTTTGATTAGTTGAAAAAATATATGTAAAAAATTGTATAAAAATTGAATTTTATAATATTTTCATTTGTCTCAAAAAAAAATTTTGCAAAAATAAATTTCAAGGTGAATTGCACCGATATTTCTTATTTTATAAAAAATACAAATATAAGCGATATGTAGCCCGTAAGGATATTTTTTATTTTATAAAAAATCCAAATATGAGCGACATGCATCACGTAAGGGTAAATTTATAAACTATATCAATTTACTAAGTTAGTATCAACTAACTTAGTAATTATTTTTCATAAAAAATCCTAACATCATTATCAATTGGACCAAATTGACACAAAAATTTAAAAAAATTAAGAGTCAAAATTGAGCTAATTGAAAGTGTAAGAACTAATATAACACAAAAGACAAAATTTAGTAGAGGTGAGCGCGAGTTGGTTGCAGCCATGAAACCTCCGATCCGTCATCCGTCTGCCAGATTGGCGGATTAGAGAAAATCAATCCGCATCCGTCCAATCCGGCGGATCTGGATTGAGCATATTAGAGGATGAAGTTTGACAGTTTAAAATTTTATAAATTTTCAACATAATTCAATTTGTGTACTTCTTAAAAAAAAATATTACAGCCAATTACTTAAAAAAGTATTACAATCACTGCGTGCCTCATCCAAAGAAAAGAAAGTTTGAAACTTTTGAATATTACAATCACTGCATGCCTCATTCACACATTACAATCACAATATGTCTCATCCACATAAAGTATTACAATTTGTGATTCTTAAAATATAAAAATAATTCAAACTACCAAAACCATGAACAAAGCAGTAATAGAGATTGTATGCCTCTGTATTGTTACATTTATATCTATTTTTGAAAACAAAAATCAACCAACATATATTATCTTTTTTATTTATTATTTTTAGAATTAAATTTAAAAACAAAAAAATACAGATAAATAATATATTTATTTTTTTCAATTCAAATTGAAAACTCTTTTTCAATAGAATATTTAAACTCTTTTTCAATTAAAAATATAAACAGAATATCTAAACAAATTGAAAACATAAAATCTTACAAATTATTAGGGGTGCTCGCGGTTCGGTTGCGGTTAAAGAAATCTCAAATTCGCCATCCCTCCAAAATTAGGCGGATTGGAAAAAATCAATCCGCAACCGTCCGCTCGTCATTACACATCCGTCCAAAATATGGTGGATCGGTTCGGATTTGTAAGTTTGGGTGAATTAATATATTCGTTACTCATCCCTAAAATTTAAAAAGAAAACTTGGCATGGATAAGCCCACAAGGCGTACGGCCTATAGTAAACCACCCCAAACCCATCGCTTGGGACCAATGACATAACCCGGTTGGCAAAGCCCAGGACAGTTGGAGGCCATCTAGACATTGAGGGCCAATGGCATTTGGGCACATGGCAGGTGGCATACGGGCCACATCAGCAGACAAAGATCTGCAGAGTTATTATCACAACACATCACCATTAATGCATCCCATCACAGCATTTATTACGACAACACCCCCCCGCCGGAACAGAGCCTCCATCACCCTGAACAAGGTAAGCTACAGCACAGGCTTTCGGCGGAAGGAAGCACGTCACAAGAGACAGGAAAAATGATAACGAAAGGATATAAGTAAGGATAGGAGAACAAGAACAAGGTTAAGCTATCTCTCTCTCTCTCAATCCCTCTCTACACAGTTTTTCTCCTACTCCTTCCTCTACTAATTCTCACACCGGAGGGTTCACTGGGGGACTACCCCGTTCCCCTCTGGGCTTGCATGCAGGTCATTTGACGGAGTCATCTCCCTGAGCCAGAGTCTGAAGAGCCTGGACCAGTTCGACCCATCCACCCGGAAGGCAGAACCTTATCACCTTATCAGTTGGCGCCGTCTGTGGGAACGCAGTGGTTTATTCGTGCGCTAGTTGTGTTCACTACCGCCGGAGCCCTCCCTTCTCACCATCACCTTCCCCTCTTGCCCGTCCAGGTGCATGGTCACGACTAGGTCCATGGCTTCCCATCGCAACACCGCCGATCACCAAACAGATCCTTCCCACCCAACCAACCCACCACAGTACATCATCGAGCTCACCAACAGCATTAACCGCATGGCCGAGCAAAACCAGGCCCTGATCAATGCGTTACTCCAGAGAAACCCCCCCGTTCCACCTCCAAATATTCCGCCCAACCAAGGACTAACCCCAGGCCATACTGCCCCACAACCCCCTCCGCCTAACCCAGGAGGTTCGCAGCTCCTTCCTCCCCAACATGAAAACCTACCACCTCCACCTCCACGCCCGCCAGTCGCAGCATTGGCTCCTGAGGGGGAAGCTAGCAGTGTCCAGCCTCCATTGACCGACCATGGCGACAACATTCCCCTCTGGGACGCTGAAATCCGAGCTATGAAACTCCAACTACAAGGGGTCATGCAGAACATTCAGCACAAGCCCTCAGTCACCACCAACTCGCCTTTTGTTGCCTCCATCCGCGACAAACCATTGCCTGCCAAGTTCAAGATGCCTACCGTTGACTCCTTCGATGGCACGACGGACCCAGTCGACCATCTGGAAACCTACCGCACCCTCATGATCCTCGTCCAAATTTAGTTTTAACTCATTTTCTTTGTATCAAACCCACAATTTTAAAATATGGATTAGACTTTCCAGATTTTCCTTGACGAGATCATGTGCCGAGCTTTTCCAGTGACACTGAAAGGATCAGCTCGGCTGTGGTTTAGCCAACTACCGGCGGACTCCGTCTCCACCTTTCAATGCCTCAGTGACTCCTTCCTGAGCCACTTTATCGGAGCCCAGCGTCAGAGACGCCCAGCCACCCAGCTCCTTAACATTCGTCAGACCGAGGGGGAATCGCTCCGCAGCTTTGTCACCCGGTTCAACACCAAAGCCCTTCAAGTGGCGGAGAATGACGACAAGATCATCCTCACCGCTTTCATGGCCGGCCTACGGTCGTCTGATTTCCTTTTCTCCCTCTCCAAAAACCCTCCAACCACCATGGCAGCTCTATTATCCAAAGCCCAGAAATACATGAATGCTGAAGATTCCATGGCCGCTCGGCAGGAGCCGACCCCTAAAAACCCGACCCCCAGAGAAAAGAGGAAAGACCCTGAGCCCAGAACCGCCCAGTATACTAGCCAAACACACCACTATAATGACCGACCCCCCCGAACCGACCGGTCGACTCCGACCCGACCGCCCGGTCGGTTTGAGCGGTACACACCTCTCAACTCCCCCATGGAGCACGTCCTCAATCAGATCCAACGGGATTACCCCCTCAAGTGGCCCCTACCGTCACGAAACCCCTCCACCCGAAAAGATCAGTCCAAATATTGCCGCTTCCACCAAGACCATGGCCATACCACCGACGAGTGCATTAACTTCAAAGACCAGATCGAGACCTTCATCCGCCAGGGCCGCCTCAGCCGATTCACAGACCCCCGCCCCCCACAGAGACAAAGAACTGACCATCCCAGGAACAATCGCTGACGCACACCACCCCGCAATCAAGCCCCACCAAACGAAGGCCACGATCGCCCGCCACCGCAGCCCCGGCCATCGGGCAATCCCCCTCCACCAGTCGGAGAAATCAGAGTCATTTCGGGGGGACTTGCTTGCGGGGGGCCATCCCGCTCGGCTCAGAAGGCAGAACTCAGAAAAATCAGGCAAGGCTCTGACAAAGCAGTGGCGACGGTGGACCGACCTCCCAAACAGCCAAAACAATGGACCGAACCCATCACCTTCACCGATAACGACTGTGCAGGAGTCCGTTACCCACATGATGACCCCCTTGTCATTTCCGCCATCCTCTCCAACTACAAGGTCAGACGAGTACTCATAGACAACGGCAGCTCTTCAGACATCATCTTCCTCAATTGCTTCCGCCAACTCAATATCGGGGAGGAGCACTTGTCCCCTCTCCAAACCCCTCTGGTCGGCTTCACCGGCGACCGAGTGACCTCCATCGGCTCCATCGATCTGCCTATCACCATCGGCGAGCACCCGCGGCAGACCACTAAGCTGCTCACCTTCCTTGTGGTCGACTGCCCCTCCGCTTACAACATTATCCTTGGCCGCGCAGCCCTAAATACCTTCCAAGCCATCACTTCCACATATCATTTGGCCATGAAATTTCCCACCGATCTCAGCGTCGGAACTGTCAAAGGCGAACAAACCGTAGCCAGGGAGTGTTATGTCGCCTCACTCAAGGAAGTCAAGCTAAAAGAGGCCATGATCATCGAAGGGCTTGACGTCCGAGACGAAGACGAGCTGGTCAGAGGTGAACCTGTAGAGGAACTTGTTGAAGTCAACATCGATCCCACCAACCCAATCAGAACCGCCAAGATCGGCAGCCAATTACCCGCCCAGGCCAAGGCCGACCTCACTGCTCTCTTAACCGAGCACAGAGATGTCTTCGCCTGGACCCATTCTGACATGCCAGGCATCGACCCCTCCTTCATAACCCATCGCCTCAGCATCGAACCCATTTTCGACCCCACCGCCAGAAGCAACGCATTTTCCAGCCGGAACGCAACACCCTTATAGCCGCCGAAGTTGACAAACTCCTCGAGGCCCAATTCATCAAAAACGTGGACTATCCTCGGTGGCTGTCCAATGTGGTCCTCGTCCGCAAACACAATGGCAAATGGCGACTCTGTGTCGACTACTCTGACCTGAACCGAGCTTGTTCCAAAGACAGCTACCCCCTTCCCTGCATAGATCTGCTGGTCGACGCCACAGCCGGTCATCAAATGCTTAGCTTCATGGATGCCTTCTCTGGATACAACCAAATCTTGATGCACACTTCTGACCAGGAGCACACATCATTTATTACCGACCGAGGTACCTACCACTACTGTGTAATGCGGTTCGGATTGAAGAATGCTGGGGCCACTTATCAGCGGCTGGTTAACACCGTTTTTCATCACCAAATAGGCCGCAATATGGAAGTCTACGCCGACGACATGCTAGTCAAAAGCAAATACTCCTCCGATCACCTTACTGATTTACGTGAGACCTTCGCCACCTTGCGCAAGTACCAGATGAAGCTCAACCCAGAGAAGTGCGCCTTCGGCGTAGAGTCTGGCAAATTTTTGGGCTTTATGGTCAGTCAGCGCGGCATCGAGGCTAACCCTGAGAAGATCAAGGCTTTGGTCGAGATGCAGTCGCCGAGGACGGTCAAAGAAGTTCAGAGGCTCACCGGCCGAGTGGCGGCCCTTAACCGCTTCATCTCCCGCGCGACAGATAAGTGCTTGCCCTTCTTCAAAGTTCTTCGGCAGACTTTCGAATGGACAGCTGAATCCGAGGAGGCCTTCCAACAGTTAAAACAATGCATGGCCAATCCCCCCCTTCTCTCCCAAGCAATCACGGGCGAACCCCTCTTTCTCTACCTAGCAGTATCAGGAACCGCAGTCAGTGCAGCCCTCCTCCGAGAAGATGGCTCAGTCCAACGACCAGTCTATTACATTAGCCGAGCTCTCAGGGGCGCGGAGCAGCACTACCCCTTGCTGGAAAAACTGTCCCTGGCCTTGGTCATTGCCTCTAGACGACTCCGCCCATACTTCCAAGCCCACTCCATAGTGGTCCTCACCGACCAGCCCCTGAAGAAGGTCATGCAGCAACCAGAACTCTCAGGTAGACTGATGCAGTGGTCCGTAGAACTCAGCCAGTTTGACATCTCCTACCGCCATCGAACAGCAATCAAAGGGCAAGCTATAGCTGATTTCATCATGGAGTTCACCAAGCCGACCCCGACCACCACACCCCCGCCCCTACCAACTCCAACAGAGCCAGAAGATCCTCATTCTTGGACTCTCAATGTTGACGGGTCGTCCCGAAGAGAAGGAAGCGGTGTCGGCCTCATCCTCACCTCCCCTGAGGGCGGCCACTTCAAATGTGCCCTCCGTTTTTTGTTTGAAGCAAGCAACAATGAAGCCGAGTACAAAGCATTAATAGCAGGACTCCACCTCGCCAGGGACATAGGGGTCAGCCACCTCCGAGTTTTCAGCGACTCCCAACTCGTCGTCAGTCAGATGACGGGGGACTTTGACGCCAAGGACGATACAATGCGAGCCTATAGAGACCTGGCACTCCCCCTTGCTTGCCTCTTCAATACCTTCCACATCAGGCATATTCCTCGGGCAGAAAACTCCAAAGCGGATGAGATGGCTCAATTGGCTTCTGCTGACCATCCCACCCTCAGCCACGATGTCCGCGTTGAATATCTACACCGCCCGGCCGTTTCACCCGATCTACAAGCCATACAGTGCATTCAAAATGAACCTATCCCTTAGGCGTCCGACATCTTCCTATTCTTGACCACAGGAGCACTCCCAGATGACCAGCTGCAGGCTTCCAAAGTCCGATCCCGCGCGTCCAATTACGTCATTATCGACGATATATTGTACAAACGCGGCTTCTCCCGGCCATATCTACGGTGCCTCAATCCAGCGCAAGCAACCTACGTAATGCAGGAGATCCATGAGGGGATTTGTGGTAATCACTCAGGGGGCAGGTCCCTTGCCCAGAAGATACTCCGTACTGAGTACTTTTGGCCAACTCTCAATCAGGATGCGACCGACTTCGTGCTCAGATGCGATAAATGTCAACGCTTCGCCAACATCCCTCATGCCCCTCCTACAGAGTTGATCACACTCCACAGCCCTTATCCGTTTGCCAAGTGGGGGATCGACCTGGTCGGTCCGCTTCCCACCGGTCGAGGTCAGACCAAGTTCGCGATCGTTGCCATTGATTACTTCACCAAATGGGTCGAGGCCGAACCCTTTGCCACAATCACTGAGCGGAACACCACCAGGTTTATCTGGCAATCGATCATTTACCGATTTGGCATCCCTCAAGCCATCATCTCTGACAATGGCAAACAATTCGATAACGCGAAGTACAGAAAATTTTGTGCAGATCTCCAGATCCAACCGTGCTTCTCCTCCCCCGGTCACCCTCAAGAAAACGGCCAAGTTGAGGTCACCAACCGTTCCCTTCTGAAAATCATCAAAACCAAGCTCGAAGCTGCTAAAGGCCTTTGGGCTGAGGAACTACCAAATGTGCTCTGGGCTTACCGAACCACTGCTCGCACTCCCACTGGTGAAACCCCTTTTCTCTTAACATACGGCGCCGAGGCGGTTATTCCGGTCGAAGTCGGTTTGCCCACTCCCAGGGTTTTACATCCGGGCCTGGCTGCGGCCGAGGAACTCCTTCGGACAGACTTGGACCTCGTCGAAGAGCTCAGAGAGACCGCTACTGTCAGATTGGCTTCTTACCAGCAGAAAATGAGAACACACTACAACCGCCGAGTCCGACCACGAGAGTTCTCCGTAGGGGATCTTGTCTTACGAGAAGTGACTCTTGCCACAAAGAATCCAACCGAGGGCAAACTGGCAGCCAAGTGGGAGGGGCCCTACGTTGTGAAAACCCGACCACGACCAGGCACTTACCGACTTCAAGACATGGAAGGCCGAGACCTGCACCATCCCTGGAATGCAGAACATTTGAAGCGTTACTATCAATAATTCGTACTTTTGAATTGACAATATCGTTGTATTTCCCCTTTTTTTTCTTTTTTTTTTTTTTTTTAAACATAATGCAAATTCTGCCTGATGATTTCGATTTTCATAACTCAACTGTCTCTATGTCGCTCCCATAACTTTTTCACTTGTAGCACATCAAAAGCCTCAGCCAGACTGAGCCCTCCAAAGCCTCGGCCAGACCGAGCACTTCAAAGACTGAGCACTGCAAAGCCTCAGCCAGACTGAGCCCTTCAAAGCCTCGGCCAGACCGAGCACTTCAATGCCTCAGCCAGACTGAGCGCTTCAAAAGCCTCAGCCAGACTGAGCACTTCAAAGCCTCGGCCAGACCGAGCACTTCAAAAGCCTCGGCCAGACCGAGCACTTCAATGCCTCAGCCAAACTGAGCACTTCAAAAGCCCCAGCCAGACTGAGCACTTCAAAAGCCTCGGCCAGATCGAGCACTTCAATGCCTCAGCCAAACTGAGCACTTCAAAAGCCCCAGCCAGACTGAGAACTTCAAAAGCCCCAGCCTGACCGAGCACTTCAAAAGCCTCAGCCAGACTGAGCACTTCAAAGCCTCGGCCAGACCGAGCACTTCAAAAGTCTCAGCCAGACTGAGCACTTCAAAAGCCTCGGCCAGACCGAGCACTTCAAAAGCCTCAGCCAGACTGAGCACTTCAAAAGCCTCGGCCAGACCGAGCACTTCAATGCCTCAGCCAGGCTGAGCACTTCAAAAGCCTCAGCCAGACCGAGCACCTCAAAGCCTCGGCCAGACCGAGCACCTCAAAGCCTTGCCTGACCGAGCACTTCAACAGCCTCAGCCTGACCAAACACTTCAACGCCCAGCAGAACCACATTTTCAACACTTAGTCACATTTCAGCCAGACTGAACACTCGACCGACCACTCCAAAACCAAACAAGGCTACATTTTTCACACTTGGTCACATTTTGAAACTTCCCCATAACACTTACTTACTCTCACTTTCATGTTTACACTCTCACTCGTCCGTTTTCAAACCTCCTCATAACACTTACATTTTTCACATTCACTTTCAAATTTACGCTTAACTGTCTAGCTACTACTTGTAACTTACCCTTTATCCTCATTTGTGGACTTTTACTGCACAAAATTTCTTACTCATTTTTACTGCACAAGGTTTTTATTCATTTTTGCTGCACAAACAGTCAGCTGCCAACAGACACAAAATAACATTCGTACACAAATTCATCTTAACCAAACCCTTCATTTATTTATTCATTCACTCATAGAATTACAATGTATAAAAAAAAAAAAAAACAATGAACAAAAATTACAATGTATACACTTAACCAAACCCCACAAAGCACGCCCAGCCCTTCTTCTCCTTGGCTACTCTTCCTCGCTGGATGCTAGATCCTCTTCTTCAACGCCTTCGTCCAGGGGGGTCTGGGCCACATCATCTTCGCCTATTGTCACACTACTCAGGTCCAAGTTTGGGAACAGCTCTTCAGCTCTACGCTTGAACATTTTCCAACCACTGTCCCAGAACTCGGCCATTTCGTGCTTATAGAAGTCTGACTACTGGAAGCTTTCAATCACCTCTGCTTCCGTCCTACCTCCAGTAGTCTTCCTTGATGGGCCCACCCCCCCAGGCTCTTGACCAGCCAGACTCCTGGCGATAGCAGCATCCACCACCATCTGGAATTCGGGGGACCCTTTATATTGCTCCACTGCTGCGACGCATAGATCAGGGTAGGTCGCCTTTTCAGACGCCGCCTTCGCCCTCTCCTCGTCCAGCTCCCTTTGCAGGGCCCCCCTTTCAGCAGCCGTCGTCGCCCTCTCCTTTTCCATCCCCTTCCTCAGACTCTCCAGCTCCGCCGCCACCTTCGCCTTCTCCATCTCCCATTCCCTCAGAAGCCTCCCCTTGTCCTCCTCTGCCCTGGCGCACTCCTCCCCCAGCTCCTTCAACAGATCTCCAATTCTGGAGTCCGCTTCTTCCTTTTGCCTAACCAGCTCTTCATTGCTGGTCATAGCCTCTTCGTGCCGCTCGACGGCCACGGCGCAGGCCCTCTTAGACTCTTCCAACTTTTTCTATTCACCAGCCAGTTGGAACTCCAGCGACACAACCTTACGGCGTGTGTCCTCCAGTTCCAACTTGACTGCTGACAGATCGGCATAGGCAGTCTCCCAGTCGGCACTGTCCTTCCTCAACTTGGCCAGCTGGACCCTGACCTCCTCAGCCTTCAACTTGGCGGCCCCAGCTTTCCTAAGAAGAGAGGGCCCCCGCCAAAGGTTGTTACCATCCTATTTGGGCGAGTCGAAAACCCCCTCATCAACAGGCTCGGTCCTCCATTAATAAGCGCCCAGATAAGCATGGCGCGCAGAGCTCCCTCCTCCACAATCGTTCACCCAGGACGGTCTGCCCCCGCGCTCCTGGGTGACTCCTTCTCGCCGTCTAACCTTCCACCCACCGCTGCGCGGGGCAGTGATAAATCCGCGTACGCCTGGACAATCCCCTCCGTTCCTGGGGGTGCGGCCTCTGCTGGAGCTGTCCCCTTCCGCTCGGCGTCCGCCTCGCACTGCACCCGCACCCTCCACATTGCACTTGGTGGA
>NW_021025170.1:468963-508217 GCF_004153795.1 Camellia sinensis | reverse complement strand
AAAAAGAGAGAGATGGAGTCTTGCGGCAAAGGACGCCCCAGAGGAAGTGGAGATCATCCGAACGGTGGAGGTTGTGGAGGCTGGGTCCACCATGACAAGCGGAGGCTGGGGTGGGGGATGGCGGCGGCCTGAGCGGTGTAGTGGAACAGGTTCAGGGGAGGCCCGACCCCTCAGGAAGGGGGGGGTTCGTGTGGCCACGGCTAATTTATCTATGCGCAGCATGCGGTAGCTGGGAGGATGGAGGGAGATGAAGGGCCCAGCCAGGGAGGAGCCATGACCAGTCCTGAATGGGGTAATTGTGGATCGAAGGAGCTCTGCGCGCTGCAGTCTGGGTATAGTGAGGCCGAGCCTGCTGAGGGGGTTATGCTTCCCGCCAAATGGAGAGTGACTACCTTTAGCGGGGTGCTCTTCTCTTTTTGAGAAATTTTCTCTACAAATAAGGGAGTACCTCCTCTCAAACCAAACTAATTTTCCCAAAACTTGTTTGGTTTAGAAGTTTTCCAAACAAATCTCTCTCTCATACACATCAAATCAATCACTTTTTTCAAAACTCTCTTTCAAAATAATTTTTCAAAACATCTTTTGAAAAAAAACCAAACCAAACAAATTTTCGTACTTTTTATCTCAAAACATGCTTCTCAAATACAAACCAAACAAGCCCTTGATTTTTGGGTTTTTTTTTGTTTTTTTGTTTTTTTTCACTACAAGACAAATGTTTTACAAAATCAAAAAAAATAATTCCAAACAAAATATCACATCAAGGCCCTATATTTATTTTACTTTTTCTCTCATAAACATCACACCTAACCATAAAAAAACTCAATTATCTTCTCAAACACAAAGAAAAATTTATCCAATAATATCTTACAACTAAAAAAATTTACAAAAAAACTCACATCCCAAACACTCACATAGTCTCATATTTTTTCTTGTGATCCATTTAGTCATTTTGAATGTGTAATAACTTATTTGCTTGTCACATTGTAGTGTTACATTTGAGAAGTTATGTTGGAGTGTTATGTTTGAAAAAAATACATTAATGTTGTGTTTTGTTATGGGATTTGGAGAGGGATTTGAAAAGGGAAAGGAAAAATGTATGTAAAACTAAGTGAAATATAGGTATGCTTTATTCATATTTCACTGACCTTTTTTTATTTTCCTTTTCAAATATCTACTCAAATCCGCCAACCAAACACAACATAAAGAGTTTTTTAGTGTTACGTTGGAGTGTCATGTATATTCACATAACACATAATCACATAATTAACAATAAGTATATAATTAATATAATTATGATTAATTTGTCTAATTAAGGAGGTGGTCATGACAACACTGTGACAGCCAAACGGCGCCGTTTTGTTTGTTAAAAAAAAAAAGAAAAAAAATGAACACATGCTTTAAGCCGCCATCTTGCTGTAGTGTATGTGTAGAACAACACTGTTATGTTTGGTTTGACTTCAGGAAAATAAGAAGTCAAAAATAAAATAAAAAAATTTGAAACAATAGGTTTGATTAGCTGAAAAAATATATGTAAAAAATTGTATAAAAATTGAATTTTATAATATTTTCATTTGTCTCAAAAAAAAATTGCAAAATTAAATTTCAGGGTGAATTGCACCAATATTTCTTAATTTATAAAAAATGCAAATATCACTACAAGAATCTGTACTTTTAGCGACCACTTTCTGTGACCAATATAAAAGTTGGTAGCTAAAAGTTACCTTTTGGCGACCAAATATTAATTAGTCGCGAATGATCATTATTTTTGGCAACCAAATATGAGTTGGTCGCAGAAGGTCATATTTTGGCGACCAAAAAATGAGTTGGTAGCAGAAAGTGGTATGGTTTTGGCGACTAACTACAAATTTGGTCGCCGAAGGTCACATTTTGGCAACCAAAAAATAAGTTGGTCACAGAAGATAAAAAATAAGTTGGTTGTGAAATTGGCGACCAAAAGTTTGGTTGCCAAAAACTTATTTTTAGCAACAAAAAATATTTTAGTCGCCGTATATTGAGTTTTGGCTACTAAAACAATGTAGTCGCCGAATGGAAAATAAAAAATTATTTTTTATCTTTTGGCGACCAAAATTTTGCTCGCCAAAAAACTTATTTTTAGCGACTAAAAATATTTTAATCGCCGTATATTGAGTTTTGGCTACTAAAACAATGTAGTCGCCGAATGGAAAATAAAAAATTATTTTTTATCTTTTGGCGACCAAAATTTTGGTTGCCAAAAAACTTATTTTGAGCGACTAAAAATATTTTAGTTGCCGTATATTGAGTTTTGGCTACTAAAACAATTTAGTCGCCAAATGGAAAATAAATTTTTTTTTTCTTTGGCGACCAAAAATTTGGTCGCCAAAACTTATTTTCAGCAACCAAAAAAAATTTTGTCGCCAAATTAGTACTTTTAGCGACTAATATTTTAGTCGCCGTTGATTAAGATTTGGCAACTAAAAAAGTTTGTCAGCGAAGGTACCTTTTCTGCGACTGATCTGGCCTTTTGGTTGCCAAAAGTTTGGGAGGGAAATTTGAAATGTGGGGGCAGGAATTGAAATTTTTTTCCGACAAAAAAAAAATTGGCCGCCGATTGTTAAACGACGTCACTCGTTTTTTTTTTTTTGTTTGTCTTTTATGAGTTTTAATTTTTTTTATAAAAAGAATTAAATATTTATATTATACCCAACTAAACAAAATTTTAAAATTTTAAAATATACAAAATTCACTCCACCATTAAAAAAATAAAAATCACTTGAGATTATTGTTCGAAAAAAATAATTACTTAAATTTTTTTTTTTTTGGGATCGTCAGACCACTTGGTCTTTCTCTCTCTCTCTCTCTCTCCATCATTTTCATTCTCTCATCTCTCCTTCATTTGTGCTCACTTGATTCAGAAGCTTCTCATCACCAACCCCTTCACTCTCTCTCATCAACGATGGTGAGATTCTCTCTTTCTACATTATTCTCTTCGATGAAAAATGGACTATCAGCAGGGGTCTCTTCTCGTCGCCGATCCCCTTCACTTTCTCTCTTCTCGTTGTCGATCGATCTCTCATAGCCAACATCCTACCCCCCTCTTTCTCTCCATCTCTTTTATTGCTCTCCGGTGAATATCAGTTGACGAGGATCTAACATCTAACATCACATCAGTTATCGATCGAGAATTGAAATTTTTAATATTTTGAGTCTTTTGGTGAGGAATTATTTTGTCACTAATTTTGGAGAGAGAATTTTGACATGTTGGGTAGTAATGAAAAAAAATAGACTACTAATTTTTCCTCCTTTTTTGTTTTTATCAGTTTTTCTCTTATCTCTCTCTCTCTCTCTCTCTCAAAACAAAACATAAGTTAGCTCTCTTTGTTTAGCACCCCTTGTCCTCCTAATTTTCATCGCTAAATAAGATTAATTTGTGACAAATTATAGATTTTGTCACATATAATAAAAAAGAAAGAAAAGTAAAAGGTGAGGAAATTTATTTTTGCCAATAAATACTTCTTTTTAGGTGAGAAAAAATTAAGTTTCATCATAAAAAAAAATTTGTCTAAATTTGTTTGGATGGTACTAAAATTTTCAGACTTTTGGTGAGGAAAAAATTTGTCACAAATTATAAAATTATTAGTGAGGAATATATTTTCGTCACCAATGAGTCTAAATATTTTGATATCATTTGGTGAAGAGTATGTTTTAATAGCCTATAATTTTTAATATTTTAAGATCTTTTGGTGAAAAAATTATTTTGTCACAAATTTTAGAGGAAGAATTTTGAAATATTGAGTAGGTAATAAAAAAAAAATTGGCCACTGATTTTCCCCCCATTTTTTGTGTTTTTATTAGTTTTCCGCCTATTTCTCTCTCTAAAAACACACTCCCTCTTCAGCTCCTCCTCACTATCCACTATGCAGAACACTCCGTCAAACCCCTCGACGAGTGGCAACTCAAGCGCTCCTTCACCGACTTCCTCAAATCCTCCTTCTCCCTCACCGTTCCCGAAGACAACATCGTCGTTTGCAGATTCAAGGACCTCAAGAAGTGCAAGCGCGATGATCCTGTCGCTCACGGCGCTCTCTTCATCCGCGACCTAGGGTTTCTATCCAAGTTTTCTAGATCGGAAATTCTTCATGGTATAGATAGAGAAGACGATGTTAAGGAACTTGAGAAGAAGTTTTTGGATTGGAGAAGATCGGTTGTTGGTAAGACCGACGGGATTGAGTTGAATCTTGAAGGTGTTAAGTTTAGATTGACTGCTTCAGTTCCGGAATCGGATGATTTTGGAATGAGGAAAGAGAGGGAAGAGCTTTATGCATTTTTTAATCGAGGTTTGTTCTTGATTCTATCCATAGTTTTGAATTTTTTATGCTTACTGGTCTTGCTGTCTACAATAATGGATTCAGTAATCTAACTCAATATTTTTTCTTCTAAATGCTTAATAATTTTGCGAGAACTATTAGTAATAATGGATGTATGTATGTGTTGTTTGGTTGTAGGATATTCAAGAGGTGGGAGGCAGCAGCAGCCTGATACAATTGTGTTGAAAGGTGTTCCATCTCGCTGGTTTGCTGAGCCATGAGTTTCGTCTAAGCCTTCAATGCTGGTCACTCACACGATTTTTTCTGCGTTCCGGAAGATAAGGCGTGTGTTAATGTCATGGTTTCTGCTATTTTTCTGTTTCCCTGATGCAATTCCATAATATTGTTCTTGTTGAATTTGTGGGTGGTTGTGTTTTTTTGAGGCTTCTGACATTGAGTTCTGTTTTTATGCTCCAATGCACACATCATATTTGGGGTTATTTGATAAAAAAATGATATTCACCGGAGATGGACTTACCTCTTGTAACTCTGAGACCACAAAGAAGACAGAGCCAGTGTTAACCGTGTCATAAAGTCGAATTCGAACCAATTCTCTGCTACATACATGGTTCAGGCGAGTTCACAGATGGAGGGCCATGATCAACTCCCCTAGGAATAGAAAGTGTATTCTCCCAGTACCCTACATAATGTCGTTGGCTTGGTATTGAGACCTGTCCAATACATGCAGATCAATGTACTTCTAAACAAAATACTCATAACTACCAAAAGTTAAGACTGGCTAATGAATCCAATACCATCCTTTAATATGTTCAATTTATTAATGAATAGATAGTTCAATATTAAATAGCCCTAACCAACCCAAGGTTTCTTGGTTTGATTCTGCTAGTTGCCCACCCAAACCAAACCGACCCATACATGTCCCTGTTCCTTAGTGAACCAATTTGGAAACTGAAAATGTGCAAACTGCTAAATTGCATTTCGTTGTCATTTACTTCACAAAGTCCTACATGATAGCCTTTTATACATAATATGACTTACTCCTTCATTATTGGTAGTCCGTTTATGTGCATACATTTGAAGAGCCTCCTCTACTGACATGCCACTATAAACAAGGTAAGCAGATACCATCAAGCCTGTCCGACCTTTGCCAACCTGCAAAATTTAAAAAATGATACAGATATTAACACACATTGAAGACTTTAGTCACATTGAAGACTTTATGGAAGACTTTAGTCACATTAAAAAATGATGCAAAATTTTAGATAGCAACAAATATTTAGGGTTATTTGATAAAGCTGAAAATTCTTGTGCCGGTTAGTCACATTGAAGACTTTAAGTTTGCTCAAATCATATTTGAGCACAATTTTATTGGATTAGATTTAGTTTAAAAACTACCAAGAACTTGGCTTGTTCTGGTGCCTTTTAAAGAACATTGATGAAATAGTGCATAGTGGTTGGTTTGATGTTTTTGGTTTCCTTAATGTTGGTAAATGGAAGTTACAATAGTGGGATTTCAGAATTTTTTAATTGTGGAAATTTTAGGCTTTAACAAGGGTATCATGCTCTTTTCCTACTTGCATGTGCCTAGATTTTGAATTTCCATAAGAATGCTGATTGTTAGAAAAGTTATCAAGATAATATGCGTTTTGGTGCTCAAGGATGAGCTTCAGAATCTATCATGGGTTAGGAATATAAGATGGGTTTTCTTGTCTATAATATGGGTTTTCTTGTCTATTTATATGTAGGCACATGCAAGATAATATGGGTTGGTGCTATTTATATCATGGGTTGTCTATTTATAATATGGATTGTCTATTTATAATATGGGTTGGTGCTATTTGTAATATGGATTGTCTATTTATATCATGGGTTGGTGCTCAAGGATGAGCTTCAAATAATATGGGTTTTCTTATCTATTTATATGTATTATGTGTTTATTTTTGTCTGTAACACAGGAACAAGTCCAAAAACACAGAAACCGATCACAAAATTTTATATAAGATTTTTTAAAAGTGGGCTCTCCCAACACTTAAAAGTCTTATCCATATGTATTTTGTATTTGGTTTCTGTGTTGATAACAGAACTGAATAAAGAGAAAAAGATGAGAGAGAATTAGAATGAACTAAGACTTACCATAGTCTGTAGTTAGATGGTGTAGGGACCAAATGATTGTGAAGTGGGTGATGCCTTTGTGCACATAAAAGAGACCTATTTATACATCTTTGTTTTTATTCCATAATTTATCTTTCTTTTTCTGTCTATGGACATTTTATTCTATAATTTATCTCTGTCTCTATAGAGATACAACTTTATCTATTTTTACCATATCCTTAATTTTGTGTTTTTTTGCCTTCCAATCCATTCTATAATTTATCTAGTTTTTAACTTGTAACTCCTGTCTAGATTATTTAGAGTGACGTGTAACAAGGCATTGTGGTTTCACAAATAGATAGCTTTTGTTGGAAAATTGAGTATCTTATCTTATCTGTTTTACTAACTGATTTGTGAGTCTTTCTCCTTGCAGCTAGTAAAAGCACCAAAAGCACAATTTTCATGTGATTACAGTGATCACCTTGCTCTTGTCCAGGCTTATGAGGGCTAGAAAGAAGTTAAAAGAGACGTAGATAGATATGAATACTGCTAGAAGAATTTTCTTTATGCTCAATCAATGAAAGCTATTGATGCTCTAGGAAAGGAGTTCTACTCTTCACTTAGGGAATATGTTTTTAAATTTTAATGCTAGATGGATGTGAATTGGATGATTATATAGATTACAAGCGGATTTGTAATTGAAGCAATATGTAGTTTGGAATTACTTGTGGAAGAAAATTTGCAATAGTTGCTAACTTTAATTAAATAGGTTCAGAATTTAATGATTTATATATTTTGTTGAATGTTCATGATTTAGGTGAATTGTTGGCTTGATTGATTTTTGTAAATTATAGATTGTATTGAATGGATTGGATTGGATAGATTATTATGAATTACAGGTTTATTTTGTTGTATGTTGGTGCAAACATTCCTTTTGGCGACCAAAATTTTTGGTTGTGGAATGTGACAATTGGCGACCAAACTAAGACGTCGTAGAATGTCACAATTAGCGACCAAAATTTTTGGTCGTGGAATATTACAATTGGCAACCAAAATATTTGGTCGTTGAATGTCATAATTGGTGACCAAACTTTTTAGTCGTGGAATGTGATAATTGGCGACCAAACTTTTTGGTTGTGGAATGTGACAATTGGCAACTAACATTTTTGGTCAGGAATATGTTATTTTTCGCTACTAAAGTGTTTTAGCGACTAAATGGATTAGTCGCAATAATGATATATTTAGCGACCAAAAATTTAGTCAGCAAATCTAATTTTTTCCCGACTAACAAAAGTTTTGGTCGCTAATTATTTTTGCCGACTCTTAATTGGCGACCAAAGTGGTGATTAAAAAAATTAGTTACGGATAACTTTTGCCGACTAAAAATGGGCTTTTAGCGACCAATTTTTTGGTCGGCAAAAGTGTTATTTCTTGTAGTGTATGAGCGATATGTATCGCGTAAGGATTTTTTTTATTTTATAAAAAATGCAAATATGAGCGACATGCATCACGTAAGGATAAATTTATAAACTTTATCAATTTACTAAGTTAGTATCAACCAACTTAGTAATTATTTTTCATCAAAAATTCTAACATCATTGTCAATTGGACCAAATTGACACAAAAATCTAAAAAAATTAAGAGTCAAAATTGAGCTAATTGAAAGTGTAAGAACCAATATGATACAAAAGACAAAATTCAGTAGAGGTGAGCGCGGGTTGGTTGCAGCCATGAAACCTCCAATCCGTCATCCGTTCGCCAGATTGGCAGATTAGAGAAAATCAATCTGCATCCGTCCATTCTGGCGGATCTGGATTGAGCAGATTGGAGAATGGATGCGAATCGGTTTGACAGTTTAAAATTTTATAAATTTTCAACATAATTCAATTTGTGTACTACTTTAAAAAAAATATATTATTAAAAAAGTATTACAATCACTGTATGTCTCATCCAAAGAAAAGAAAGGTTGAAACTTTTGAATATTACAATCACTGCATGCCTCATCAACAAATTACAATCACAACATGCATCATCCACATAAAGTATTACATAAAGTATTACAATTTGTGATTCTTAAAATATAAAAATAATTCAAACTACCAAAACCATGAACAGAGCAGTAATAGAGATTGTATGCCTCTGTATTGTTACATCTATATTTGTTTTTGAAAACAAAAATCAACCAACATATATCATCTTTTTTATTTATTATTTTTAGAGTTAAATTTAAAAACCAAAAAATACAGATGAATAATATATTTATTCTTTTCAATTCAAAAAATATATTCAAATTGAAAACGCTTTTTCAACAGAATATTTAAACTCTTTTTCAATTAAAAACATAAACAGAATATCTAAACAAATTGAAAACATAAAATCTTACAAATTATTAGGGGTGCTCGCGGTTCAGTTGCAGCTAAAGAAATCTCAAATCCGTCATCCGTCCAAAATTAGGCGGATTGAAAAAAATCAAACCGCAACCATCCGCTCGTCATCACCAATCCATCCAAAATGTGACGGATCGGTTCGGATTTGTCAATTTAGGTGGATGGATATGTTCGTTACTCACCCCTAAAATTTAGAAAAAAAACTAATGTTGAAATATAAGTACTTGAAACAAATTATACTCTAATTATACAATCTATAATAACCATATAATATAAAAAAGTACATGTAACTGCTATATATATATATATATATATAACTGTAATAACTAAATTAAATCAAAAATAAAATTGAATTCAAATTATGAATCAACCAACCAACCGATTCAATGTTCAATATCATTCAAAATCCAATTCTTTCACATACCAAATCATCCAAAATTCAAATTACTTTCAAAAACATACTCACAAGCTTGTGTTTCAATTTTATTTTGTTTTTGGTTTATAGCTTCTCCTTATTTTCCTAAAGCCAATCCATATAAGTGTTGTTCTAATCTACACAACAACAAGACAGCAGTCGTGCTTGTGTTTTAATTTTGTTTTTTACACTGTTTGACAGCACCTACTTTTTAATAAACAAAATGACATTATTTGGTTGTTACAGCGTGGTGTTGTGACAACACCTACCCTGCTTCTGTAACTGCCTGGTATAAATCCTTATTAATAATATTAACTCTCAATATTTAAATTTTTTTACAAATCATACATGCATGGGTTGACTAAATAAAATATTGAGAGCTGCTAATAGTCGTATCCTTTTTTATTTTTTTTTCTTTACAACACTCACCTCTTATATTTTTAATTATAATTTTATTCTAACATAAAATTCATATTTTATTATCATTTTTAATTTTCTAAATCCTAATCTTAATCCCACCCTCACCCTCTCACTCCAACCACAATAGCTCTAGCCCGTACCTTCTCCTATCTTATCTGCCATCACCTGGCCTTCTACAATCCATCACGGCCACCATCGTCCCTTTGTTAGCTTCACTCCAACACACCCCACAACCCTTCACTGCCACTTAGTCCCAACTCTTGCAATTGACTGTGTGTGTGAGAGAATAGGATTATTTGGGATGTTCTAAATAAGTGTACTTTTTGATTTTTTATGAAATATGAATTAAGTTTGAAGTGATGTGATATAGAGGTAATGTGACTTAAATTAGATGATATGACTTAAATAAGATAATAACTTTTTAGCTTTTTAGCTTTTTTAGGGGATGCCAAACTTAGTCTAAGTTTGTATGTGTGTGAGTGTGCGCGCACGTGAGAGAGAGAAGAAAAAGAAGTGAGAGGGCTAAAATTATTGAAATATTACTTAAATTCTTATTTTATAATTTTGTGTATATATTAATCAATACTTTGTAAAATTTTAAGATATTGACTATGCAGTATTGAAATTTTGAAAATAAATCCAAGCAGGCTAATGAGCTTGTTAAATAATTTGACATTCTTATTGTTCTTTTAAAACAAATTCATCTAGACAACAAGAGTTCTACAGTGGCCAAAATAAAAAAAGTATTGTCTCCAATTTAAATTTATATTTCAATTATGAAAAATACTAAATTATTATAAATTTTAAGTAGAATTTGCTTTCAAAATGACATCCCAATGACATAAGTATAAATTATGATCATAATAATAGGTATTATATTTTTAAAATGAAAAGGCCACAAAGTCACATTATTTTGTATAATAATTATATTTTTTTATTTTTATATATCATTACTTTAAGTAGTCAAATTTCAAAGGAAACATTTCAGTGGAGTGTATATTTTGAAAAATAATAACAGTTTAATAGCAAAATTTATAAAATATTAGGATAAATTACAAATACATTTCTTGATATTTGCTTAAAATATAATTTGCTCCCTATAATTTTAGAAATTACATTCCACCCCTTGACGTTTCTAATTTCATAACAAAGAACCCATTTTATTACTAATTTATCAAATCAATTAATAGTTTTTAATGATATTATAAATTTATTTCAATTAATAATTTAGATAATTTAATCATTGTATGATAAAGCAGTTATGAATTTTTATTTTTTAATTAATTTTGTTAAATAAAAAATTATGACAAATGGGTAATTGTAATTTTTCAAACTATATGAGATAATTCATATTTTAAACAAATCTCAAATGGTATATTTATAAAGTATTTAAATTTTTCTATCAAATTGTAATAACTTTGTGAAAATACCACTGGATGATATTTTTCCTAATTTTAAAAGTCAAATTTAGAGTTAATTTTTTTGACCAATTTTTTTTTTGGATCAAAAATGCTAATTGATCTGATCACACTTTTATAAGACCTTGTTCTTGAAAGCGTCATCAACTTTTTGCAAGGGTCAAAGTTATACAAACTCCTCCACATTAACACATTAACACGTTACACACACACATAGATAAATTACAAATACACTTATTGAGATTCGATTAAAATATAAATTATCTCATGTAATTTTAAAAATTACATTTCATTCTCTGAGGTTTCAAATTTCATAATAAATTGTCTCTTTTATTAATAAATCATCAAATCAATTAATAGTTTTTAATAATATTATAAATATATTTCAATTAAATTTTATTTTTAAATTAATTCTATTAAATAAATTTTTTTAACAGGGGAGTGATTATAATTTTTCAAACCATAAGAAACAATTCGTATTTTAAGTAAATCTCAAAAAATGTATTTTTAATTACCCTATATATATTTATAAAACTTCTAAGAATTTTGTAAAGGCCACAACTCCCTTGAACCCCCTCTCCCTTGGCTGGTGGGATGGGAGTTGTGGTGGGATGGCGGTCGCCAAAAGAGTGTTAGTGGTGTGCAAGGAATGGTAGGGAGAGTGGGGTGGGAGTTGTGGTGGGATGGAGATTGCCAAAAGGGTGTTAGTGGTGTGTAAAGGAATGGTGAGGAGAGTAAAGAAAATGAAGATTGAACTACAAAAGATAAAGGCGGAATTAGAATTAAGGTCCGGATCTATCAATAAAAAATAAAAGAATGGAGGTAAGGTCCCCCCCTAACCAACCAAAAAAAAATAAAGAAATAAAGAAATTTGGTAGATCCAAACATTGCGCCTATCAGATCCAAATATTGAGTAGGAAATCAACAACTAAATTAGTTAGAATTATTACATTAATGTCTTAGGAAGAGACTCTTGAAAATGGGGTAACAGCCTACATTATTTTTTAGGGAACAGGGTCCTGCTGTGTTCAAAACACAGTAGTGACTGTAGTGTCTTCGTATAAGGTGTATTATGGTCTTATTTTTTTTATCTAAACCGTTGTATTGTAGGGTTTGTTGAGTACTTCATGCCTACTAAAAATCATATTAATCGGATATCAATAACTATATGATCGAATAGCATATTGTTTATGCTATTTCTCAAAAGAAAAATTTATTATTTATTTTTTTGGTTATCGATCATATAGTTTTTGATATCCGATTAATATGATTTTTGGTAGGCATGAAGTACTCAACAAACCCTACAAAATCACGATTTGGATCATAAAAATAAGATTATAATACATCTCACGATTTGGATCATAAAAATAAGATTATAATACATCTCAAACAAAGACACCACAATCACTGTTGTGCTAAAAAACACAGCAGTGATCCCTTTTCGTTATTGTAGTGTATTTTTTTAGGCAGAATTTAATGTCTTACAAAGAGGCCCTTGAAATCTCGTAACAGTCTATTTCCACCTACATTATTTTAAAGAGCAATAATGGTACAGTGGTACAGTGATAAAAAATACTATTGAAAAAATATAATATTTTAATTATTAAAATATATAAATTTTATTATTAATTTATAATTTTCTTTTTTGAGCTCATAGACAGGTAATTCCCCCTCATTTTAAAGGTAAATTACAAAATATTATTAAAATTTACTTAATTGTCTTTTGTAAGTTAAAAAATTACATTTTGTCCTTTAACATTTTATGAATTTAAATCCCAAATTTTTTTTTTTTTCAATCTAAACTATTTGTCTATTTTTGTAAAGTAAAATCAATAGAAAAAAATGTTATTTTAGTTGTTAAACTCAATGAAAAATGATATTGTAGATATTTCATATATACTTTTAATAACTAAAATACTATTTTTTTATTGATTTTACGTAGCAAAAATAAGCCAATGGTTTAAATTGAAAGCAAATCGAAATATTATGATTTAAATTAAAAAAATTTAAAAC
This sequence comes from Camellia sinensis, assembly GCF_004153795.1. Lineage (NCBI taxonomy): Eukaryota > Viridiplantae > Streptophyta > Magnoliopsida > Ericales > Theaceae > Camellia > Camellia sinensis. The sequence continues at coordinate 495,166 of NW_021025170.1, read as the reverse complement.
TCATGGTTTATTTTATTATAAGGCCTCAAACCCTAGGTTTTATTTGTAATTGTCCCTAAAATTTGTAATCATATAATAAATGGTATTTTTTATTAATCAATCATTAAGAAAATTAATGATTCATAATACCATTAAAAATATATTTCAATTTACAATTTTGATAATTTTATTATTATATAGAAGGGTGTTAAAAATTTTATTTTTTTCTTAACTTTGTTAAATGACAAATTTTGATAAGGAGCTGTTTGTAATTTATAGAACTATAGGGGTAATTTGTATTTTATGCAAAACTCAATACATATATTTGTAATTTAATCTTATTATAATTTTTTTAATTAAGTAATTAATTTTTTAATCAAGTATTTGGACCAATTTAATGGCATATCTACTAATCTAAACCTTAGAGCAACCATACTCTTTATTTTTTATTAGCTAAAATATAAAAAAATTTATTTATTTTATTTTATTTTATTTTTATCTATGCACTCCAATACTACTCTTTATTTTATCTATCTATACACGTAAACTGTTTAAAGAGCCTTCCAACTCTCTTCAAAAATAACTAGTCATGAAGAATTTTATTAAAATAGTTATTGTAATAGCTGGCCTATTAGAGTGACTAAAATATGATGACGGGGGTGTTTGGTGGATTATAGGGGGTGATTACAACTTATTTTAATTTGAGAATTTGTGTCAGAGTGTTTGGTGCAGCTTCTACTTACAGCTTATGAGGCAGAAATAGCTTAAATAAGCTACAAAAAGTAGATTATTGGGAAGCAAGGGAAACGTGCTTTTAGCTTGTGCTTTGTGATTAGCAACTTTCAATTTGCTAGAAGTTGCACCGAACAGGCTTGTGTAATCATATGAGAAATAAGAACTTGTAGTGACATAAGAAATATTTACCTCTTCATCTCCATCAGCTTTGCTGACCACAAGTATAACAGGACCAATTACAGATGATGGCAGTGTCCCAGGTACAATGCTCTCAACCTGAAATTGAATTAAATCAGTTTCAACTAAATCTAATGTCAGTCAAATAAAGTCCCTCAAAGGAAAACAGAAGAAGATATCAGTCAGACAATTAAGGCATATGCAACTAAGAGCATTTTCCCCAAAGTTCATCAAAGCAGAAGCATTTCATGTCTTCAAAAACTATCATTATCATTTATGATGAAAATCTTTGGAATAAATGATGATGGTACAAATAACAAAGATAATTAATGGAAAAAGGCTACCAGCATACAGACTTTAGTCCTTATATTAGTTTTTGAAACAATCAGCTTTCATTTCATCTTTATTGGCAATGAAAACAATATGGCATGCTCCATATATATAATCATACTATACTGACACTAGTCCCAGTTTCAGCTTTTGTAAACATTACCTCTTTATAAAAACTTAAATTCAACACCTAGCTTGTAGCACTTGATCTACAGAGAATGAGAATTACTATTCTTTCTTTCTTTCTTTCAAATGAATTTTGGGATGGAATCCATAAGCAGTATTGTAAATCTTCATTGGAGTAATATTTCAGGAAGAAACTTCAGAATTGAGGTGCCGTTGCATGTAGAATAACCCTCTCCCTCCGCCCTTGGCTGGTGGGATGGGAGTTGTGGTGGGATGGGGATCGCCAAAAGAGTGTTAGTGGTGTGCAAGGAATGGTAGGGAGAGTGGGGTGGGAGTTGTGGTGGGATGGAGATTGCCAAAAGGGTGTTAGTGGTGTGAAAAGGAATGGTGAGGAGAGTTAGGGTTTAGAAAATGAAGATTGAACTACAAAAAATAAAGGCGGAATTAGAAATAAAGTCCGGATCTATCAATAAAAAATAAAAGAATGGAGGTAAGGTCCCCCCCTAACCAACCAAAAAAAAATAAAGAAATAAAGAAATTTGGTAGATCCAAACATTGCGCCTATCAGATCCAAATATTGAGTAGGAAATCAACAACTAAATTAGTTAGAATTATTACATTAATGTCTTAGGAACAGACTCTTGAAAATGGGGTAACAGCCTACATTATTTTAGTGTATTTTTTTAGGCAGAATTTAATGTCTTACAAAGAGGCCCTTGAAATCTCGTAACAGTCTATTTCCACCTACATTATTTTAAAGGGAAATAATGGTACAGTGATAAAAAATACTATTGAAAAAATATAATATTTTAATTATTAAAATATATAAATTTTATTATTAATTTATATATATATATTTTTTTTTTTTTTGAGCTCATGGACAGGTAATTTCCCCTCATTTTAAAGGTAAATTACAAAATATTATTAAGATTTACTTAATTGTCTTTTGTAAGTTAAAAAATTACATTTTGTCCTTTAACATTTTATGAATTTAAATCCCAATTTTTTTTTTCAATCTAAACTATTTGTGTATTTTTATAAAGTAAAATCAATAGAAAAAAATGTTATTTTAGTTGTTAAACTCAATGAAAAATGATATTGTAGATATTTCATGTATACTTTTAATAACTAAAATACTATTTTTCTATCGATTTTACGTAGCAAAAATAAGCCAATGGTTTAAATTGAAAGCAAATCGAAATATTATGATTTAAATTGACAAAATTTAAAACTCATGGTTTATTTTATTATAAGGCCTCAAACCCTAGGTTTTATTTGTAATTGTCCCCAAAATTTGTAATCATATAATAAATGGTATTTTTTATTAATCAATCATTAAGAAAATTAATAATTCATAATACCATTAAAAATATATTTCAATTTACAATTTTGATAATTTTATTATTAGCTAAAACATAAAAAAAAAAAAAAATTATTTTATTTTATTTTATTTTTATCTATGTACTCCAATACTACTCTTTATTTTATCTATCTATACACGTAAACTATTTAAAGAGCCTTCCAACTCTCTTCAAAAATAACTAGTCATGAAGAATTTTATTAAAATAGTTATTGTAATAGCTGGCCCATTAGAGTGACTAAAATATGATGACGGGGGTGTTTGGTGGATTATAGGAGGTGATTATAGCTTATTTTAATTTGAGAATTTGTGTCAGAGTGTTTGGTGCAGCTTCTGCTTACAGCTTTTTAATCCGAAATAGTTTAAATAAGCTAAGAAAAACTAATTATTTAGAAGTTGGGAAATGAGTACTTTTGATTTCTGCTTTCTAATTATCAACTTTTAGTTTACAATAAATTGTACCAAACAACACCAATGTTAGCTATAATAGCTAACAACCCTTATTTAAAGAGTCCATTGGAGATGCTCGCATGGGTGTAGCTTGGAGTCTGGGATGTGCTCCATCTAGGTTTCAGATTCAACTATCACAAGGTTCTATCAACTCATTCGGCCACGTCTGAGGGTTCTGCCCAATATTTGTTTGATCTATGTGAAGGGATGCTTTGCATGGATCTCGAGATTAGTCAATGTGTGTGTAAATTAATCTAGACACCCAATCATAAAAATAAAAATAGTGAACAACCAGACAAATGTTCAATAACTTTAAATAACTCAAACTTGAGATAAATTTTCAAACCTTAAATCATACTCTAAAATATTTTTGGGAAAATTGGCAAAACATCCCTCTCAAATTGTTGGTAGTATGAGAAATCGAATATATTTTTTCTTATTCGTTAAAATCCATCAATAATATTATTAGAGAAATGTCAGTTCGATATAAAGAAATTTTAAATTTATCTGTAACAAACTGAAATGTCTCTGTAAAATTTCTCTTTGAATCATTCAAATTTCTTTTTGAAAATGTTGAGAGATTTCAACTACTACGAAAATATTACATGTCATTTATCTTATAAAATCTGAATATCAAGAATCTTAAACTAAAAACTCCAATATTTTACGACTCCGTCAAATTTTGAAATTCATTAAATTATCTTACCTACCTCTACTATCATAGAAAATAGGAAAAACTATAAATATATTTTGCTAAAGACTAAAATATCATTTTCTCCAATTATCTCTATTTCAATATTACATATATTTCATAATAGTGTTTATTTTAATTTAATATCTTTTATCACAAAACTAAATGGATTTATTTTTAAATAAAATTTCATGATTTTTTTTTAAAAAATTTAATGCGCTTTATTTTATAACAAATATAAAACATTATATGCCCTTTATTTATTTATTTTGGATTCATTTTCCTTTATTATTATTTTCCTTTTTTTTCTTCTAATTTTTAGATTCACTTTCCTTTCCTTTCCTTTCCTTTTTTATTTTAATTTTTAGAAAAAAAAAAATTAGAAGAAATAATAATAAATGCATTTAAAAATTAGAAAAAAAAACCCACGAAATTTTATTTTAAAATAAATGCATTTAGTTTTATGATAAAAAATATTAAAAAAATAAACTCCATTATGAAAAATATATAATATTAAAATAAAAAATTGGAAAAATAAGATATATTTATAACTTCTCTATTTTCTATGATGAATAAAACTACATGTATCAATTAGTATACTTAACTAATAATTTAAAGTGATTTAATGCATATTTAGATCTCGTTTGTTAATTATATATTTTAGTCAAAAAAATTTAAAAAATATTATAAATTGTTACATTACTTTCTTTATTTTATTTTTTTATAAAAGTGAAAAGATGTGTGTTATTATCAAAATTCAATTAATAATGCCAACTCATACCTCTCTTAGGGTCTTTTGGGAAGTTGTCAAAAAAGCCAATTTTTTTATTTTTCAGCCTTTTTAGCCAAAAAAAGTCAGCTTTTTTACTTAAAACAATCCAGTTTTTTTTGTCAAAAAAACCACTAAAAAAGTTAAAAAGTCCACTTTTTATCAACTTCTCAAAACACCACTTTTTTAAATCCTTGACATGCGCCGGTGATTTTGCGACATAATTATAAGGCAGGTTGATTGACTTGTACATTGTAAAAAGTTAATTTTTTGATTTTTTAATATTTTTAGTCAAAAAAATCATAAAAAACTTAGCATAAAAAGTCAAAAAATTACAAAAAATTCAAAAAATTAATTTTTTACCAACGTTTCAAAACACCACTCACAAAATCTCTGTTCAATGTGACGTTTTTCCATATTTTGCTGATATTTTTTAAAATTTTAAATTTTGCTTTCAAAACGAAGCGCGTGGAGTGTGTGTGTGAGAGAGAGAGAGAGAGTGAGTGGTGTTTGCGTCATGATAAACTAGCGGTGGGACACACGATGTGTGTCCAAATTAAAAAAAATTATTTTTTAAAAAATAATTATACATTACAAACTTATTAAAAAAAAAAATAGTGAACACTTACAATTTTGATATAAACAAAATAAATTAGTAATTCTTAAAAAAACAGTATTCCTTTTAAAAATTATAAATCCAAGATTCTTAGAATATTTATAGTTAAATAGATTTGATATACCCAAAGAAATATAACAATTACATTGAATTGTTTTGGATATAAACGAAGTAAAATAATAGTCAAATTTTTTTCCTAAGCAACTTGATATAATGAAACTTTTGAAATATATTGAAATTTAAAATTATTCTGAATATCTATTTTTTTCTCATTCTTTTTTCTAAAATAAATTAACTTTTGGAATATATTTTTAACATACAATTCTCATTCATCCAAGAATTAAGAGATTATTATTATTATTATTTGTGTTTCAAAAAATGTTTAAGAACATTTTATTATTATTATTTTGTTTCAAAAAATGTTTAAGAACATCCCCCATTCTTTTTTTGTGTGTGCAATTTTATTTTATTTTTTTTGAAAAGTTTGGAATACTACTTTTTTGGAACAGATTGGGAATTGAAAAACTGGTACGTTTTAAAGAAAGATAGAAAGAAAAAAATTGAAAACACAATGAATAAAAAAAAAATTCCCTTTTTTGTTTTATTTTTCTAACTTCTCTATTAACTTGTTAAATCAATGTGCAAAAAAAAAAAAAATAAATTTATACTTAGAATGATAACCTATATAATTTAAATTCAACCTATATAATTTAAATTCAAGTTTGTATTGTAAAATTGGCATCTATCTATACTACCTGTAAAGCATCTAATATATGTGTGCATAAAATCTATAAACAAAGAAAATAAAAATATCCTCACAAAGATAATATATACACAAAATCTAAGTTAATTTTATTTTTTTGTATTTTTTTAATCAATGTAATGAAGAAAATGAAAAAGGAGTTTTTTATTTTTGCAACATCAAGAAGAAATAAAAAACTATTAAAGGATTACAAAATTTATACAAACAAACAAAATACATATTATATATTTATTTCTTGAATTTCTTTGTCCCATAAATATGAGTCACTGTTTATCTATTTTTCATGGACATTGAGTTAATTGTCTGATGGGTTTGATGCAGTTGTTGTAGTGATAGAGCTGGTTCATTATTTCACAATAATTTGGTTGATTAACTCAATTTCTTATACGAACTATTGGTGGATATTAAAATTAAATATATATATATATATATATATTCTATACTACTATAAAAATTCAGAACACCCTTTTTTTTACTCAATCAAAGAAAAAAAAAATATTGATTGGTAACGACTTGAAAAGTCAACACAAAGTTGTAAAATAATTTAGAAAAATAAATAAATTATGTATATAAGTTTTTGAACTGGAATTATGCATATAAGTTGTAAGACAATTTTGGGGAGAAAAAAAATTATATAAATTCATGTAAAATAACCTGGGAAAAAAAACAGAAATACAAATTCTATGAATATAAATTCTGCATAATGACTCACCAAATAACCAACTCTTGTATGAGTTTGCAGTTTGGGCATCTTCAACATACTCAATCTCCTTCTTTGAAAAATCAAAATGTTAAAAAAAAAAAAACATGTAACAGAATGATGGTAAAAGGAGAAGATGAAAAAAAAAAAAATGAACAAAATTTATACCAAAAACAAAACAAATAAACAAAAGTTTCAATCATTGATAATATAAAATTTAAAAATTCGTAGATCACTCACCATCAAAAAAGAAACAAAAGATAGTTTTTTATTAGTTTGTACTTTCTTTGTCATCATTGTATCAAACAATTTTGTACTTTCTTTAAAAGAGAAAACCATTGTAGAAAGAGAGGAAGAAAGAAAAAAATAAAAAAGAAAAATGATAAAAGTAAGTTATTGAAGAAGAGAAGTTATTGTAGAGTAGTTATTTAGAGAATGTGGTTGAGTGGGAAGTTATTGTACATTATTTTATTTATTTATTTATTATATAAATACCGCATGACAAAAGTTTCAAGACACAAAAAAAAGACTTTACTTAATGAATAAAGCTTGAGACCCCCGGTGGGGGTACTGGGGGTCCTCTCTGATTGGACAAAAAACCAGTTTTTTTTTTTTTTTCTTTTTTTTAAGTTTTTAGCCATTGGCAGCCCCCTACATGGAGGTGGGGTACTGGGGTCGCCCCCACTGGGGGTCCCCAGCATTGCCGTTACTTAATATAATAGTATAGATAATATCTAAAGTTCACTTAATATCGATCTATCTATACTATTATAAAGTGAGCACCCCTTATGGTGTCTTGAAACCTTTGTTTCTTATGCTGTCACGTGTCTACTTTTTTATTTGAAATTAAAAAAAAAAAATTCGATAAATGAGAGGGGAGATTTAAACCTTAAACTTATATCAAATAAATAAGACTTTTACAATTTAACTTATACACAATATATGATAAATATTTTATTTTATTTCTATTTATTTGAATTGCATGGGTATCCCGTGTGACAACCACTAGTAATAATAATAATAATAATATTACGCAAACTGTACTGACAAATGCTTTAGGACTTACTTTCCAGGAAATGAACATGATCCTTGATAAGGCTCCATTTAGTTTATTTAAAAACAGTTACAGAGGGTGGTAGAAACTGTAGTAGGAACGTGGGAAAATGGGCTTTTTTTTTTTTTTTATAATTCTTCTTGAAGTTGAATATTAAAGTCCCGTTTGGGATTTATTTTTTTAGTTAAAAAGTTAAAAAGTTATTTTTTTAGCTAAAAAGTCAACAATTTATATCAAAAAATTAAAGATTCTATTTTCTCTCTACTTTTTACACATCTTTTTGTAATTAGTTAAAAAGTCATCCCAAACATATAAGTTTTTTTTACTTACTTTTTTAGCCAAATAGCTAAAAAAATTACTAAATTAGTCTGTTTCCAAACGAGGCCTAGGTAGCTGGTTAGAAAAATTAGCAAACGTGGTTTTTTTTTTTTTTTTTTTTTAAATGTAAATCACTTAAATTTCACATGGCAACAGCTTCAAGAGACCAAATCTGAGGTTGACTTAATATAATAGTATAGATAGAACTCAACAACAAACTGACAGAGTGGTGTTTGGCTCACCAATTCGGTACTGTGATAACTGCAAACGCTGTGAGATTAATACACTCACATAACCCATTCACATTCACGTAGAGAGAGAAGCGTTTGAATCGATTGATTTCTGCAGAGAGAGAGAGAAGAAAGAATTTGAATGGGCGGCGGCGGTGAAGATGGAGGAGGGACAGCGTTGGAGTTCACCCCCACATGGGTCGTCGCCGGCGTCTGCACTGTCATTGTCAGCATTTCCCTTGCCGTCGAACGCCTCCTTCACTTCACCGGAAAGGCAATCTCTCTATATCTATATCTATAATCAGTTCTGTTTTTACTGTGAATTTCAATTTAGAAAGTTTATCAATTTCACCATATATATATATATATATATATATAATTGCAGTATCTGCAGAGGAAGAAACGAAGGCTCCTCTTTGAAGCTTTACAGAAAGTCAAAGCAGGTGACTAAAATTTCATGTTGTTTGAAATTATTACAAACTCTATTCTCTCTCAATTTTGTTTCTTTCTAAGTCTAATTATTATATTATTTATGTAAATGTGGGTTGGGAGCAGAGTTGATGGTGTTAGGGTTTATTTCGCTACTTCTGACTGTATTCCAAGGCAGTATAATCAAGATATGTGTTAATCAGAGCGTTACCCATCACCTCCTTCCTTGTAAGCTCTCATCACAATCTTCTTCCCACCAAGGAGATTCTTCTTCTAACACCACTGAAACTACTTCCCATCATCGCCGTTTGCTCGCTGAACAATTACGCGGGGCCAATTACTGTGCTGCGAAGGTGATCGGATTATTCCCTTGCCTTCCCCCTTAATTATGTTTTTGTGATGATGTTTTAAGAGTAGTTTGCATTTGTGAACTTTATCCATGTGCATGTAAACCCCAGTGGCTTAGGCAATAAAGAATTACTGTATTGAACACATCTTTATTCCCACTCTCATTATTGCAACGCTCTAATTCAATCCTTGTCTTGTTTTCAGTCTCTATAAGTAACGCTATGTTTGGTAACTTAGAGGAAAAAAGATAAGAAATGATTAAGTTACAAGAGAAAAGAAGAGATTGTGATTTCTTTTCCTTTTGTTTTGATAGATAAGTGAGAAAAAAAAAAGAAATGATGATTTCATTCTTATCTTGTTTGGTTAAGCTAGGTTAAGCTCTATAAAAGAAAATAAAATAAATGATGTAATGTTATATTACCAACTTAACCTTTTTGTAGGTGTTAGTCTTTTTATTTATTCTATATCTAAAAGAATAGTTTTGGTATTATAACAAAATAATATTTAGTAGTTTCATTCCTCTCCATTTCTCCCCACTTTTGGAGAGATTGAAAATAGGGGTTATGAGAGAAATATGTTTCTCTCCATTTCTCTAGTATTTGGTAATCCAAACAAGGGATTGAAATCCATTTCTCTCCATTTCTTTTATTTTCTCTCCATAGCACTCAAACCAAACAGAGTGTAAATGTAAGCTATATTTTATACTCTGTTTTGGATTGTCTTAAAACACACTTGTGTATATATTATGTACAATTTATACTTGTTATTTTAGTTCCATGATAAGATCATATTTGGATTGTTATTATCTGTAGTCGCACATGAACATCCACATTGATAATTCTAGTTACTATTTTTTGTTTGTTTGTTTGTGTGTTTGTGCAGAATAAGGTTCCATTGTTGTCTGTTGAAGCATTGCATCATCTACATATCTTTATCTTTGTGCTAGCCATTTTCCATGTGACTTTTCGTGTTCTCACTGTTGTATTTGGAGTGGCAAAGGTGAGCATGATATTTGTTTCCACTTTTTTCTCAAGATATGTTTGTTAACTTACCACATACTAGTTATATAATCTTCTGCTGTAATTTTGTGTTTATCGTGACATAGATACGTCTATGGAAGCACTGGGAAGACTCCATTGCAAAATATAATTATGATACAGAACAAGGTGAGAGTTACTGCCCATTAAACCTCAGCAAAATTTGCTGTTCTTTTTTTTGTTTTGTTTTGGTGACTATTTTAATTAAGTTGTGTATGCACATGCTTTGCACGGATGCATTTACATGATAAATGTTCACTCTTAGGAGTATGTTACAGAAACTGTCCAATATAGTTAGAAAACAAGGGTGCGTGTACGTGTACGAGTACGGCACGGGTACGAGTACGGATATGCCGATATGCAAAATCCCAAAAAAATAATATGATATGAGTACGGCTGCGGTACGCCGATATTTTTTTTATTTTTTTATAATTATAGTTAAAGGATCCAACCTACAAATTAAAATTAAGGGGTTGTTTGGGATGACCTAAATAAGTGCACTTTTTGTCTTTTTACGAAAAGATGTGCAGAAAAGTAGAGAGGTGATGTGATGAAAAAAAGATAAAAAGATGGATTATTTTGTGTATGCCAAACTTGGCCTAAATATCAAAACTAAAACAAAACTATAAAACTAAAAGACAAATATGACAAGATATTTTTTTATAATATTTGTGAAATCTTACTTTGACATATTATGCACTGTTTCAGTGACAAGTATGACAAGAACAAGGACACTACAACACCTTTCAATCGGACTCCCATATTGACCTACAAAGTATCTCTCAATTTTAGTTCATGAAAGACAATATTTTAGTTCATGAAAGACAATGAAACAATGACCAATCATATCCACCCACAACATCAAGCATTGCAAGGAAATTAATCAATGTGGAAACAGACAGATAACTTAACTTAACTTAACTCAAAACCAATGGTTATGAGTCACAAATTAATGCTCTGTTTTTCAGTTACAAAACCCCCATTCCTCCCCCTCAAAATAAACTGCTACGAAAGAGAATTTAAGGTGTCAAGGGATTTTAATTTGTCATAAGCTTTACAACCAATATCATATTGCATATATATATGACATATATCCAAAAAAAAAATTAAAAAAAATAAGGACATATCTTAGTTCAACAAATCTGGACAGATTTTAGTTCAAAAATCCGGACATATATCAGAAAATAAATAAATAAGGACAGATCTTAGTTCAACAAATGTGGACAGATTTTAGTTCAAAAATCTGGACATATATCAGAAGAAAAAAAAAAAAGGACAGATCTTAGTTCAACAAATCTGGACAGATTTTAGTTCAAAAATCTGGACATATATCAAAAAAAAAAAAAAAAAAAAAAAAAAAAAAAGAAGAGAGTTCAAGAAAAATGAAGAAGAAGATGAAGGATCAAAGAAAGAGAAAACCAAAGAGAAAAGAAGAATCGATCGTTTGCAGCGAAGAAACAGCACAAAAATCTGAAAAAAAAAAATGAAAGAAAGAAAGAGGATAAAGAATCGAAGAAGAAAAGGGGAAAGAATCGAAGATGAACTTACCTCTTCAATCGCACCTTCGAATGAGAGAATCAATCAGCAGCACCTTCGATTAAACCTTTCAATTGCACCTTCGAAGTGTTCTTCAGACTCTCTTGGGAGTATTTCTGGAAGGAGATGATCGAATAGACATGGAAACCTAGCACCTTCGAAGTTCTTCAGCCTTGGAGAATTTCGGAATGAGATATGGAAGGAGCTGAGATGAACGAATGATAGAGAGAATAAAGAACCCTAATTTTATTTGGTTTCATGTTTTATTTATTAAGAATCCTAATTTTATTTGGTTTCATGTTTCATTTATTACAAAAAAAACCTCAGATTTTTATAATTCTTTAAAATAGATATAAAAAATTGCTCTGGTACCCTTTAATTTATAAAAAATCTCATTTTTTTATCCCAGAGTACTCAAAACGTACCCATGGCGTACATGCGGCGTATCCATCGGTATACTGACCGTATAAAACGTACCGAGTGCGTTTTTGACGTACCCGGTACGCGTGCAGCCGTATCGATAGGCGTACCCGCACCCGGGAAGTACCCGGTACTTGTACGGCAACATTTTTGGAGTACTCGTGCTTCATATATAGATCATATTTCTACTTAAGAAGGTCTGAATTCAACTAAGGGCTATGTTAACAGATTGATTGTGAAGACTTTAAGTAGTTGTTGCTTCTGCTGTTATTATTAGTAATATGAAAAGAACATAACTTAAGAAAGGAAGAAGAAAGTAAAATTGTGTGACCAATGCTATTGGCATAAGATAGTAAATATTTTGGAGCTGAATTGCTTTCATTCTGTGTCCTCTGTAAATTTTACTTTGATCTTGTGCATAATACTTCTGATTTGTGCACATTATTGTGCAGCTTTGGAACCTAAGCTCACTGATGTCCATCAACATGACTCCATCAAGGGTCGCTTTCCGGGTATTGGTAAAAATTCAGTTATGTTGGGCTGGTTGGTAAGTTCTTATCCTCTCATGGTAGAATGTGTCTCCCATTCTCCCATTTTGTAGAAAATGGTACTGTTTTTGACATTTCTACATACCTCTGATCCTATGATGCCCTAATGTTTCTCCTAAGACATTGGTTTCAGCTTGATCCTCTATTTTCTTTAATAGTAGACCTTCATGTTGATATGACACAACTGGTGTAACATCCTAATTCTGTTGTGGCTTGGCAGACAGCCCTGAGATGTATGAGGCCTTAGGCGAACTTCGAAAATAAGTTCCTCTTACATATATTTTTTTATAAAAAGTTTATGGATAAAATTATGAGTACCAACATATTTTTTATTTGTTAGTAGTCACAAAAAGTTTGCCTGCACATATTATCATTCAAATTATAAACCAAAGTTTACTTTCATATATTAAGATAGGAAGAAATCACTACAAAGACTCTAAAAAAAAAAAAAAATTCTGGTCTTGTTGTTTTGTAGTTTAGCAATACTTAGTTTATAATTGAACCATCACTTAAACATTACTCTTAAGTAACTGTCTCACTGTTGGGTAGCTATATAACTTGAAACCACTTGAATGATATGCTTATTGTTTTCCAAATGCATTGAGTCATACTTGTAATGCCTTGTTATGTTGTACTTTTCAGCGTTCCTTTTTCAAGCAATTTTATGGATCCATCACTAGATCAGACTACATGACACTGAGACATGGTTTTATCATGGTAAGTATCCGATATATGGTTTGTGTTTGCTTTGATATTTGTTTATTTTCCTTGAGAGGAAATATCATTTTGCCTCCCAAATTTTTACGTATTTTTCAATTTGACCTCTAGACTTCGATTAATATTAATTTTACACCCAAACTTTTTAAATTTTGATCAATTTGGCCCATGCCGTCACATTCCGTCTACAATTGGATGGAATGTGGTGACGTGACACCAAAGTTTATTTGAAATTTCATTTTATCCCCCAAACTATACTTTAAAAATCAATTTGCCCCCCACGTCAGCACATTCTGTCTAATTGTAGACGGAATGTGACGGCAGGGGCCAAATTGATTAAAATTTTGAAAGTTTGGGTGTAAAATTGATATTAATCAAAGTCTGGTGGTCAAATTGAAAAATGTGTGAAAGTTTAGGTGGTGAAATGATATTTTCTCTTTTCCTTATTGCTACTTCACAAGCATTTGTCTTAAACCATTTTTTTACTTGTAGAAACATTGCAGGGGAAACCCAAAGTTCGATTTTCACAAGTTTATGATCTGTGTCCTAGAAGATGATGATGATTTTAAGAAAGCTGTTGGTATAAGGCAAGTGATAACTGGGATTACCTGTTTAAATGCTAAAGCTTCCTATGGCTTCTTTTGTTTGTTCATTGGGCAATTTGCCAAAATTAATTAATTATTTTTTTAAGAAGAAAGAAAGAGTTTATAGTGCTGGTTTGCCATTTAGTTACTAGGAGGGTATTGCCTAAAAGATAAAATTTCCTTCTATTTTAATATCAATCTTTGCTCCTTTTCTTCTTTTTATTTTTTTTTATTTTTATTTTAATGGGTTAATATCAGATTTGGCTGGTTGCAGTTGGTACCTATGGATATTTGTGGTCATCTTCTTGTTGCTGAATGTCAGTGGTATGTTACTTTCACTTTAAATCCTAATGCCAAATGTTATCAAGTGAATTGATTATTTTCTTGTGCTTTAATTTTAGTTTCATGTTGTTGCTCAATGTTGTTGGGGTTCACTCAAATGTTTAGGTTTGTTACTCAAAAAGTGCTTGGAGTTTTCTATTTTGTTTTATTAATTTTTAATTTTTGTCGGTGTGGGTGCTCTAATTAGATGGGAAGAAGTTTAGACTCTTCCAAAATTACAGTGACAAGTTCCTGAACACAAACGTTGGTCTCCTCCCAAATTTCTGGATTCACCTGCACAAATTTATGTGATATAATGATATTCTTGTTTTGAAATTGTCATTGTATTATAGTTTCTGGTTTTGGTACATGTTAAGATATTTAGATGAAAAGTGATTTATTATTTTGTTTTGCAGGGTGGCATATGTATTTTTGGATAGCTTTCATTCCTTTCATTGTGAGTTGTTCTAATATAATCTGTGTACTTGGTCATGCATTTTTTACCCATCATAGTTGTCTGCTCAATTTTTTATTTTACTCCTTAAAAAATTATGTTCAATGAATTTGTCAATTTTCTTTTGTCTTTTGTTTGCTTGCTGTTTTATCTGAACTTCATAAAATCCTTTGAATTTCAAGTTTCAATTCCCATAAGACGTATTTAAATTTGTGAAGAGCATGTGCTCCACCCGTACATTTTGATCTTTGAGTAGCTATTTTGTCCTGAGAGCATGTTATAGAGCTTGTAACACTTAATATAATTTTTAAAAATGAACAATTGTGTTTCTCTTGCATGTTTGCTTGGATTTCCATCAACGGAAATCAAGTGCCAAAAAATTCTGGTTGTAGGTTGAGAGCAGAGTACAACTGTTTGATGCATTAATAAGTTGTACCTTGCTCTGACAGTATGTTCACCCTTCTTTTACTATGCCCATAACTGAGATTCATTCATTGACAGTTACCATTAGGGGTGTGCATAATATCGTCGAAACCGCCAAAACCGCACCGAATCGCACCGCCAAGGCAAATTCGTTATTATTTGTCAATCGAACCGCCGGTTTTTGATAAGAAAAATGGCAAATTCTAGTGACACTTTTATCAATCCGCCGGTTTCTATTTTTCTTCTAAACCGCACCGACCCGCACCGCTATTAAATCATGTTTTATAAGATTCTAAAAATTCTTTTTTACTTAAGTTTGCTTGTTGTTCTATACCTTAGAATATAGTATTACATTACTGCTCGAGGGGAATTTTATGTATTGTATTTGATCATTGTAGCTTCCACAGATGCTTGTAATGAACTGATGGCATAGTCGTTGATATTATCATGTTGTTGCTACACTTGCTGCATCAGAAGAAAGTTTCGCAAGATGCTTAACATCACGGTATCTCTTGTTTTTTTTTTACTCTTTGATTTAAGTTTTGTAATTTGAATTATATTTTTTATAAACTGCCAATCCGCCCGAACCGCCAAGGCAAATCCGCCATTATTTGCCAACCGAACCGCCGGTTTTAGATAAGGAAAATGGCAAATTCTAATGACACTTTTATCAATCCGCCACCCGCCATACGGTTTCTATTTTTCTCTCAAACCGCACCGACCCGCACCGCGCACACCCCTAGTTACCATGGTTATGAAGCCTGTTAACCAATAATTTAACTAATGGTGGCATGAGTATAAACTATCAAACAGCTTTGAATTTCAAGCGCAATGGCCAAAGCCACTTAAATGGCATAATAAAATAATACCTAGAATTGCATTTCCATCGGGGAAGCTACCAAGCAAGACAAAATCCATATAAGAAATAATTAACTCAAATTTATTCTAGTACTTGTATTTAAATACTAATTATTTATATTTACCAAAAAACAATTTGTAGTTGACACTAATCTCTAATATTTATTTATATTTTAACTATAAATAATGATGTATCTAATGCATGTCTCTCTCTTCTTTTTGGTCAAAATATCTGATGCATCTCTCTTAGCATTAGTTAACAAGACATGGGAACTTCATATTCTAAATCAATTCCAATGGCTTGTCTTTATCTCTCTAGTTTAGTATCACTCGCATAGCTGGTCGGTTTGCCATAGAACTTTAATGGCTAATGGGTTGTTCTTATGAAAGTGTTACTGTTTATGACGTCTCTTATATGTAATTATATCTGTTATTTATTTTTCAGCTTCTAATAGCTGTGGGCACTAAGCTGGAGCATGTAGTCAGCCAGTTGGTTCGTGAGGTTGCAGATATACATGTTGCAATAGAAGGGGAATTAGAAGTTCATCCTTCAGACGATCATTATTGGTTTCATCAGCCCCCTATTGTCCTTTACTTGATACATTTCATACTATTCCAAAATGCTTTTGAAATAGCATTTTTCTTCTGGATATGGGTAAAGCTGATATGAAATTGCTTCTCATTTTTTTAGTCATTTTAAGACTAGTATTTCCAGACATTTTTATATGCTTTATTCACTTGCAGGTTCAATATGGTTGACTCTTGCATAATGGGACAAGTTCGTTATATAGTACCGAGGCTTGTTATAGGGTGAGAACCATTGGCAGCATTTCTCCTTGAATAGTTTCTCATTTTTGGTTTTTCTAAATTTTGTCTCTGTGAATATTTGTATACACACCGTGATGCATTGTTTTGTAATCTTAATTCTATTTGTTTACTGTTAAGAGTTACAAATAACATTATAATTTGTCCTTTTAGGGTATTCATTCAGGACCTTCAGGTGCTCTGCAGTTATAGCATCCTACTACTGTATGCCATCGCAACACAGGTAAGTTCAATGGCAGTGTAATGTAATAATAATATAACTTGGTTTGTGAAATCTGACCCCATTTATTTGTTCTTTTTCACCTCTTTTTTTTTAAAAAAAATTTCTTGTTTGTGTGGGGCAATGAAATGAAGATGGGATTTTTTTTCAAGAAAGCAATATTGGATGAGCATATGCAAGCGCATGTGCAAGCGGGGCTGCATGCTGCTTGGGTCCAGTTTGTGAGGAAGAAGCAGTTGAAGGCGGCAACTAATGGCTCTGTTGGAGGAAAATCAACGGATGATTCAACTCTGGGAATTCAGTTGGGAAGACTTGCCGGCGAGGAATCTGCACCGGAGAATATTTCGCCCACAGCTGCTGCTGCTCAAGGAGATACTTTAGATTTTTGGAAATGATAGTAGGCAGAGGCTTCTCCCTCTCTCTCTCTCTCTAAGTTATAATTTAGTTGGTTTTGTGCCCATGATGGCAATATATCTATAGGAAGAGGATTAAATCTCGGTTGAATCTTATGTATGTATATTTTGTGGGCTTAATATAAATAATTATATTAATTATGTCAGTGATTTGCTCAGTTTTGCTGTATGGTTGGTTATTCCTCCAGATCATCTTCCTCTCCCAAACCCTGCGTTAATTGGAGACCTGTGCATTGAGTATGACAGACCTAATTGATTTTTATCCGTGAAAGGAATAAAAAAAAAAAAAAAACTGTGAAGCTTATGAGGTTCTTTCAAATACAAATTTCATACATGTATGTGTATATATGGTCATTTGGTATATGGGCCAGCTGGTTGGCTCATTATATCATAATCTTTTCATATCTATATGTATATATATGTCCTTACTTTATATATGTCGTGTATATATATATATATATGCAAGTGAAATAAAACGATAAAAGTATATATATGGTGATAAAACCCACAAAATTTTATTTTAAAATAAATGCACTTAGTTTTAGGGAGGCTTATTTATAAGTTCTTTTTTAGACATTTATGCTAGGGCAAGTCCTGTGTAATTTCTTATAAAGTCTCAAAGTCCTATTTAGATTGAAATATATTCCACAAGATCTTACATAAACGTAACGTGACGTGACACTTACATAAACGTAACGTAACGAGACATTTACATAAACGTAACGTAACGTGACACATATATAAACGTAACATGACACCTATACATAACGTGACACCTACGTAAATGTAACACGACACCTACATAAACGTAACGTAACGTGTCACGTTACGTTTCGCAAACTTAATGAGTTTTTATTTTTTTAAATTGAATGTGAAAATGTTACTGGTTTATGTTGGTATCACGTTACGTTTCATATAAATATGATCTATGGCAACATTCAATTTCCTCTAGGTGTCACGTTACGTTTATGTAGGTGTCACGTTACATTACGTTTATGTAGATATGATCTATGATAACATTCAATTTCCTATATAGGTGTCACGTTATGTTTATGTAGTGTAATTTCTTATAAAGTCTCAAAGTCCTATTTAGATTGGAATATATTCCACAAGATCTTACATAAACGTAACGTGACATGACACTTACATAAACGTAACGTAACGAGACACTTACATAAACGTAACGTAACGTGACACATATATAAACGTAACATGACACCTATACGTAACGTGACACCTACGTAAATGTAACACGACACCTACATAAACGTAACGTAACGTGTCACGTTACGTTTCGCAAACTTAATGAGTTTTTATTTTTTTAAATTGAATGTGAAAATGTTACTGATTTATGTTGGTATCACGTTACGTTTCATATAAATATGATCTATGGCAACATTCAATTTCCTCTAGGTGTCACGTTACGTTTATGTAGGTGTCACGTTACATTACGTTTATGTAGATATGATCTATGATAACATTCAATTTCCTATATAGGTGTCACGTTACGTTTATGTAGGTGTCAAGTTACGTACAGGTGTCACGTTACGTTTATGTAGGTGTCACGTTACGTTACGTTTATATAAATATGATCTATGGTAATATTCAATTTCCTATATATGATTTTACTATTATTTATGATATTAATAACTAATATTGAGGGTAAATGTATCAACAAACTTCTCACAGGACTTATGGAAACATAAATTTTTTAGTAAGATCATATGTAGCATAAATCTTCTTAATAGGACTTATAAATAATTTTTCCTTAGTTTTATGATAAAAAATATTAGAAAAATAAACTCCATTATGAAAAATATATAATATAAAAATAAAAAATTGGAAAAAATAAGATATATTTATAACTTCTCTATTTTCTATGATGAATAAAATTACATGTATGAATTAGTATACTTAACTAATGATTTAAAGTGATTTAATGCATCTTTAGATTTCGTTTGTCAATTATATATTTTAGTTAAAAAATTATTATAAATTATCACATTACTCTCTCTATTTTTATTTATTATTATTTTTTTATAAAAGTGAAAAGAGGTGTGTTATTATCAAAATTCAATTAATAATACCAACTCATACCTTTTTGGGGCTTTTCCCAAAATAAGCTAAAATACCAACCTATTTTTCAAACTAGGCCTAGTTTGGACGGAATTTCCAAAATAAGCTGAAACGTTATTAGAAACCACGCTTTCACCATTTTTGTAGCCCAGCTGTGGAAAATTGGTAAGCGTGATTACAAACCACGCTTTTAATTAAGAAAGCGTGGTTACAAACCACACGTTTAAGGAAATCTGTTTTTATACAGAAAGCGAGATTAGAAACCACGCTTTTAAATAAAATTGTTTTGTAACCAAAATACAAGACAAATGGGGAGGTAGCTCAAATGGTAGTGTGCTTCTTTTCATGGGAGAGGTTATGGGGTTTAGTCCCTCACATCTCCATACTCCTACTTTTTTCAAATTCAATTCAATTTCTTTTTTTTCCTTTCACTTACTCTATACTTTATATATTTATTATGTAATTTTTTTTTTATCAAAAAAAGTAAAACATTTGTTTGGTTAACTAATATTTATAATAAAAATTATATTTAAAATAAAAAATAATTTTTTTAAATTTTTTTAATATTTAAAATATTAAAAAAATATAACACATAAATGTATGAAATATAATGCACATTAAAATAAATAAATAAATATTTAGTAGCAGTGGATCAACAAAGAGATGCGAGGTGACGTGGCTTCAACGGTTACTCACATTCAAATTCAAATATAGGAGGAAAGCCTAACTGCAAGTGATGGCGTAGTAGAACTACTTATAAGGCAGCATGATCAGCGACCACGGAGGAGCAGTTCGACGGTTTGAAGTGCAATTCGATGGTCATCTTTGAGGAGTATAAATAGCAGGGAAGACCCCAGAAAAAATCCCCAGACTCAGATCCAAGAAACCAGTCTTACTTTACATATTTCATTCCAGTTTTTATATTTCCTGTTCTTTACATTCCTGTACTTTAAACTCCTGCACTGCACTTCATTCATAGGAGTAGTTTCAAGTAGATTGTCGCTGTAAACCTCTACGAGGCTGAGTTTGGATCATTGTAAGTTTTTCATACTAATGAAATGCTTTAATTGCACTTTATTTAACTGTTCTTATGCTTAAATTCTCCTAAATCAAAGCTACTAGTAAAAGTTCTCTTCATTGAGACTGAAAGAACTATAACACAATCATCTGATAATTGGTTGGCAATCAAAATTTTGTAAGGACTGATTGATCCTTGCTGGCACGCTTATAATTACAAAAATAACCCACGAAAGTCAAAAAGTCAACAATAACCTAATAAATAAGAAGTTATGAAGAAAAATTAAAGAGGGGATTTGATTCCGGTTGATTGACTCGTACATGCTCACAAAATCTCTGTTCAATATATGACGTTTTTCCATACTTTGCTGATATTTTTTAAAATTTAAAATTTTGTTTTCAAAACGAAGAACATGAAGTGTGAGTGTGTGTGAGAGAGAGAGAGAGAGAGAGTCTGTATGTGTTTGCGTTATAATATAGAACTCAACAACAAAACTGACAGAGTGGAGTTTGGCTCACCAATTCGGTGCTGTAATAACTGCAAACGCGGTGAGATTATGGGTTATTTTGGGAAGATTGTTATAATTAATTTTTTTGGTGAAAACATGCTCATAACCAATTCTTTGGTGAGATTATAACCAACTTCCCAGAACGCACATAACCCATTCACATTCACGTAGAGAGAGAAGTGTTTGAGACACCGTTTGGGAAGAAAGTTTTTAGGCTTTTTTGATTATTTTAGTCATAAAAAATAAATAAATTATTTTAGTCACAATAAACAAAACATCACATCTAATTCATAATCATTACATTCTTTTCTTATAAAAAAAAATCAAAAAATCAAAAATTTTTTTATAAAACAAATTTTTTAATCCAGGTTAAAATAATCAAAATAGTCAAAAAGGCAGTTCCAAAACGGAGGCTGAATCGATTGATTTCTGAAGAGAGAGAGA
Organism: Camellia sinensis; assembly: GCF_004153795.1. Lineage (NCBI taxonomy): Eukaryota > Viridiplantae > Streptophyta > Magnoliopsida > Ericales > Theaceae > Camellia > Camellia sinensis. The sequence continues at coordinate 473,689 of NW_021025170.1, read as the reverse complement.
GAAGAGAGAATTTGAATGGGCGGCGGCGGGGAAGGTGGAGGAGGGACAACGTTGGAGTTCACTCCCACATGGGTCGTCGTCGCCGGCGTTTGCACTGTCAGCGTCGGCATTTCCCTCGCCGTCGAACGCCTTCTTCACTTCACCGGAAAGGCAATCTCTCTATATCTATATCTATATCTATATCTATTGTTAATGTACACTAAACCTAACCCACTAACCTAACCCACTACATCCACCCCACTAAACCTAACACACTTACCATCTCCACTACCACCCACTACCATCCACTACCACCACTCACTAACCCAAACCCTCTCCTATATAATGCCACTCTGATTTGTAATACTATATATCAATATACACAACAATCTTGTAATACATATCAATATAGGAATTGTAAATATATCAACAAATAAGATATCAGATATCAATCAATAATACATAAATTTTTACATGGTATCAGAGCAAGGTTAAAGATCTTGGTGTTCTTCACCTTCCGGCGGGCGGCAACCTTGCCTTGACCGCCCGCCGGATCTCAACCAATTCAAACCTCTCCTTTCGGCGGGCGGCAACCTTGCCTTGACCGCCCGCCGGGGCTCAACCAATTCAAACCTCCAACTCCTCCCTACCTTCGTCAAATCAGCTCAAACCTTGAGTTCCCTGGTCTCCTCTCTAAACTCTCTCTCTGAAATAACGACATCCTTCAATCTACCACAGTCCCAACCTTCAACAGCGCCTTGTACGCCGTCCCAAAAGTTCCTTTCCCCAACACCTCCGCCGAAGCCCTCAATAAATCCTCCAAATCGCAAAACCTCGATGCCGCCGCCGCATTGCCGAAGAAAACCAACTTCTTTGCTCCGCCGTTGCTCATCTCTCCCTTCGCATTCGCCGCCGCCGAATGCCCACCACCATTTTCGATTTTCCCAATTGGCTTCTCGGTCTCGCTCGGAAATGGATCAGTGTCTGGGTTCTTGATCGTCGCAATGTCGATCGAGCTCGTCTTCTTGCTACTCTTCTTTCGGCACAAGAAGAGCAAAATTAGGAGAATCAAGAGAAACGATAGTACAGATCCGATTATAATTCCGGCAATGGCACCTCCGGATAACTCTTTTTTTGTTGTTCTTGTTTTGATTATTGTTGGTGTTGATTTGGGCGCCGGTAGCTATCGGGGAAGTGGCGTCGCCGGAGCAAGAATCGAGTGGGCCGCCACACAGTGAGTTTCCGGCGAACGAAGTCACTGGCATTGATTTGAGACTCTCTGGAACCGACCCATTCAAGAAATTGAACGATACGTTGAACTGTACAAGATTTGGAAGCGTAATCTCCGGAATCGACCCACTGAGACAAAGTAAAGAAGGGACAGCATCATTAAGGCCAGGAAGTTGAGGAATGAACCCACTTTCCACCGCCACATTTTTTTTTTTTATTCAGCCCACTATCTCTCTCTCTAAGCCCTTTTCTTTTTTTTTTTCTCTCTATTACGCTCACGGCTTATTCTTTTCTCTTCATCGCTGCATGTGCTAAAGCATGCCAATTTACTACAGCCCGTTGGAGCAGAGGCCCGCTGGGAGTTTAACATGCTGCACTAATTTTTGATTGAATGGAACATCTTTCATTTCTTCAGATCCTGCAGTTGTCCTATCGTTATATCATCAGACCTGTCAAAGTATAGACGTCTAAGATTTTTCCCATAGGTTCAGCGTCAGTTGTTCACCCCAATTTGTGACCCCAATTTGTTTTTCTTCTATGTCTGCAACTGGTCTTTTGTAGTTCTGGGACTTCTTGGGACTTTGCTTCCTTAATTTTCGTCTCAGGTTTCAATATGTGTTTTCTGTTTCGCCACTAGTCGCCCTCATATTTATTGATCTTCAGATTATGGACTAGTGATTTAGGAATCCTCACTCAATAGGGATCATGCTTTCTTTGTCATCGCGCGATTTTTCATTGACTCATCCGTACTTGTTGTCATTTGATTATTCACCACTGGATCCCAAATTCCTGTGTGGTCAAAGTTCAAATACTCACTGCCAAGTTATTTTTTTATTTTAATCTCCATGTTTCTTAAGTTATTGTTGCCGCTCTTTCAAGTGATTAACTTGACACAAGATTGTAATATTGAAACAGAGTTCCAAAAATTTATTTGCATTGCATGGGATTTGTGAATTCAACTTTCTATTGGGACGAGACGCTAACATCCTTTTATTGATCATTTTTTCATTAGGGCTTGATTGTTGTGATGATCGATTAACATTATTGTGGAAGAGTTGATTTTATGGCCAACCTGGCCTCACCTATTTCAAGTGCTCCGCAGGAATGAGGTAATAGATTGGTATGGTTGCAATGAATGATTGACCGATGTTAAGTATGTAAGGCTTATACTTGAGCATGCTTGGGTTTTTTTTCATCGTCCTGGTTGCCATATGTAAACAGGACATATTCTTCTATACATAATACGCAGAACTAGGTACTAACCACTATACTCATGGAAGTTCTTTTGACTTGTTCAAGATGATATTTAAACAAATGAGTAAATGCTCTTTGCAATCAGAATTCCATTTTGTTGTTTTACAGACACCGCATCGGAAAGTTCAATGGAGCAAAAACCAGCGGTGGTTTGGGTTCGGTCCCTTGGCCACCCACAGCCAGTTTATTTACTTGTGGGGCTCATTAGTTCTGGAAAGAGCGTGAGCAGGTTCTGGTGTAGCTGGACGGGAAGTAATAGCCATGTTTTTGAGTTGCCTAAGTGTTTTAGAGAAGGGTTGTTTCCCGGGTATTTCGAGATTTGCAGAGACAAGCTCCTCCGAGCGTTCAGAGGTTTCAAGACATCGTATGCACCAGCCTTCGCCTCACCTTGTTTTTAAATAGCCAGGGCCCAGCCACGCGCTCGCGCCCTTTTGCCGCCCGACAAATTGGCCAAGCCTTTTCCATGGCAGACACTCTTTTGATAAAGGGGCAACGCCTTTTGATTGGCACGCCCTTTGAAAAATTGGGCACAACTTTTGAGGGCTCGATATCTACATCCATGTATATTTTTGTTGGCAGCCTATTACACAACCATACAAGTGTCTTTTACCCGGTCAGCTTTATCAAATCCCTTTGTTTCAACCTCAAAATGGTTTCATCTTCACACTATTTGAGTTTGAGGGGGGTTATCCAGTATAAATGTATAAGTCGCCCCATGGCGCACTCCCTAGTCACCCCTTGGTGCACCACCTCGTAAACTTCTACAACGGTCGACATGACCCCATAAACTGTAATTCTACATCGGTCTGACAGACCACACAGTGTCTGCGCCATGGGCCGACTTATACATTAACTGGTATAACCCCCCTCAAACTATCAAATAGGTGTGAAGATAGAAACCTATTTGAGGTTGAAAACAAAGGGATTGATAAAGCTGACGCGGTGTAAAAGACACTGTATGAAGTGTGTATATAGGCTGCCCAAAAAAAATATACATGGATGTAGATATCGAGCCCTCAAAAGTTGTGCCCAATTTTTCAAAAGGCGTGCCATCAAAAGGCGTGCCCACTTTTAAAAAAAAAAAGATGTGCCATGAAAAGGCGTGGCCAATTTGTCGGGCGGCAAAAGGCGCGCGATGCGCGTGGCTGGCCCTGGCTATTTAAAACAAGGTTGAGGCGAAGGCTGTGCAATACGAGTCTGAAACCTCTGAACGCTCGGAGAGCTTGTCTCTGCAAATCTCGAAATACCCGGAAACCAAACCCTTCTCTAAAACACTTAGCAACTCAAAAACATGGCCTCTTCTTCCCGTCCAGCTACCCAGAACCTGCTCACGCTCTTTCCAAGAACTGAATGAGCCCACAAGAAGAATAACTGGTGCGGTGGCCAGGAACCGCAAACCAAAACACCGCTGGTTTTGCTCCATTGAACTTTCCGATGCGGTCGGTGGAGCAAAAAATGGCGATGCAACTGATATTGAGGCTAATCAGTATACTCTGAAGTCATGCGTGGAAACCATGACGGCGGTCACAATTTGTCGAACCGCTGCAGAGTAGGCAATGAGGTGCAGCATGTAAACTCCCAGCTGGCTCTGCTCCAACGCATGTATAAGGATGCGCGAGCAGAGATAAGCGTGCTAAGGGCAGAAAAACAAGGAGCTGAAGCGGAAGGCCACCGTGATGTTCCGATTTGGAGGCCGCCATATGCGGCAGTGAGGAGCAGGGAGTAAATGTGCTCGGGCGTGGGAAAATCCGGAGGCAACACCGGCAAGGGCTGGCCAAGACGGAGGCAAAAGAAGAGACCTGCAGCAGAGTAGAGAAGAAAAATTCCACTGTGGGGTAGTTTTTTTTTTGGTTTTTTTTTTTTTTTTTTTTTTTTTTGTGTAAATGGTGATCGGGGTGAGCCTCGACAGGAATAAAAAGAGTTTGTGGAAATGAAAACGAGTTTGGTTGTGAATGGATTTTGTTGTTGTTGTTGTTTTTTTTTTTTTTTTTTTTTTTTTTTATGGGAATAAAATAAAATAAAAGAGAATGGAAAAGGATGATACTCACCAACTGAGTTGTAAAATATTGAAGATGATGAAAAAGAAAGATGAAAAAAAATAAAAATAAAAATAAAATAAAGATTTGTGAAAAATTATTATATAGATATATTGATGATCAGTAGAATATATGGCGGTGGAAAGTGGGTAGGATAATAATAATGGGTAATATATTATAATAAATAAAAGTTGAAGGAAGGGGTTGAAATGTAGACAAAGTAGGGA
>NW_021025170.1:424881-468913 GCF_004153795.1 Camellia sinensis | reverse complement strand
ATATTTTAAATATTAAAAAATTTAATTTTTTATTTTAAATATAATTTTTATTATAAATATTAGTTAACCAAACAAATATTTTACTTTTTTTGATAAAAAAAATTACATAATAAATATATAAAGTATAGAGTAAGTGGAAGAACAAAAAAAAAATTTGAATTGAATTTGGAAAAAGTAGGGGTTGGAGATGTGGGGGATTGAACCTCGTAAAGCGCACTACCATTTGAGCTATCTCCCTACTTGTCTTATATTTTGGTTATAAAACAATTATATTTAAAAGCGTGATTTCTAATCACGCTTTCTTTACAAAAACAAATTTCCTTAAACGTGTGGTTTGTAACCACGCTTTCTTAATTAAAAACATTACGATTTTACCAATTTTTCGCGGTTGGGCAACAAAAATGGTGAAAGCGTAGTTTCTAATAGCGTTTCAGCTTATTTTGAGAATTCTGTCCAAACTAGGCCTAGTTTAGAAAGTAGATTGATATTTTAGCTTATTTTGAGAAAAATCCCTACCTTTCTTTCTTTTTAAAATCCTAGACATACGCGGTGATTTTGCGATATAATTATAAGGTAGGTTGATTGGAATTAGGATTTATTCCTTAACTTCTCTCCGTAATTTCTTATTTGTTAGGCTATCGTGTTCAATTTTGGGCCCAATTTTAATAATCCGAACCGTTACATTTTAAGATTTATTGAGTACATCATATCTGTAAAAAATTAAATTGATCAGATATCAGAAAGTATGTGTTCTAAAAATTATTTATTAAATTTTTTTTTAAAAATAGTTTGTAGTTCGATGATCCGAACACATAGTTTTTTATATTCGATCAGTTTGATTTTTTATAATTATAATATACCCAACAAATTTTAAAATGTAAATAATTCGAATTATCGAAATTAGACTCAAAAGTGGGCCAATAACTGTTGGCTACACATTTTGTGCAAGCCAGTTACAATTCAATGCGTGGCAAAGTAAGGGTAATATGGGGAGACCATTCAAGTCTTCGATGCTGATCGTACACGTGACAGTTAATATTGGTTGTTATGAGATCTGAGTAGCAGTGGATCAACAAAGAGATGCGAGGTGACGTGGCTTCAACGGTTTCTCACATTCAAATTCAAATATAGGAGGAAAGCCTAACTGCAAGTGATGGCGTAGTAGAACTACTTATAAGGCAGCATGATCAGTGACCACGGAGGAGCAGTTCGACGGTTTGAAGTGCAATTCGATGGTCATCTTTGAGGAGTATAAATAGCAGGGAAGACCCCATCCTCCAGACTCAGATCCAAGAAACCAGTCTTACTTTACACATTTCGTTCCAGTTTTTATATTTTCTGTTCTTTACATTCCTGTACTTTAAATTCTTACATTGCACTTTATTCATAGGAGTAGTTTCAAGTAGATTGTCGCTGTAAACCTCTAGGAGGCTGAGTTTGGATCATTGTAAGTTTTTCATACTAATGAAATGCTTTAATTGCACTTTATTTAACTGTTCTTGTGCTTAAATTCTCCTAAATCAAAGCTACTAGTAAAAGTTCTCTTCATTGAGGCTGAAAGAACTATAACACAATCATCTGATAATTGGTTGGCAATCAAAATTTTGTAAGGACTGATTGATCCTTGCTGACACGCTTACAATTACAAAAATAACCTACGAAAGTCAAAAAGTCAACAATAACCTAATAAATAAGAAGTTATGGAGAAAAATTAAAGAGGGGATTTGATTCCGGTTGATTGACTCGTACATGCTCACAAAATCTCTGTTCAATATATGACGTTTTTTCATATTTTGCTGATATTTTTTAAAATTTAAAATTTAAAATTTTGTTTTCAAAACGAAGAACATGAAGTGTGAGTGTATGAGAGAGAGAGAGAGAGAGAGAGAGAGAGAGAGAGAGAGAGAGAGAGAGAGTATGTGTTTGCGTTATAATGGGGGTGTTTGGTGCAGCTTTTTTAAGCCAACTTATGGCTTCTGGCTTTTAAAAAGTTATTTTGGACTGTTTGGTTAAACTTATTTCAAACAGCTTCTGATTCTAACAACTTATTTTAAGTCAAAAAAGCTAATTCTGAGAAGCTGCTCACCCCTTGCTTCTGATTATCAGTTTCTGCTGTGGACATGTTAATTCACGGTTATACTCTTAGATTTTTTTATTTTTTATTTTTTTAAAAATAGAAAAAGACTCAAATGGACTATTAAATATTATTATTATTTTTTATGAAAAATGTAGACAAATAGTGAATAATAAAAAATAAAAATTAATTGAAAAAGCTACTTCACAGCTTATTTAACAAACACTACTCAACAACTTAAATCTATAATCCAACAGCTATACCAAACAGATTAACCGCTTCTGATTAAAGTCATAATCTATAATCTGTTAAGCTATAATCTATAATCTGTTTTAACAGCTACACCAAACACCACCAATATAGAACTCAACAACAAAACTGACAGAGTGGAGTTTGGCTCACCAATTCGGTGCTGTAATAACTGCAAACGCGGTGAGATTATGGGTTATTTTGAGAAGATTGTTATAATTAATTTTTTTTGGTGAAAACATGCTTATAACCAATTCTTTGGTGAGATTATAACCAACTTCCCAAAACGCACATAACCCATTCACATTCACGTAGAGAGAGAAGTGCTTGAGACACCGTTTGGGAAGAAGGTTTTTAAGCTTTTTTGATTATTTTAGTCATAAAAAATAAATAAATTATTTTAGTCACAATAAACAAAACATCACATCTAATTCATAATCATTACATTCTTTTCTTATAAAAAAAAATAAAAAAACCAAAAAATTCTTTATAAAACAAATTTTTTAACCAGGTTAAAATAATCAAAATAGTCAAAAAGGCAGTTCCAAAACGGAGGCTGAATCGATTGAGAGAGAAGAGAGAATTTGAATGGGCGGCGGCGGGGAAGGTGGAGGAGGGACAACGTTGGAGTTCACTCCCACATGGGTCGTCGTCGCCGGCGTTTGCACTGTCAGCGTCGGCATTTCCCTCGCCGTCGAACGCCTCCTTCACTTCACCGGAAAGGCAATCTCTCTATATCTATATCTATATCTATATCTATAATCAGTTCTGTTTTTACTGTGAATTTCAATTTAGAAGGTTTATCTATTTCACCCTATATATATGTATATATATGATTGCAGTATCTGAAGAGGAAGAATCAAAAGCCCCTCTTTGACGCTTTACAGAAAGTCAAAGAAGGTGCCTAAAATTTCATGTTGTTTGAAATTATTACAAATTATATTCTCTCTCAATTTTGTTTCTTTCTAAGTCTAATTATTATATTATTTGTGTAAATGTGGGTTGGGAGCAGAGTTGATGGTGTTAGGGTTTATTTCGCTACTTCTGACTGTATTCCAAGGCAGTATAATCAAGATATGTGTTAATCAGCGTATTACCCATCACCTCCTTCCTTGTAAGCTCCCATCACAATCTTCTTCCCACCAAGGAGATTCTTGTTCTAACACCACTGAACTACTTCCCATCATCGCCGTTTGCTCGCTGAACAATTACCCGGGGCCAATTACTGTGCTGCGAAGGTGATCGGATTATCCCCTTGCCTCCCCCCTTGATTCTGTTTTTGTAATCTAACTATACTAACATTCTAATGCTTTGTTTGACAACAAAACAAAAGAATCTTACCACATACTAGTTTTATAATCTTCTGCTGTAATTGTGTGTTTATCGTGACATAGATACGTCTTTGGAAGCACTGGGAAGACTCCATTGCAAAAGATAATTATGATACAAAACAAGGTGAGAGTTACTGCCTATTAAAGCTCTACAAAATTTGCGCTTTTTTTTTTTTTTGGGTGACTATTTTAATTAAGGTGTGTATGCACATGCTGTGCACGTATGCATTTACATGATAGATTTTCACTCTTAGGAGTATGCTACGGAAACTGTTCAATATGGATCATATTTCTTCTACTAAAGCTGAATTCAACTAAGGTCTATGTTAACGGATTGACTGTGAAGACTTTAAGCAGTTGTTTGCTTCTGCCGTTATTATTAGTATTATGAAAAGAATATACTTTGGGAATCTGGTTTTATTTATCCAAAAAAAAAAAAAGAAAAGAAAAAGGAATCTGCTCTGGGAAAGGAAGAAGAAAATAAAATTATGACACCAATGCTCTTGGCATAAGATAGTAAATATTTTGGAGCTTAATTGCTTTCATCCTGTGTGCTTCGTAAGTTTTACTTTGATCTGGTTCATAAGACTTCTAGTCTGTGCACGTTATTTGTGCAGTTTTGGAACCTAAGCTCACTGATGTCCATCAACATGATTTCATCTAGGGTCGCTTTTTGGGTATAATTACAACTTTCTAATTCAATCCTGGTCTTGTTTTCAATCTTTATAAGTAAATGTTCACTATATTTTATACTCTGTTTTGGATTGTCTTAAAACACACTTGTGTTGTTATTTTAATTCCATGATAAGTTCATATTCGGGTTGTTATTTTCTGTAGTCGCACATGAATATCCACATTGATAATTCTAATTACTATTTTCTTCTTCTTCGTGCAGAATAAGGTTCCATTGTTGTCTGTCGAAGCATTGCATCATCTACATATCTTTATGTTTGTGCTAGCCATTGTCCATGTGACTTTTTGTGTTCTCACTGTTGTATTTGGAGGCGCAAAGGTGAGCATGACATTTGTTTCTACTTTTTCCTCAAGCTATGTCTTGTTGACTTACCACATACAAACATTGGGGTGTGGCCCAATAGTCTAGTAGCCATACCTTATGGTGTGGTGAGCGGGAGGTCAGGGGTTCGACTTGATGGAGGATTGGCGGACCCTTCAGTTGTAATCTAACTATACTAACATACTAACATACTAATGCTATGTTTGACCAAAAAAAAAGAAAAAAAATCTTACCACATCCTAGTTTTATAATCTTCTGCTGTAATTGTGTGTTTATCATGACATAGATACGTCTTTGGAAGCACTGGGAAGACTCCATTGCAAAAGATTATTATGATACAAAACAAGGTGAGAGTTACTGCCCATTAAAGCTCAACAAAATTTGCTCTCTCTTTTTTTTTTTGGGTGACTATTTTAATTAAGATCTGTATGCACATGCTATGCACATATGCATTTACGTGATAGATTTTCACTCTTAGGAGTATGTTACGGAAACTGTTCAATATGGATCATATTTCTTCTACTAAAGAAGATTTGAATTCAACTAGGGTCTATGTTAACAGATTGATTGTGAAGACTTTAAGCAGTTGTTTGCTTCTGATGTTATTATTAGTATTGTGAAAAGAATATACTTTGGGAATCTGATTTTATATATCAAAAAAAAAAAAAAAGAAAAGAAAAGAAAAGAAAAGAAAAAGGAATCTACTTTGGGAAAGGAAGAAGAAAATAAAATTGTGACACCAATGCTCTTGGCATAAGATAGTAAATATTTTGGAGCTTAATTGCTTTCATCCTGTGTCCTTTGTAAGTTTTACTTTGATCTGGTTCATAATACTTCTAGTCTGTGCACGTTATTTGTGCAGTTTTGGAACCTAAGCTCACTGATGTCCAATAACATGATTTCATCTAGGGTCGCTTTTTGGGTATTGGTAAAATTTCAGTGATGTTGGGCTGGTTGGTAAGTTCTTATCCTCTCATGGTAGAATGCGTCTTCCATTCTCCCATTTTGCAGAAAATGGTACTGTGTTTGACATTTCTGCATACCTCTGATCCAATGATGCCTAATGTTTCTCCTAAGACATTGTTTTCACCTTGATCTATTATTTTCTTTAATAGTAGACCTTCATGATGATATGGCACAAACTGGCGTAACATCCTAAGTCTGTTGTGGCTTGGCTGCGCCAGCCCTGGCTTGGTTTCACCTTGATCCATTCTCCCATTCTGGTCTTGTTGCTTTGTATTTTAGCAATACCCAGTTTACAAATTGAACCAACTATCCCTTAAACATTGCTCTTGAAATATAAAATAATGTATCTTGAACTGTCTCATTGTTGGGTAGCTATATAATCTGAAACTACTTGAATGATATGCTTATTGTTTTCTAAAATGCATTGAGTCATATTTGTAATGCCTTGTTATGTTGTACTTTTCAGTATTCCTTTTTCAAGCAATTTTATGGATCCGTCACCAGATCAGACTACATGACACTGAGACTTGGTTTTATCATGGTAAGTATCTAATGTGTGGTTTGTGTTTGCTTTTATGTTTGTTTATTTTCTTATTGCTACTTCACAAGCATTTGCGTTAATGTTGAATATTTTTTTTTTTACTGGTAGACACATTGCAGGGGAAACCCAAAGTTCAATTTTCACGAGTATATGATTCGTGCCCTAGAAGATGATTTTAAGAAAGTTGTTGGTATAAGGCAAGTGATAACTGGGATTACCTGTTTAAATGCTAAAGCTTCTTATGGCTTCTTTTGTTTGTTCATTGGGCATATTGCCAAAATTAATAATTTTTTTTTTTTAAGGAAAAAAAAAAAACAGAGTTTTTAGTACTGGTTTCCCATTGTATAGTACTAGGAGGGTATTGCCTAAAAATAGAATTTCCTTTTATTTTAATATCCATCTTTGTGCCTTTTTTTTTTTCATGGGTTAATATCAGATTTGGTTGGTTGCAGTTGGTATCTATGGATATTTGTGGTCATCTTCTTGTTGCTGAATGTCAGTGGTGTAATGGGGTAGGGGTGGGATAGTTAATACCACACTAATTTGATAGGATTATTAATACATCACTATTAGTATTGTGAATCAAACATGGCCGGAGGGTATTGCCTAAAAATAGAATTTCCTTTTATTTTAATATCCATCTTTGTGCCTTTTTTTTTTTCATGGGTTAATGGCCCTGTTTGGTACAGCTTAATTTCAGCTTATTTCAGCTTTCAGCTTAATTTAAGCTATTTTGATGTGTTTGGTTTAGCTTATAGCTTATAGCTTATAGCTTTGTGGAAGTCAGAAAACAGCTTATTCTTTGAGTGGGGCAGGAGATGCTTTAAGAATAAGTTGGAAATCAGCTTAAGCTGAAAGCTATAAGCTATAAGCTGTTTAGGCATAAGCTATAAGCACTTTTCCACAGCTCTACCAAACAGGGTCAATATCAGATTTGGTTGGTTGCAGTTGGTATCTATGGATATTTGTGGTCATCTTCTTGTTGCTGAATGTCAGTGGTATGTTACTTTCACTTTAAATCCTAATGCCAAATGTCGTCAAGCGAATTGATTATTTTCTTGTGCTTTAATTTTAGTTTCATGTTGTTGCTCAATGTTATTGGGGTTCAGTCAAATGTTTAGGTTTGTTACTCAAAAAGTGTTTGGAGTTTTCTATTTTGTTTTATTTATTTTTAATTTTTGTGTGCGGGTGCTCAAATTAGATGGGAAGAGGTTTAGACTCTTCCAAGTTACAGTGACAAGTTCCTGAACACAAAAGTTGGTCTCCTCCCAAATTTCTGGATTCACCTGCACAAATCTCTGTGATATTCATTATCCTTTTTTTTTTTAATTTGTGTCATTATATTATTGTTTCTGGTTTTGGCACATGTTAAGATATTTAGATGAAAAGTGATTTATTATTTTGTTTTGCAGGGTGGCATACCTATTTTTGGATAGCTTTCATTCCTTTCATCGTGAGTTGTTCTAATATAATCTGTGTACTTGGTCATGCATTTTTTACCTATCATAATTGTCTTCTCAATGTTTTATTTTACTCCTCAAAAAATTATGTTTAATGAATATGTCAATTTTTTTATATCTTGTGTTTGCTTGCTGTTTTATCTGAACTTGTATAAAATCCTTTGAATTTCAAGTTTCAATTCCCATAAGACGTATTTAAATTTGTGAAGAGCATGTGCTCCACCTGCACATTGTGATCTTTGAGTAGCTATTTTGTCCTGGGTGCATGTTATAGTGCTTGTAACATTTTACTTACAGCAAATGAACAATTGTGTTTCTCTTGCATGTTTGCTTGGATTTCCATTTTGGAAATCAAGTACCAAAAATTTTTGGTTGTGGGTTGAGAGCAGCGTACAACTGTTTGATGTATTAATAAGTTGTAGCATGCTCTCACAATATGTTCTTTCACCCTTATTTTTTATGCCTATAACTGAGATTCATTCATTGACAGTTACCATAGTTATGAAGCCTGTTAACCAATATTTAACTAATGGTGGCATGAATATAAACTATCAAACAATTTTGAATTTCAAGCGCGATGGCCAAAGCCACTTGAAGGGCGTAATAAACTAATAATTTGAATTGCACTCCCATCAATGAAGTTACCAAGCAAGACAAAATTCATAGAGACCATCAGATTATAAGAAATAATTAACTCAAATTTATTCTAGTACTTTATATTTAAATAGTAATTATTTATATTTACCAAAAAACAATTTGTAGTTGACACTAATCTCCAATATTTATTATATTTCAACTATAAATAAGAATTGCACTCCCATCAATGAAGTTACCAAGCAAGACAAAATTCATAGAGACCATCAGATTATAAGAAATAATTAACTCAAATTTATTCTAGTACTTTATATTTAAATAGTAATTATTTATATTTACCAAAAAACAATTTGTAGTTGACACTAATCTCCAATTTTTATTCATATTTCAACTATAAATAACGATGGTTCTGTCTATTCAATGCTATTGTATCTGATGCATCTCTCTTTTTTTTTGGTCGAAATACCTGATACATATCTTTGCATTAGTTAACAAGACATGGGAACTTTATATTCTAAAGCATTTCCAATGGTTTGTCTTTATCTCTCTTGTTTAGTATCACTCGCACAGCTGGTCGGTTTGACATAGAACTTTAATGGCTAATGGGTTGTTCTTATGAAAGTGTTATTGTTTATGACGTCTCTTATATGTAATTATATCTGTTATTTATTTTTCAGCGTCTACTAGCTGTGGGCACTAAGCTGGAGCATGTAATCAGCCAGTTGGCTCATGAAGTTGCAGAGAAACATGTTGCAATAGAAGGGGAATTAGTAGTTCAACCTTCAGACGATCATTTTTTATTTCATCGGCCCGCATTGTCCTTTACTTGATACATTTCATACTATTCCAAAATGCTTTTGAGATAGCATTTTTCTTCTGGATATGGGTAAAGCTGATACGAAATTGCTTCTTCTCATTTTTCTTAGAACTAGTATTTCCAGATATTTTTATATGCTTGAATCACTTGCAGGTTCAATATGGTTTTGACTCTTGCATAATGGGACAAGTCCGTTATATGTTACCGAGGCTTGTTATAGGGTGAGAACCATTGACAGCTTTTCTCCTTGAATTCTTTCTCATTTTGGCTTTTCTAAATTTTAGCGTCTCTCTGAATAATGTATACACACTATATGATGCATTGTTTTGTAATCCTAATTCGATTTGTTTACTGTTAAGAGTTACAATGAACATTATCATTTGTCCTTTTAGGGTATTCATCCAGGTGCTCTGCAGTTATAGCACCCTACCACTCTATGCCATCGTAACACAGGTAAGTTCAATGGCAGTCTAATGCAATAATAATATAACTTGGCATGTGATGGACAAATCTGACCCCATTTATTTGTTCTTTTTCACTTTGTTTTTTTCTCGTGTGCACGCGCAATGAAATGAAGACGGGAACTTCTTTCAAGAAAGCAATATTTGATGAGCATGTGCAAGTGGGGCTTGTTGGTTGGGCTCAGAAAGTGAGGAAGAAGCAGTTGAAGGCGGAAACTAATGTCTCTGTCGGAGGAAAATCTACTGATGGTTCAACTATGGGAATTCAGTTGGGAAGGCTTGCCGGCAAGGAATCTGCACCAGAGGATATTTCGCCCACAACTGCTGCTGCTCAAGGACATAATAAATAAGATCTTCGGATTTTTGGAACTGATAGTAGACACGGGTTTCTCTCTCTCAATTTTAATTTTGTTGGTTTTGTGCCCATGATGGCAATATATCTATATGAATGATTAAAAGTCGGTTGAATCGTAGGTGGCTTAATAGAAGTAATTATATTAATTATGTCAGCGATTTGCCCAGTTTTGAAGTATGGTTATTCCTTGAGATCATCTTCCTCTCCAAAACCCTGCAGTAATTGAAGCCCTGTGCACTCACTGAGTATGAGGGACAATTGATTTTTATCTGTGAAAGAAAACTGTCAAAGCTTATGGGTTCTTTCCAATACATATTTCATACATGTATGCGTATACATAGTTATTTGGAATATGAGCTACCTGGTTGGTACATTGTATTATTATTTATATATATATATATATGTCCTTACTTTAAGTCATATATATATATATATATACACATATGCAAGTGAAATAAAAAGACAAAAGTATATAAGGTGATAAATATTATTTATGGAAACGTAATTAATTTGTTAAATTCTTAACTGGAAAAACTATATGCACAAAAACAAAAATAGGGTTGATATATATGTATGCTATATCACTTATGTTTTTTTATCATTTTATTATGTAAAATGGTGATAAAAAATTGGTGAAATAATGATTTATTATTATTATTTTTAATAAAAAAAGGAAAAAGAAACCAAACAAAAGCAAAATTGAATTGTACAGGTAGAAAAGGGAACCAGTTTTGAAAATTGAAATTGAAATTTGCCTTGTGCACAAGAGGCTAATGTAAAATATTTTTTTCTTTGGAAAAAATCAATAAAAAATAATTCAGTGGCATGTATTATTCCAAACTGTGTGGATGACAAGGGCTCTTCTCTTCTCTTCTGTTCTCTTGGTTCTCTCCCTCCTCCTTTTACTCCTTTCTTACTCTGCTCCTCTTTCTTCCATTTTAATAAACATTCTCTCTCTCTCTCTCTCAAACACACACAGGGATGCACCCAGGTTGACACTCTCAAGGATATAGGGGAACAAGAAAACAAAACATGCTCTACTGACTCACTCAAAGAACATACCAATTATCAACTACAATTCAAACTCCAATTTTCAATCTCTCTCTCTCTCTCTCTCTCTCTCTCTTATAAAAATGGCAACAACAGGAGGATCGATAGCGATTTCGAGCTTTCCGTCGTCTTCATATTTTAGCAGTCGCAAAGCCAAAGCCACCTCCACACTTCCATTGGTAATTCCCCTAAAACTACACATTTCTATATAATATTGGCTTTACTGTAAATAATTTCTTAGTCGTTCTTTCTTTGTAGTATAGTGCTATGCTAATTGGTGTTTTTTAATCTCATCCACTGCTTTTCCTCTGCAAGACTTCTTTGCTATTTTACATTTTCAAAAAAACAGAAGAAAAAAAAAAAAAAAAAATTAACATAAAGATTGGTTCTGGAATTTGTACAGTAAAAATCGCGAATTTGAAGTTCACATTCGTAAGTTTTTCCCATTTTTTGGGGGACCAACTTGAACAAAATGTAGACTCTTAACTGTGCTTTTGCAAATCAACTAGAAAGCCAAGTCGATCCAAGTTTGTATTGGCAACAATAGCAAAAACTACTAAAATGGTTAAAATGCTTGATATGTGGTTGTGTTTATGGGCATATTGCATAAACAGATGGTCAGCAAATTAGTCGCTTTGCGCCAAAGAATCACCTGCTCTGCCGTGCAAGAATCATCAACACCTACTGGTATGGCTTTGTCTTTTTATCACTCCAAATGTGTCCAGTTATGAACTCATACTCTTAAAAGGCCTCAGTTTATAGGTATTTTTGGGTCTTATTGTTGATGCCATTTATAATGGTCATGAATTAGTTGCTGCTGCTGAAACAAAGGACACAAAGGAGGTGAAAACAGAGGCTGCCAAAGAAGAAGAAGACGAAGAAAAAGAATCAGCCCCGACAAAACCAAAGGCCCCCGCCAAGGCTCCTGCCAAGCCGCTACCGCAGTTGATGGAGGAGGAAGTGATCCCTTCACTGAAAGCAATTCTTGAAGCTCAAGATGATATCTCAGAGCTTGAGCTTTCTTTTCAAGACAACAGGGTTAGTCCTCTGCTCCCAATCTTACCAAAACTGTGTCATTAACAACTCCTAGTTTGGCTAATGATACATACTAAGAAACCCCAACAAACAAATCAGAAAAGCTATGAAGCCACAAAAATCAGTCCTGAAATTTACCAGAATCTTGTTGGTTGGAGTAGATTCAATTTTCTATAATGGGAACTATTAATCCATCTCAACCATTCAATCCTTTTCGTTTACAATTCTCAGAACTTTGGTAAACATAAACATTGACCAAAATGGACACTTAGGCCTCGTTTGGAAACAGGCTTTTTTAGTAACTTTTTGACTTTTTGGCTAAAATGTGATGTAAAAAAACTAGTATGTTTGGGATGACTTTTTGACTTTTTACGAAAAGATGTGCAAAAAATAGAGAGAAAAGAGAATCTTTGACTTTGGCCCCGTTTGGTAGAGCTGTGGGAAAGTGATTATAACTTATACCTTAACAGCTTATAGTTTATAATTGTGAACATAAACTGATTTTTTACTTGTAAATTAAGCTTCTCCTCCCCCACTCAAAGAATAAGTTGATTTTTGACTTACAAAAAGCTATAAGCTATATTATTCAGTTGAACCAAACACATCAAAATAGCTTAAATTAAGCTAAAAGCTGAAATAAGTTGGAAATAAACCCTACCAAACAGGGCCTTTTTGGTATGAGTTGTTGGCTTTTTGGTTTTTTTAGTGACTTTTTGATTTTTTGGCTAAAAAAACCACTTGCCAAACGAGGCTTTAGCATCTATTTGTTTGCAACAATGCTAGAAATCCATGGGTAAATTATACTATAGCATCTATTTGTTTGCAACAATGCTAGAAATCCATGGGTAAATTATACTAACCTCTATAGTTTGGCTTAAATTTCACTGTAATTTCTATTATTTCAAATTGAACAATTTAATTCTACCCTGTCTGATTTCAATTTGGTCCTTCTGTCGAAATTTGTGTTAATTGTTTCTACATGTACCCTTCAAAAAAGTGACAGGTGTTAAAAAATCATTAATTTTAAACTCTAATTTGAACATTATGACCAAATTGAAACTAAACTTAAAGAGTAGAGATCAAATTATTCAATTTGAAATAATAGAAACTACAATAAAATTTGAGTCAAACTATAGGGGTGAAAACTATAATTTACCCCCAAAAGTCGTTTGGTGTCTATTTTTATTTTCAAAAAATTATAAACAGTTAATAAATTTACTAAAGTTCCGTAATATTTTTTTTTGGCTGTCAAAAATGTAGTTCATATGGTTAAAAAATAAATTTTCATTCTTTCATTCCTCTTTCCCACCCTCTCCAACCACCGACCACCACATTTGACCACCCACACCTTTGGCCCACCGTCACCGGTGACATCCGTAGCCCACTGTCAGTAGAGACCTCCTCCACTCATCACCTCTGGCAGCCGGGAACCACCTATGGCCATCACCTCACACCAAATATCACCTCCCATAGCTAACAACCATCTTTAGCCACCGCCTTTTAATTTCAAAACAAATTTTAAAATCACATATGAATATTGTTCTGTTTTTATTTTTTTTTCAAAAATAAACAAAAACATGTTTAATACAATAACCTATGAATGTTTACCAAACAACACGAGATTGTCGCTCATTTTGTTTGGTGTTTGATCATGTTGAAACAGCTAGAAGGTTACTTTCTAAAGGACTATCCTTACTCGTTTTGGGCCTTCTTCCCTGATGGAGTTCTCACAGGTAAGTTATCTGTTGGCAAACTTGAAACTATGCTCCCTTGGCTACTACCTCATTGCACATAAAAAAATGAGCAAATCTAGTGCATGAGACTCTTGCTAAAGTCGGTCTGGATTTACCCATTGCTCATGTAATTTGTAAATCATAGTTTCTCTCTAACTGTACAGGTCCGAAAGGATTTTCTCTGTCCTCCTACGGGTCTGTAGTGAGCACTGTTGAGCCTTTCCTCGTTGATGAGAAGAAAATCACTGCAAAACATGTTGTGTTCTGGGTTGAGAAGCGTTTAGCAGCACAAGGAATAATTCCTGTGTGGAAAGAAGAATAATCTAATTGTGAAGTTTCCAATTCAATCAAAATGTTGTATGTATCAATTTTTGGTTTCATTGATGATGATGATGATGATATAGCATCTTGTTCTTGAAGGTATGCAATTGTTTATATTTATCTAATTGCATTCAACGACGGCATTTGTTATATAGTGAAAGAAAAAATAGGATGACAGAGCCCTGCAATGATCTATCTACTGATCTAATTGGATATCCTGAAACATTGAGCTAATACACTATATTCATTTTTCTATTGATTACCCTAATTCCTGTATGTTTTGCTGCATCTTAAATATGATCATTTTTGTTTTTTTTTTGGTTTGTTGGGAAATCTTTGTGCTAGGTTGAAAGCTTTTATATAATCATGAAAGCTGACTTATATATATATATATATATATATTTGGTTAACAAGAAACCCTAATCATACTTTGTATAATTGGGTACTTGCAAGGCACATGTATTTGGCAAGCCCTGGAATCAAACTAGAAACCTTGCTTTCATGAGGAGCAAGCCTTGCAGGTCAAAAAGGAAACCACAGAGTAGAAATTGAAATGGGAGAAATTTCACCATGCTCTATAAGAATTTCATCCTATAAAATGTAAATAGATGCTAATTTCATTTTCATGATTGCTTGTGTGAAACTGATTGCACAAAAAACCTTTTCTACTTTGCTATCAAATTAAAGGACAAAGCATCTCCAATGAACTGTTCAAATTTGTATGTGAAAGTGTATTATATTACAAAAAAAATGATAAAAGTGGAGCCTGATTTTGTGTGTAAAGTGGCCTTTTTTCTTTTCTTTCTTTTTAAAAAAGTTTAGAGAGTAAGGCCTTGTTTGGAAACAGGCTAATTTAGTAACTTTTTAGTTATTTGGCTAAAATATGACTGAAAAAAATTAATATTTTTGGGATGACTTTTTAACTTTTTACGAAAAGATGTGCAAAAAGTAGAGAGAAAAGAAAATCTTTGACTTTTTGATATTGATTGTTAGCTTTTTGACTAATTTAGTAACTTTTTGACTTTTTGACAAAAAAATTCGGTTGCCAAACGAGGCCTAAGTACCCTAATGTAGTTAAAGTGTGTTAAAATGTGTTATATAAGAGGCTCGTCCACTTAAATGTGTATTTATAAAAGGGCAGATTGAGTAGTAGAAATACAAGGGCAGATTGATTGCAATGTACACAATGTCACGACAAATGCAAAACATGTACTACACACTTGGTCATCACAACTAGCTTGGTTCATTCAATAAGCACAAGTTGCAAAATATGTGAAACTTGGTAAAATGGGCCGACTTACATTCACTCAAAGGCAACAGGGGACCAAGTGCAGACTGCCAAACTCGAGACAAAGATCAAAAGAAGTCTAGGAAGCTGAAAATCATCTGAACCAGAGTTCACAAGGTCAACAGTTCAATCACTCTATAAGAATCAGCATATCTTATCTCTATAATTTCTTCCATCACAGCATTAGCAAATCTTCAGACAAGTGCATACCCAAAAAATCTTAGACAAGTGGTTGTGTCTTAGACCTGTGTGTTTTGGCAACTCGTGTAATCTGTTCTTCGAAAATGTCAAAAGAGATGCTAATAACCAAACACAGCCATCATTCACATTACTCAGTAAAGAACATCAACAATTTTAACCCAATTCACCACATAAAGTACATACCTTCATACACGAAGAATACTGCATTCACATACAAGATGTATAGCCAGTTTGTGATAATAAGCAAGCAACATATGGATAAAACAACCATCGTAGACAATCAAAATCTTTCAGTGTAAGACAAGACAATCTAAATAGATTCTCTATAATGGGACCTAATCTACCCATACAATTGTAATCAAGACGTACACACACACACACACACACCATATTGATACAACTTTGTGTTCTTCTATGCATGTGCCAAGCGCAAAACCATACTTTTTTTGCCTAATAAACTAGAAATTGCCTAATTAGTAGAATACTTCAAGGTTTGATGAACACATACAATAAACCGCATTGCTCATACAGTCCAAAGTATTCAGAAAGTCCAAGCCAGACAAAAGCTTCAAGTTGTGATTTCGATCTTAGGTGTCGGAGCTGGCATTTGCATCACCTATTGCACGCCGAAGTTCACTGAAGAAATCCATCTGCAAACCAGAAGGTCTGGCGCTGACTGCAGGAGGCTTCTGTTTGGTTGAGTTTTCAGAATTTATTTTCTGAAAAATTTTCAAAAGCTAATTTGGCTGGGAAAAAAAAAAAGAAACTCAATATTTTCATATGATTTTCTCTTTTTTGGTAAAGAAATAATTTTTAAAAATTCAAAAATAACTTCTTGGATGTTTATTGTTCCCCCGCCCTGATGCATCACTCCCTGAATACATAACAGGTCTTTTTGAAATAAAAAGAAAAACAGAAATAAGAACCAATGTTTGCGAAAACATCAAACATAGCGAAGGCAAAATTCTTTATTTGAATACAAATATCCAAGAATAATGAAAACAAAGCAAAGCATATGGCAAATCCTAAACAACCTAAACATTAGTCTAAACAAAGGCAGACGACAAAGCTTTTATTTAACCAACACAATTACCTTGTACTTGATTAGCAAGAAAAGATACATATATGTATATATATATATTTTGGGGGTCAGCCTGAGTTTCCCCCAGCTTGTTAAGTAATTGTGGCTGATGGTTTCTGAGAGGGTAATTTTTGGGAAAAATTGGGCCGAGCTGCGAGTTGGGCATCGAGGCCCAAAACGCGTAGGACTAAGTAAGAAGGCCGCAATAGATAGTCCGGCCCAGAAGGGCAAAGTTACTCCGGCCTTGGGAAGACAAAGTTACTTCAACCCAAGGAAGTGAAATTACTCCGGCTCAAGAAGAGATAGTTACTTCGGCCCAAAGAAGAGTAAAACTACTCCGGTCTGGAGGCAACTCACAGTTAGGTCGGTCTCAGAGTTAGTCCGGTCGCAGTATGTTCTGGGAAGACCGGTTTCGGAATTAGTCCGGTCGTGACACACTCTGGTTAAGTCGGTCAGAACTTGTTACTTGGAAGTTTGATCTAAGCATACCAAGGTTGAACAGGGGCAGCCGAAGTAATGAGTTAAAGGAGAAGACCGAGCTAAGGATAGTTCGGCCTTCTCTGTGGCTCAGCATAGCCAGTGTTATTTCGGTCGTGTGGTAGTTCGGCTATGGAGAAAACCATCCCACTTGGTTTAAGCAGTGGGGGAGGGTGTAAAAGGATAAGCATTATCCTTAGGAGTATGAATCCTAGGAGGACTCTGCATGGAGAAATACAAGTCCTACCAGGATTGTGCCACGGGAAACTTATAAAAGCCTACAAGCATCACCTTGGAGGAGGTAATTGAACACAATCTTTTTGAGAACTTAGAGCTTTGTCTATTTGTCAAGTTTTTCTGACTTAGGCATCGGAGAGGTTTCCGGCACACACCCGCCGGCTAGCTCACGTTTGTGTTTTCAGGTGACAAAGCGACGTCGTACGGAGGAGCGTGGACTTGGTCAACAGGATTATACGAGGAGAATTATTTCCTCCCCGTACAGTTTCATAGGCCATGCTACCCCTTGCCTTTGTGCAACATAAGGCTTTCTCATTCACCCAAAAAAGAACTAATGTTAAACTTTTTGAGAATAGGAATCAATGAGTGACAAAAGAAATGAAAATAGGAAAAAACAAATTTTAATAACACCTTGGAACAATCTTGTGAATTTCCATTTTTGACAGGATAAATGATTGAACTCAACATGTGTTGCCCCCAATACAGATAAACGCAAATTGATATGGTTAATGAAAACAGAAGAAAGAGGAAGAAATGACCAGCTGCAAAGGTTGGAAACAGTGAAGGAAAAGGAAAAAAGAAGGGGGGGGGAGCAGAGAATCACCATCAGAAGAGAGGGATGTAATAAGGGTGTATTTGACAATTGGCGTTTTTAGCCAAAAGGTCATACAAAGAAGTCAAAGTTCCTTCCTATTCTCTCTACTTTTGTACATGTTTTTTTTTTTTTTTTTTTTTAAAAAATCAAAAAGTCATTCCCAAACACTTCAGTTTTTTCCACCTCATATTTTAGTAAAAAAGCTACTAAAAAAGCCACTTCCCAAACCAACCCAAGTCACTACCAATAAAATTCAAATTTTGTCACCCCATGTAGCTCCTTGTTTCAATTCTTTCGAAGTCGATGGATCTTTTTCCTCATTCGAGAATCTCCTCCTTTCTGCCACTCCATCTCGATGAGTAACTAAGACCATTTTAGTCATGTTTTCATGTTCCAATTGAACATTTTCCCTGGTGGATCATAAAAAACCATGGCTTGGCAATCATTGCTGATTTCCTTCAGTACCTTGTAATTGAAATGTGTTGTGTACAGCATACCACTCTAATCTGAGTTGTTGATACATAGCCTACAAGCATACCACAGGGGCTTAAGAAATGCTATGTATACAGTTTATTCTACTACATCTTCAGGATCCAAGCTAGACATTCTGAAATTGAGTGCATTATTTATAAGCAAGCTCAATAGATTAAACTAGTTGCTGAAATGTTATGATATACCCGGCTGTATGATAAGAAGTAAAATTTCACTAACTGCAAATTGATTATTTGATCAGAGCACTGACGAAGAAGATGAAAATGTCAGCCAGAAGATTAACCCAAGATCAAGAGCTTACTGTTGAAATCATAGAGACTCCACAGAGTTCCAATAGATCCAAATTATCATGCTTGAGAGGATGCAGGGTATGCATATGCATACGTACATGTACATGTACACGAATAAATGAAAATAAATAACCAAGATAACAATAGGGCATGATGAGATTTGGTCTTATAGAATCCAAATATGAGGCCAAGTTCAGAAACAATTAACTCCATCCATAGACCAAATCTCACCACTTTTAGTCAGAAACAAAAGTTTAACTTTGAAGTGATTTGTCCTTTTTCCAAGCTCGTCAAAACCCTAGAAAGTCACTCATTCTGGACAAACGAAATTGAAACAAAACTAGTACTCCCTCCGTCCCAAAATATTGGTCCCTTTTGGGGAATCCAACTTTTTTTGGTAGTACACTTATTGCATTTGAAAAAAGTTGATTTTCCAAAATTACCCTTTTGATAGTACATTTTTTTGGAATATCAATGTCATAATTGTACTTTTTAAATTGTTTATTAATTTAAAAGAAGGGCAAAATAGGAAATTTACATTATTTTTGTACTTGATTTATAAAGAGAGACTAATATTTTGGGACAATGAAAAATGGAATAAGGGACTAATATTTTGGGATGGAGGGAGTAGCATTTAAGTCTAGATGAAGAGGATATTAAAATTAAAAAAAAAAATAATAATAAAAATGAATTTAGAATCAATTGTAAACAGTAACTAATCAGGTGTTGTTGATGAAGAGAATGTCCCTGAAGTCATCGGCATCGAGGAGATCGCGTAATACATACAACAAATACATTCCTGCAAAAAGAATGGCCATCTCTTCGATGATTGTACAAATTCCTCAAGAAATTGGGGCAAAAAAGTATACGAAACCCTAACTCTCCGATTCTTCTGCTGCAAATTTGTCGAAGCAAAAAGATAGAAAAAAATTTGGACCATTTCTCGATTTGTGCGTGTCATCCTTGCGCAGGGGCCATGCTAATCTTCTCTGTATCGTTCCAATTTTATCGGATGTCCCCGAAGGGACAACGTCTTCTCTTTTCTTCTTTCTTATAAACTCCATGTCTATAACGTCGAAGTTTCGATGTGGGACTGGGACGACATCAATCAGACTGACTTTATGGTGGTGTCTGCTTCCATCTTCGTGAATTCCAACAGACACATCTCAGGCTCCATCGAATCGTAGCCATCACCTGTATGTATACTTTTTCTCTCTCTCTCCCTCTCTGTGTATGTATGTATATAGGTGTGGTGTTTGTCTATTGATTCTTCATTGGTCGAATTGAATCTGCCCTCCACAGATTAGAAATTAACGCTATGTTTGGATTGGGTGTTTTGGAGTGAAAAATAAAAAAAACGAAGAGATATTTTTTTAATTGTTTGGATAATTTAAGTTGAGAGAAATAGAGAGAAACATATTTCTCTTATAACTCTCATTTTTAATCTTCTCAAAATTGAAGAGATTGAAAGAGAAAAGAACCAATTGATTCTTATATTTTCATAATACTAATTTTGTCCCTGTAAAAATAAAAGAAATAAAATGATTGAAAATATAAAAAGGTTATTTTGATAATATAACATAAAATAATTTATTTTCTTTTCTCTTATGAAATCTAACCAAACAAGAATGAGAGAAATTACAATCATTTTTTTTCTTTTATTTCTTACTTATCTAAACAAGAACGAGAGAAATCGTAATTATTTCTTTTTTTTTATTTTCTTTTATAACTTAAATAATCATTTCTTTTATTTTCTCTCACTGGTTCCCAAACAGTGTAAGAGAATTCTATTATAGCCACTTCATGTCTATGTTATGCTTTTTTTTTTTTTTTTAGTTATGATATTATTCTAAGATATTTGGTTATGACTTTTTTATGTTTGGTTATGATTTTTTTTTTTTTTAAAGTTATGACTCATAAAGTATGAAATTATATAATTTTCTTCTATAATTTACGGTGCATATAGTACACGCCCTTTGAGGGGTATGTAGTTATCTTCTTCCTTAATTACTCTTTCTATTATTAGGTTTTTTTTTTTTTTTGGCCAAATCTTCTCTCCAGTCCAAATCAGATTGGAAGGGACTGTTGGGCCTCCGTGGCCTCATTTTTGAAATGTTCAATATGTAAGGTTCATTGAGCATTTTATCTCTAAAAAAAATAACATTGATCAGATATTAATTACTACTTGATCATATTACATTTCTATCAACGATAAGTATGACTTTTAAAATAAATTATTTATACAAATGTCATCTAATCAAGTGGTTATCGATATATCCAATCAACATGATTTTTTATAGGGTTGGAATACTCAACGAACTTTACGCATTGAACGACTCGAAAATAAAGGCTCTATGGTGGGGCCACAGTGGCCCAATAGCACCCTTCAATTAGGATATACAAGTGGAGAGGAGCCTCCTTTTTCTGTTTGGATGGTAAGAAAAGAAAGGAAAGCAAATAAAGATGGCCCAACAGCATCCTTCAATTAGGATACTCAATTGGAGAGGAGCCTCCATTTTTTGTTTGGATGGTAAGAAAAGAAAGGAAAGCAAACAAAGATGTTGGACGGCTTAAAAAATAAAATGTGATATAGGGATATAGATTATATATATACTAGCGGTCCACACTTTTAATGTGTGTGTAACTTGAAAAAACTAACATTATAAACATAATAATAAAGACATATGCCCATATAGCATGTGTTGTTCAAATGATAAGAATTTTCATCATTAAATCCAGAGTCATCCGTTCAAGTTTTATTTGTCTCTTTGTATGATTTTTACAAAAAACTCCAATAGGAGTATTTTGGGAAAACAAAAATATGAGACAAATAGTGTCAATACCACCATAGGAGTAATTCTATTTTAACACACCTATTTATTTCTGTGTACACACTTAATAGAACATAATTTCAATGACAAATTAACATTACGTACTATTTTTTTATATATAAATATTTGATGGTACAATGTGTTATAAAAGAATAATTTTAATTTAAAATTAAAATTAAAATTAAAATTCAAGAATGGTTTTAATTATTTATTTTGATAATATTGGCACTATCATTCTATAAAATTGTTACATAAATACTTATATGTATTAATTTTAGTTAAATTATTTATGTATTTTGATAATTTTAGTTATATCATTTTATAAAAGTGTAATTATCATATAATAATTTTGAATGATATATATTAAATTATAAAATAGTAAAATAAATATTCATTGTGATATTAAAAATAGTAGTTAAATTAGAAGAAGAATTAGTAATATAAAATTAAGGAATTTTTATTAATAAATCACATTTAGGAGTGTTCTAATACAAGAAGTTCGTGAAAGAAATTTATAACATAGTTAGTCCCATATGTTTATACTTTTAATTCATAAGTTTTTTTTTTTACAAAGAATATAAATGTTTCCTTTTTTACTATCCTTCTATTTTGGCAATTACTATGATTTACACTTTTGATTGTGATTTAGTTTCACTCTCATTGTGGTGTTGTTTCGTTGTGCTAGGGTTTTGTTAGTTTTGGAGGAAGATGATGAATCAAGACTACATTAGTGTTGTTCGTTTATGCTCTGTTTCTTACATAATTTAGGGAGAGAACGAGTAGATAATTTCGTCTCAAGGTTAGTATAATTTTATTTAGGGATGCATGTTCATTAATGTTTGGATTTATATAAAAGATTGTATACTTTGTTTTTTGCTTTCAACTTCATTTTCTAGAATAGATGGAGATGCAAGTTTATTTTTGTTGAATAAGGTTATAGTTTTTGTCTGCGTTCATATAAAACTCTGTTTTTGAATGTTGTGAATATTCACTTTGTGTGAACAATGTAAATGTTTACATATTGTTAATTATATCATTATGGGCAGATGTTTGCATATTATTTATTGCAATTATATTTGGTGGTGTGAATTTGAACTTATCTAATCTATAATTATGTGTAATGATGGCAATAAAATTTTCAATTTAGGATTAGCAGTGCAAAATATGGACATAGCTATATTTTGACATATCATTGGTTATTTCATGTTTGTGGTATTATGGGATTATAATGTAGGTGTTCACTTCCTTATTTTTGTGTTTTTGCAGTAGGTGGATACCTTCATGTATCAATGTAATGGTTATTAGGTTGGTATTTCAGTGAATGTGAATGTTTACATTCACTGATGTTATTATTGTTGTGGATTATCATATTTCAATGTTTTGTATTTTATGATGTGAACTTCAATATTAGAAACATGTAATGGTTGCATGCAATGTAGAGCAATAATTGCATGGTTATTGCATAAGGTCAATGTTTACATATCACTGATTATTGTATGAGTTTTGCATGATTATTACATGATGTGAATATTCATATTGTAAGGAGTCATTGTTTGTTGTGAATTATTACATTGTAATGTGTTGCAATTGGTATTGTGACCATCACACTATTAATCAATGTTAATATTCACATTGAAAAATAATCATACAAGCGCAAACAACATTAATGTGTTATTTTACCCGCATACATTTGTAATGTGAAAGTTCACATCAACATTTATTTACCACCACAAACATTAAACCAATTAAATATAAGCAACCACCAACAATGTGGATGTTCACAGTGTCTGCACTTTGACCGATATGAATGTTCACAACGTTACTTCTTCACGTCAGAGTAAGGTAGATGATTTATGATTTTGGAAATGTGAGAAATTTTCTCCTTAAAATAAAGGAGAGATTTTTTCTATAGAATAAATGAAGGATTTTTTCTATGAAATAAGGAAGAGCTTTTCTCCCTAGAATGAGAGAGAAATTTTCTCTATGAAGTGAGAGATTATTATTATTTTTTACTGTGTATTGGTTTCAAAATGGAAACTGAGAGAGAGATTTATGAGCTGAAGTGGGCCGTGGTAATGGCCGGGCAAATTGTGGGCCGAACACAATTGGGCCGTTGTAGCTTGGGCTTGTCCGGAAGGGTTTTTGTTTGGTTAAGGCACAGGGCATGTGGGACCGAGCTATTTGGCTTGTTGGTGCGGAAGTCGGTCTACTGGGAGTTCGACCGAGATGTCTGCCTGTCTCCATGGGTTCCACGGTTCATGCGTTAGCTCGGCAGGAAGACCGACGGCTAACCGGCTCGACCTACCTCGAGCTCGGCTTGCTGGAATGCAGCCGAGTTCGGTTGTACAGGAGCTTGGCGAGTGGTTCATTAAGGTATGCCGCGCAGCGCAGCCAGGAGAAACCGAAGAGGTTCCACCGATCTGCCGAGCTCTGCCGAGGTATCCTAACAGTTTGGTTAGGTGGTGATTGCTGGATTTATGCCGACAGATGGGATAGCAGCACCACGTGTCGAGAAATTAATGGGAGTAGATTTGGGGCGCAGAAGGTATATAAGCGAGTCTACGCCCCTCATGCCTGGACGCATGACAATTTGGTAAGAGATACACTAAACACAACTCAGTCCTCTCTCTCTCTCCATCCCTGTGTGTGTGTCTAACTTGATCGTCGGAGGGGTTTCCGGCCACACACCGCCGGGTAGCTCACCGCCGTTGTGTTCGTAGGTCGATCGGACAGACAGGAGCTTGAAAGAAAGAAGTGCGTGCTTGCCTGAATATTTACTCCCCGCACAGAAACTCCCCGCACAGAAACACATCCAAAAAGTTTGAAATGCTGATTTGTTCATATTACCTTAAACAGGACCTAATGAAATTTTTTAAAAAGAAAATGCATTAAATGGAATATAACATTTAGGAATATGACTTTTTGAAAAATGATCCTAAAATTAAAAGTAATCCTAACTATTTAATTTTCTTTTGTATTGATTTGGAAAATAAATATGTAGAAATAGAAATTATATAAAAATTATTGAAAAAATTAAATATAAATATGTTATAGTTGGATTATCATATAGTGATTTTATATAATATATATACTTATTAAATTATAAGATTATAAAATACATATTCTTAATTAAATTAAAATATCAACTATATAAAGGAAATTTAACAACGACTAACTAAGAAAAAATCACATAACAATATCTAAACCCAAAAAGAAAAAAATAATAAAAACATCTCAACAATAGATATATCTCAGTGTGTGAAGTGATTAATTATCTATAATATGATGTCAAAACATAAAAGAATTTACTGGTTAACGATTGAAAAAGTAATTCAAACAATAAATCCAAATTTTAGAGATTCCTTGCAAGTATCATTGTTATGCAGGTTTTTCCTCCTGTAAGTTGTGATTATTTAAAATTATGTAGGAAATGAAATATTATTTAATATATAGAATCACTATAAAATTTAAACGACAAATCCATAATATATAATTGGTATTGAGTATAGAATAATGTATGGAAAAATAACAAGAAAAAAAAGAAGAAGAAGACAATTTAGCATTAAAAACAATCCTAATACCCTTTAAAGAATTAAGAAGAAAAATATGAAACGCAAAATTGGTATTAGATTTGTGGATTATCTCAATTTACAATAAAAAATATATGAAAAATAAATATTTGTCAAATAGAATCCATATAAAATAGGTAAAGTTAGTATAATTTAAATTATATTTGGATTTGTGTAGAACTTTATATGTAATTAAGAAAATATATACTGACGTGACTATCTTTAAAAAAAAAAAAATACTTATAATGTTCCACCTAAATATGAGAAAAACACTACTTTTAATAATATATATACGATGTACCTTAAAACAAAATGACCATAATAAACATCAAAATACACCCTTAATATTAGTTCAAAGTTTTTCTGCATGCATCTTTTAAAAATAAAAATCTTAGTGCGCATCTTTTGATTAAAAATAAAGAAAAACCCTAGTTCTTCATTATTTTTCACTTCCTCCATTGTTTCTCATTTACTTTATTGTGTGTTAAAATGTGTTATATAATAGCTTGGTCCACTCCAATGTGTATTTATAGAAAACCAAATGATTAAATTTATATATATATATATATATATATATAATATAAAAAAAAAAGTGCAGTGGAGATGCTTGAAAAAGTATGGTGAAAATGATCAAATTTATATTTCAGCATCCCTTTGCTATCTCTCTCTCTCTCCGACTCTGTTGCCACATTTAGCAAGTCGGCTAACTATTGTTCAAGTTAACAACAAAGTTACATGTGAATTTTAAACAGTCTTAAAATTTGACATTAATGAATTTTTGGAGAACCCATTGGATATGCTTTAAAAAGCATGAATAGATCCCAACTTGAGTCGTAGAAATACAAGGGCAGATTGATTGCAATGTACGCAATATCGCCACAAATGCAAAACATGGGGGGCGGATCTATAGTGGGACTGGGGTACCATGGCGACCCCCAGGTTTTTGAAAATTACACTATTACCTCTATATTCATAGGTATTTGTAAAATGTATCATTGGATTGCCTCTTAATTTTTTAAAAATCATTTTATTAATTCTATATTTCATTAATTTTTCACAATGTATAATGAATTGATTTCTAACTATTTGGTATGCTACTTAGCATCAATAAGGTTTACACAATTTTATTTATACAATAGGTGTACGTCACTTCTTTTTATTTTTATTTGCTACATATTGTCAACTAATAAAATGGTTTCCATTAATATTTCATGAATTTAGAAAAGAATTAAAAAGGGAAAAAAAAAACTTGTTAGATTTATTTATTTATTTATTATTGTAAAGTAATTTTTTCACAACCCTTATATAAGAAATTACTCTCTATTAGTAATGTAACAACAATTTATTTATTTTTATTTTTTTTCACACAATCTCCTTGGCCCCCTAGACATAATTTTTGGTTCAGCCACTGAAAACATGCACTACACACTTTGGTCATCACAACTAGCTTGGTTCATTCAATAAGCACAAGTTGCAAAATATGTGAAATTTGGTAAAGTGGGTTGATTTACATCTACTGAAAGGCAACAGGGGACCAAGCGCAGACTGCAAAACTTGAGACAAAGATCAAAAGAAGTTTAGGAAACTGAAGATCATCTAAACCAGAGTTCACAAGGTCAACAGCTAAATCACTTTATAAGAATCAACATATCCTATCTTTATAATTTCTTCCATCACAGTATTAGCAAATCTTCAGATATGTGGTCGGATCTTAGACCTATTTGTTTTGGCAACTCTTCTAATCTATTCTTCAAAAATATCAAAAGAGATGCTAATAACCAAACACAGCCATCACTCACATTACACCATAAGCGCATCAACAATTTCAACCCAACTCATCACATAAAGTAAACACCTTCATACATGAAGAACACTGTATTCACATACAAGATGAATAGCCAGTTTATGATATTAAGCAAGCAACATATGGATAAAACAATCATCGTAGACAATCAAAATCTTTCAGTGTAAGCCAAGTTAATCTAAATTGATTCTCTATAATGGGACCTAATCAACCCATACAATTGTAGACGTACACACTCAACATATTGATACAACTACGTGTTCTTCTAGGCATGTGCCAAGCACAAAACATACTTTTTTATGCCTAATAAACTAGAAATTGCCTAATTAGTAGAATACATCAACGTTTAATGAACACATACAATAAACCGTCTTGATCACAAAGTCTAAAGTACTCAGAAAGTTCAAAGCCAGACAAACGCTTCGAGTTCTGTGATTTTGAACTTAGGTGTCAGAGCTGGCATTTGCATCACATATATTGCACACCGAAGTTCACTGAAGAAATCCATCAGCAAACCAGAAGGTGTGGCGTTGATTGCAGGAGGCTTCTGTTGGTTGAAACTTAAGAATTTATTTTCTGAAAAATTTTCAAAAGCTAATTTGGTTGAAAAAAACAAAAACTCATTAATTTCATATGGATTTCTCCTTTTTGGAAAGGAAATAATTTTTAAAAATTAAAAAATAACTTCTTTGTTGTTTATTGTTCCCCCGCCCTACGCACCACTCCCTGAATACATAACTAGTCTTTCTGAAACACAAAGGAAAACAAAAATAAGTATGATTGTTTGCGAAAACATCAAACACAGGTAAGGCAAAATTCTTTATTTGAATACAAATATCCAAGAATAATGAAAACAAAACAAAAGCATATGGCAAATCCTAAACGAGTCCGAATCATCTGCCGCGCTTTCCTGCGGCCGTCCATGAGGTGATCCAAAACGAAGTCGTTTTGGACCTCCTTTTTTTTCTTTTTCCTCTCCCTTTCTTCTCTCTTTTTGCTTTTCAGCCCCATTTGAGCTTTTGAACCCTAACCCCTCTTCAGAGAGGCGAATAGAGAGGCGACGAATGGAGAAGGCACGGGGCGGGCGAACAGAAGTCTTGAGAAGTCAAGATCCTAGCATATTGACCCCATCGGGGTGTTGGGTTTAGGGTCAAGGATGATGATTTAGACTTCAAAGCACCAACACCAACACCACCAAGGCTCAAGCCAAGACCCAATTGGAGCTCAGACTCATCTGGGCGTGGGTAGGAAGAAGATTCTTCAGAAGTCAAGACGAGGTTGTCATCCATGCACACCGTCGACATAGACCCACCATTTATCGAACCCCCAGATGACCCTCCTCCACCCCCACCAACAGTACCCAATAAACCCATATTATTAACTTCCATCACACAACTTTGCAAACTTTATTACAAGTAGTTCAGAAGAATCAGAATTAGAAGAAGAGAGAGGGATTGCTTGTTTGGTCAGGTATGGAACGGTATTCTATTATGGGTATAGGAAAAGGAAGGGTCCATGCAGGGACAGCCGCAGAAAAAGACGGCAGATGATCCGGACTCAATCCTAAACAACCTAAACATTAGCCCAAACAAAGGCAGATCACAAACCTTTATAATTAACCAACACAATTACCTTGTATTGGATTAGCAAGAAAAGATATATATATTTCGGGGATCAGCCTGAGTTTCCCCCAGCTTGTAAAGTAATTGTGGCTGATGGTTTCATACGCCATGCTACCCCTTGCCTTTGCGCAATATAAGGCTTTCTCACTGACCCAAAACAGAACCAATGTTTAAAAAGTTTTATTATAGAAAGAAATACAAATACAACTACTTTTTGAGAATAGGAATCAACAAGTGATGAAAGAAATGAAAATAGGAAAAAAAAAATTAATAACACCTTCGAACAATCTTGGGAATTTCGATTTTTAACTAAGATAAATGATTGAACTGAACATGTGTTACAGATAAACGCAAATTGATATGGTCAACGAAAACAGAAGAAAGAGGAAGAAATGACCAGCTGCAAAGGTTGGAAACAGTGAAGGAAAAGGAAAAAAGAAGGGGGGAGCAGAGAATCACCATGAGAAGAGAGAGATGTAATAAGGGTGCGTTTGATGATTTCCTTCAGTGCCTTGTAATTGAAATGTGTTGTGCACGGCATACAACTCCAACCTTAGTTGTTGATACATTGCCCACAAGCATACCAGAAGGGCTTAAGAAATGCCATGTATACAGTTTATTCTACTACATCTTCAGGATTCAAGCTAGACATTCTGAAATTTGAGTGCATTATTTATAAGCAAGCTCAATAGATTAAACTAGTTGCTGAAATGTTATGATATACTCGGCGGTACGATAAAAGGTAAAATTTCACTAACTGCAAATTGACATGTCAACTAGAAAATTAACTCAAGATCAAGAGCTTACTATTGAAATCATAGAGACTCCATAGAGTTCAAACAGATCCAAATTAAACTAGACCAAGTAGTGGTGTGAACACGTCATGCTTGAGGGGATGCAGGGTATGCATAAGCATATGTGTACACGAATAAATGAAAATAAATATCCAAGATAACAATAGGGCATGATGAGATTTGGTCTTATAGAATCCAAATATGAGGCCAAGTTCAGAAACAATTAACCCCATCCATAGACCAAATCTCACCACTTTTAGTCAGAAACAAAAGTTTAACTTTGAAGTGATTTGTCCTTTTCCAAGCTCGTTTAAACCCTAGAAAGTCACTCATTCTGGACAAACGAAATTGAAACAAAACTAGTAGCTTTTAAGTCTAGAAGAAGAGGATATTAAACTTAAATTTGAAAAAACAATAATAAAAATAAAAATGAATTTAGAATCAATTGTAAACAGTTACTAATCAGGTGCTGTTGATGAAGAGAATGTCCCTGAAGTCATCGGCATCAAGGAGATAGCGAAATACATACAACATATACATTCCTGCAAAAAGAAAGGCCATCTCTTCGATGATTGTACCAATTTCTCAAAGAAATTGAGGCAAAAAAGTATACGAAACCCTAGCTCTCCGATTCTTCTGCTGCAAATTTGTCGAAGCAAAAAGATAGAAAAAAATTTGGACCATTTCTCGATTTGTGCGTGTCATCCTTGCGCAGGGGCCATGCTAATCTTCTCTGTATCGTTCCAATTTTATCGGATGTCCCCGAAGGGACAATGTCTTCTCTTTTCTTCTTTCTTATAAACTCCATGTCTATAACGTCGAAGTTTCGATGTGGGACTGTGACGACATCGATCAGACTGACTTTATGGTGGTGTCTGCTTCCATCTTCGTGAATTCCAACAGCCAGATCTCAGGCTCCATCGAATCGTAGCCATCACCTGTATGTATACTCTGTGTTCATGTTTGATTCAAAAAATTAATGGCGAAATATTAATAATTTTATTAAATTAGTATAGTATTCACTATTTAATTGGATTAATATTTATTAGATTAATAATTTCACTTCTATACTATTACTAATAATTTTAACTTTGTTGGATTAATTATCTATTAGATTAATAATCCTAAATCAAAATGTTAAAATAAACATGGGATAATTGCACCCATGGATTAATAATCTCAATCTCATATTCTAATCCACCCAATCAAACATACCCTGTGTGTGTAGGTGTGGTGTTTATCTACTGATTCTTCATTGGTCGAATTAAATCTGCCCTCCATGTGTAGGTGTGGTGTTTATCTATTGATTCTTCATTGGTCGAATTAAATCTGCCCTCCAGATATTAGAAATTAAGAGAATTCTATTATAGACACGTCATGTCATATGCAGTTTTAGTTATGTTATTCTTTTTTTTTAATTATGAATATTTTTTTAAAATTATGATAATATTTTAAGATATTTAGTTATGATTTTTTTATGTTTGGTTATGATTTTTTTTTTTTAAATTCATAAAGTATGAAATTATATAATTTTCTTCTTTAATTATACGGTGTGTATAGCACACACCCTTTGAGGGGTATGTAGTTATCTTCTTCCTTAATTACTCTTTCTATTATTAGGTTTTTTTTTTTGGCCAAATCTTCTCTCCAATCCAAATCACATTGGAGGGGGCACTATTGGGTCTCCGTGGTCTCATTTTTGAAATGTTCAATGTGTAGCGTTTACCGAGCATTTCATATCTAAAAAAAATTACATTGATCGGATATCGATAACAACTTGATCAGATCACATTTCTATCAACGGTAAGTATGAGTTTTTAAATAAATTATTTATACAAATGTGATCTAATCAATTGATTATCGATATATCTAATCAACGTGATTTTTTTGTAAGGTTAAAATACTCACACATTGAACAACTCGAAAATGAGGGCTCGGTGGTGAGGCCACAGAGGCCCCACAGCATCCTTCAATTAGGATACACGACTGGAGAGGAGCCTCCTTTTTTTTTTGTTTGGATGGTAAGAAAAGAAAGGAAAGCAAACAAAGATGGCCCAACAACATCCTTCAATTAGGATACCCAATTGGAGAGGAGTCTCCATTTTTTGTTTGGATGGTAAGAAAAGAAAGAAAAGCAAACAAAGATGTTGGACGACTTAAAAAATAAAATGTGATATAGGGATATAGATTATATATATACTAGCGGTCCACACATTTAATGTGTGTCTAACATTTTAAACATAATGATAAAGACATATGCCCATATAGCATGTGTTGTTCAAATGATAAGAATTTTCATCATTAAACCCACGGTCATTGGTTCAAGTCTTATTTGTCTCTATGTCCGATTTTTAGGAAAAGTGTGAATACCACCATAGGAGTAATTCTATTTTAACACACCTATTTATTTTTGTGTACACACTTAATGGAACATAATTTTAATGACAAATTAGTAGTTGACCCATGCAATGCACGTGCTATTTTATATATATATATATATATATATATATTTGATGGTACAATGTGTGTTATAAAAGAATAATTTTAATTTAAAATTAAAATTAAATTCAACTATGGTTTTAATTATTTATTTTGATAATATTGGCGCTATCGTTCTACAAAATCGTTACATGAATACTTATATATATTAATTTTAGTTAAATTATTTATGTATTTTGATAATTTTAGTTATATCGTTTTTATAAAAGTATAATTATCATATAATAATTTTCTATTATATATATTAAATTATAAAATAATAAAATAAATATTCATTGTGATATTAAAAATAATAATTAAATTAGAAGAAGAATTAGTAATATAAAATTAAGGGATTTTTTTTGATAAATCTCATTTAGGAGTGTTCTAACCCAACAAGTCCGTGAAAGAAATTTATAACATAATTAGTCCCATATGTTTATACTTTTATTTCATAAGGTCTTTTTTTTAACTTATTTATATTTTTGTTAGACTATTATACTCTTATGTTTATTGTTAATAAATATTACAAACAAAAAGAATATACATGTTTTCTTTTTTACTATCCTTCTATTTTGGCAATTACTATGATTTACACTTTTGATTGTGAATCAGTTTCACTCTCATTGTGGTGTTGTTTCGTTATGCTAGGGTTTCGCTGGTGTGTTAGAGGAAGATGACGAATCAAGACTACATTAGTATTGTTTGTTTATGCTCTATTTCTTACATAATTTAGGGAGAGAACGAGTAGATAATTTCGTCTCAAGGTTAGTATCATTTTGTTTAGGAATGCATGTTCATTTATGTTTGAATTTATATAAAAGATTGTACACTTTGTTTTTTGCTTTCAATTTCATTTTCTAGAATAGATGGAGATGCAAGTTTATTTTTGTTGAATAAGGTTATAGTTTTTGTCTGCGTTCATATAAGACTCTGTTTTTTGAATGTTGTGAATGTTCAATTTGTGTGAACAATGTGAACGTTCACATATTGTTAATTATATCAATATGGACAGATGTTTGCATATTGTTTATGGCCATTATATTTGGTGGCGTGATTTTGAACTTGTCTAATCTATAATGACGTGTAATGATGGCAATAAAATTTTCAATTTAGGATTAGTAGTGCAAAATATGGACATAGTTATATTTTCACATATCATTGGTTATTTCATGTTTGTGGTATTATGGGATTATAATGTAAGTGTTCACTTTCTTGTTTTTGTGTTTTTGCAGCAGGTGGATACTTTCATGTATCAATGTAATGCTTATTAGGTGGGTATTTAAGTGAATGCGAATGTTCACATTCACTGAAGTTATTATTGTTGTGGATTATCATATTTTAATGTTTTGTATTTTATGATGTGAACTTTAATATTAGAAGCATGTAATGGCTGCATGACATGCAATGTAGCATGGTTATTGTATAAGGTCAATGTTTACATATCACTGATTATTGTACGAGTTTTGCCTGATTATTAGATGAAGTGAATATTCATATTGTAAGGAGTCATTGCTTGTTGTGAATTATTACATTGTAATGTGTTGCAATTGGTGTTGTGACCATCACATTATTAATCAATGTTAATATTCAGATTCAGAAATAATCATACAAGAGCAAACAACATTAATGTGTTATTTTACCAGCATATATTTGTAATGTGAAAGTTTATATCAACATTTATTTACCACAACTAACATTAAACCAATTGTTATGTGTATACAAACATAAGCAACCACCAACAATGTGAATGTTCACAGTATTTACACTTTGACCGATATGAATGTTCATGGCGTTGCTTCTTCATATCGAAGTAAGGTAGATGATTTAGGATTTTAGGAATGTGAGAGATTTTCTCCCTAGAATAAGAGAGAGATTTTTTCTATACATTAAATGAGAGCTTTTCTCTATGAAATAAGGGAGAGATTTTCTCTATAGAATGAGAGAGAAATTTTTCCATGAAATAAAAGATTATTATTATTATTTTATTGTGTATTGGTTTCAAAATGAAAACATGCCCAAAAAGTTTGAAAGTGTGATTTGGTCATATTACCTTAAACAGAACCTAATGAAATTGTAAATCTAAGGTAAACGCAG
This sequence comes from Camellia sinensis, assembly GCF_004153795.1. Taxonomy (NCBI): domain Eukaryota; kingdom Viridiplantae; phylum Streptophyta; class Magnoliopsida; order Ericales; family Theaceae; genus Camellia; species Camellia sinensis. The sequence continues at coordinate 435,055 of NW_021025170.1, read as the reverse complement.
CGGATGAAAAATTACTGTCATACCTTTTCCTGCAGAGTCTGAATTGAAGAATCTCGTGAGTAAATCACGTGCTTCTTGAATCTGATCAATCAATTAACCCAGTAATGGAGTGATATTACAGAATGAATATCACCCACACAAGTCACAGTGCAAAATGGCTCTTGATCGTTATATTTTGGGAGAGAGTCAGTATATGAGAAAAACATACGACATACGTTGTTTTTCTCTTAATCACCCATATCACATATTATATCAGATATATAGGATAATAATAAATCTATCCATATCAGTTATATTAGATATATAAAATATCTATATCATCTATCCATATCAGTTGATATGATAGATATAGATATCCTGTGTAGTTATCCAAATAGGTTTTGAATTCAAATTCAAACTTATTTGGATAAGGTTCAAAAGGTTTAGAAAAGGGTCATGCCACATGGGCGCCCAATTTCTAACATCTCTCACTCGCACATGAGTTAGCATGACACTGTCACATCTCTATCTCGATCTCCCCAAAAATGAACAATCTCGTATTAGCCACTGCACCGTGCAACTGTTGAGAACACCTGCATATGGGAGCTCTATACTAGAAACTAAAAATGAGCTAGCATAGAGACATCAACCCAAAAAGAACAGAGATAGTGTCTCATATACCCCAGACCCATCTAATTACACTGGTCCAAAAAACATCTCTAATCCCTCAAAAAGAGCATGTTTGACCCTCTCAATTCTTGCAATATATTCACACTCAATCTGCCTCTCATACAGAGCGATGTGAGTTGCCGGCAGTGAATATACAACAGTGGTGTAATACTAGATGATCTTCCCTCTGCCCTCATGCCATTTAGTTTAGGATTGACTGCTTTCCCAGTGATGTCCCTTAAGGCCGAATCATACGTGACCGCAGGCAACATACCAAAGTAGCAGAACATCAACCCCTTACCTTATGACATAGTCAAAAGTCACAAAATGGTACATAAATGAGAGTCATATCAATAACGACACGTAAGACTCACACGGTGAGGAAACATGGATCCATTCTCTCACCTCATTACTCGGTCGCCAAGCACATATAGTATGAATACATGCTACGGTGGAGTAACTCTTCCAAAAGAGTGACGTCATACTCGATACACTGTATAGATATTAGTGTAGACACCCCATTTTTGACCGACCTTAAGACTCAGACATCACTGATTGAGCGCTCGGTGATATTGTATATTGTGCTCGTTCAGAAGTTTCAGAGTCTCGGCTGCGAGCCTTGCCTCCGGACTTCTGGGTTCTTTTGTGTCTTGCCTCGATTTGCGAACCAGGCTCCGTTTTCTCTTCCCGAAGGGAGGGAGAGGTCTCGTAGATCATCTCTCAGTGGCCGTAGGCTACGTTTCGTGGTCGTAGGCCATTTTTCCCGTTTGGAGCCCGATTTCTGATTTTTCAGAGCCGTTGGCCGTGTGCCTCGGTTTGGGACCGCTTAACCACCTTCGTTTGCTCCGTTTTTTTGGCATGCATCTTATTTACTCCCTTTTGAAGGACACTGCGGTCCGAAAAACCAACTTCGTGGTCGAACACCACATCTGGTGCCTAACAGTCAGTTTTCGGGGCCTCGGGCTGCGCGTTTCGGCCCCCGAACCTCCATTTTGCATCGGTTTGAGTTCATTTTTGGCAAGGATCTCTGTTTCATTGTTAGAAAGGTCGTAGAAGGGTGGGAGGCCAGCAATTGTTCTGACGACCATGTTTTATTCCTCCATCGCCCTCCGTCGCCCGTTTTTCCCACTTGAAAGCCAATGTTGACCACCCTAAGGCCACTTTTTCTTGCCCCAAACCACATATTTGTGTTGTACACACCTGGGAGGCCACCAATATCATATGGACGGCCAGTAATTGTGTGTGACCCTTTTGAACCCCTCCTAAAAGTGGCCTTTTCTCTCTCCTGGTTCATTCTCTCCAGTTTTTGACCACATGGTTGTGTTGTGCACACATGAGAGGCCCTCTTTTTGGCATGGCCGGCCATTAATCTTCATTGACCCTTTTGACCCTTGGCCGACCGGCCATGAGGAAGGCCGACCGGCCACCGAAACCCTAGAAAACCGGCCGGCCATGATCCTCTCTCCGGTACTTTACAGAAATGCCCTCTGTTTCTCTCTAGATTTTGTATCCGGGGGGGCCAACTTTTGGGGGGAAATTTGAATTCCATTCCCCTCTTTTTTCCCTCCTCTTTTGCCTATATATCCAGGCACTCCAGCTCCCATTTGAAGGGTTACAAAATTTGCTTTAAAGCTCCTACATTGTATCTCTCTCTCTACACTCCAACCCTCAAAACCTCTCAAATCCTACATCCATTCTACTCCATCTCCAAGCCAACCAATCCACACTCCATTCCAGCAGCTTCAAGGCCATTTCTAGAGGTCAAGGGCTCCCAAACTTGGTCCAAGAGTTATTGAAGCATTGGTCTTCAAGGGTAAGTCTTCTATCCCTCTCTTTGGCCCTATTTTTGCTCAATATATTAGCTCCTCTTGCTTGCATATTTGGGCTCCAACCCTAACTGAAAATAGAATTATTTTGAGCTCGTTTTCATGTTTGTTTAAGGGCCTCTCCCTGTTTGAGGTTTCCTTTTTACACTTGCTTCTTTACCTCTCTTGTATGCCTCTTTCTTGCATAGTATTTTAGGCCTATTTGTAAACTGTTTTGAGCTTGGTTATAAACTGTAAAGTGGCTTATTTTGAGCCCTTATTCAACATTGTTGAAGGGCTCTTCACTTTTTGAGGCTTTCTTTTGTCACTTGCCTCTTTATCCCTCTTTTGGCCTTATTTTTGCATGTTTTGTTAGCCCATTTTTCTTGTATTTTTAGGCTCTGGTCTGAACTTTAAATAGCCTTATTTTGACCCCCTCTTCATGTTTTATCAAGAGACTTTTTCTTTTTGAAGCTCCCTTTTTACTCTTTGTGTTTAAACCTCTTTTTAGGCCTTATTTTGCATAGTATTTTAAGCTTGCATGTGCACTGTTTTGGGATTGGTCACTAACTGTAAAACACCATGTTTTGGACCCCTCTTAAACTTTTTTGAAGGGCCCTCCTCTATTTGAGGCCAGAAACCATCACTTGCTTCTTTGTCTCCTTTTTGGCCCATTTCTTGCACAATAGTTTAGCCATACTTGTGTTTGTTTTCGTGGCTTGTTGTAAACTGTAAAGTGCTTCACTTTGAGTCCCTCTTCAACTTTGTTGAAGGGCTCTTGGACATTTAGGGCCAGAAGCTGCTACTTTCTTCATTATCTCTCTTTTGGAGCCATTTTTTCATGTTAACTTAGCCCTATTTGTGTTCACTTTTTGGCCTTGCTTAAAACTGTAAATATACTTTTTTTGGGACTATCTTGATTCTTTATTCACACTTCATGTTCAAATAATGCATGCTTTGCATAGCCATAGGTCATTCCATGTACCTAATTTCATGTTTCGGGTCTCATTCCATGTATCGGGTGCCATGTTTCCATGTTCTGGGGCTGTTTTGCATCATATTTTGCTACTGAAATTTGCATGCTAGTATGTCATATTCCATGCCTTGCCATGTCTTGTTAGAGTGACATTTGGTGCCTTAGGGTCGATCCTCGGTTCGCGTGCACGTGGGCACGCATTTCGAGTTATCTTATTTTCATCGTATGGCTACTTATGTGAGTGTGGCTGAGGTCCACTCGTATTGGTGTAAGTCCATTGTGCATTGTGTATGCCATTTCATTTCATAGCATTGTGTATGCTAGGTTGTATGTTAGCGCATTGTGTATGCCATGTTACCTCGTGCATCGTGTATGCCATTTCATAGCATTGTGCATACTAGGTTGTATATTAGTTGCATTCATGTATGTCATACATATTGCATTGTTCTTGGGATAGGAATTAGCCCAAGCACGGGAAACGAGGTACGTTTCATACTCTGAGTGACGGAACGTGTCTCAATTCCTAGTCGCCGACACTCCGGATTATCCATGATGGAGTCTAGGCCTTGTTGTGTCCATATGTGCATTCATTTCATATTGAGTTGTGCAAATCGACTCCTCGGCCATCATGCATTGAGATGCGTGATTGGTGGCACGAGGATCGAAGACTACATTTCCTGAAGAGTAGTCATGCATACATATGTGAAAATACTTTGCCATGCCCCTTTCTTGCTCTCTGTTACAGCAAATCAAGAGTCAGCAGCCTTCCGGAGCTTGACACGCATCCCAAGAACAATTGCAAACAGAGGCTAATTGGGCATCGCAATGGATTTCCGCGTAAGGCAACCCGAACATGCATCATTCATCATCCGGATCAGAGTTGAGGCAATCCCTGGCTTGCATGCCAATTTATTACTTTCCTAGTTAAATTTGTAAATTAATTAGGGTTTTGTATATATTTGGACTGTAATTATTTGGGACTGTATATTATTTATTCGGACCCTCTGCGCGAAGGCAGTGTTGTAATAAGTGTGCGTGTGTGTGATGTATGTCTTCCAACCTCACGTCTTTCTTCCTTTTATTTACCCGCTTATGATGGTTAGATTAGGGCATGTTTCAATTAGCATACAGTATGCTAGCATGTTTGCATTCATTCATCTGTTTTGCATGCATCGGGCTCGGCGCATCATACTAACTGCATTGTGTTTTCAATTCCAAGTTGAATACATGTTAGCTGTAGCATTTCATATGCCATGTTTAGAATAGCTGAGTCTGCTATAGTTGCATTTTTGCATGTGTTGCATTAGTCATTTCTGTATAATTAGGATCATGTATGGATTTCTAATTAGTTTCTGTTTTGGCTTGGAGCGCTCGGTAAGTTTTATGCTTTAGCATCCTTGCATGCGTGTGAGTGACTGCCATGAATAGCATGCTTACCATGAGGCTATATACTTATGTGATATAACTGCCTGAATGCCTGTGGGTGAAGGTTGGGTTATTTGAATTGGAACAATTCATCAAATGTGTGTTTTAAGCCCACTAGATAGTGGCAAAATCATGTTTTTCTAGGCCCACCCGCGGGTGGCAAATCCACGTCTTAGCCTACTTGCGGATAGCACCATAAAACCACTTTAAAAAATAAACATGAAATGTTTTGTTCCAATTCAGACGATCCAGTCTATACTTGTATGCTGTGCGCATCACATAGTAAATCTAGGCTAATAACCGGAATAAGAACGCGTGTGGATAATTCTCTGACCACACTGCCCGCCTAGTAATCAGCTGGAGAGCGCTGGCAGAATAGATGGCTTCAGCAAACCTGTTACAGAAAGAAAAAGGCTCCGGCGGTGGCTCTTCCACCCGAGGGCACTCCGACGATCAAGTCAGTATATCTCTCAAAGATAATCAAGTGCTAAACTCACAAGCTTGAGTATAAAACTGTGTACCTTAGACCCACAGGGGTGCCTCTCTTTTATAGTTTACTCAATCCAAGTCCTACTAGAAGCCTGACTTCTATGGACTCCAATTTAGTACTTACTTTGGATTCCTCAAGAGATATAGATAAACTCCCTAAGAGCTTTATCCTTATCTTAGCAAAGTCTTCTCTTTACTCTAGGACTCTTGTCCCTTATCCGCTTATCTCGGATTCTGATATCTTCGGAGATAACCTCGGCCTTGCCAAGATAACCTCGGCCTTGCCAAGATAACCTCGGCATAATCTACCACGACACGTGGCACCTCGGCTGACACGTCGGCGTCACCCATGCCACGTGTTGGTATTCAGAAAATACATCCCCACAACTGCCCCCTAGGTTCTATTACCTTACCTCGGCGTTCTGAGGTGATGGAACATATATCTGTATTTTCTTCCTATTACCTCGGCGCAAGAACTCTTTGGCCGAGATTGTCAAGCCGATATGTCTTGTTTTCAAGAACTTGAATGAATTTTCCCATGCGTATGAGCTGTCATGCATCACTTCTCAACCGTTTCTTCTACGTGTCTTTACCTTATTGGTTCGTGCTTGCGACGCGCTTATAAGCCGTCTGCGCCATCTGACGCACACGTTCCTCCAGGCGCAATAAATGCCGTTTTTTGCCGCCGTTTTAAGTTTTTTACAAAACTTTTCCCCCTTTCTTTTCGTCTCTTTATTTTTGTTTTCGATCTTCTGGCTTTCTCTCTCTCTTAAACCTTCTCAAATCTGCCATTGCTCTAGCTCCAAGCTCTGCAACCGTCTTCATTCTTCCTTTGAAGTTTTCGTCGTTCCGTTGTGTCTGCAACCGTTGCCTTACCTCGGCGACCTTTTATTCCGGCTTCATTTGTTCTGGTAAGCCTCTGTTCCTCTTATTCCAAATTTCTTCTATGTGCTTTTGTTTACTTGCTGCCATTATTGCTTTGTTTCAAACCTTTGATTTTGCTGAACTATTTGTCTGGACGCACTTATTCCATGATTTCACTCATGTCTTGAACACTTGTACTGTTTCAATACTTTTTTGCCTTTGTTCTTGAGCCTGTATTTCTTTCGCTTTTGAGAACCATATCTCTGTTCTTGATTCTGAAACGTCATTCTTTGTTTCCTGTTTCCTGTTTCCTGTGTTGTTTTCCAGATCTCTGCCTTTAATTCTTGCTTTCAATCTTTGCTTTCATAGATTTAGGTTTGGGTTTTGTCTGTAGAACCTTCAATTTTTAAGGAAAACGGAAACAAGCCTTATCAGTCCTTACCTAGGGTTTTGCCGAGGTCCCAATAACCCCTTAAGAGCACCTTCTTCCTGAAATCTAGCCCTCTGACTTTAGGCCGACGTTATGGGTATGTGGAGACATAGGGTAGATACTCCGACCAAACTCGAGTACTTTAGGCGGGAGTTCTCTATTCCTGCCGATGTCCATCTGAGGCTAGATGAAGATAATGACTCTATCATGCCCACAGATGATTCAATGCCCTTTCCTAAAGTATCTTTTACTGAGTGCGGACTCCGGCTTCCACTTAATCCCCTTTTTCGCGAGGTTCTCCACTACTATAAGTTGAACCCTATGCAACTTACCATCAACTCCTATCGAGTGATTAATGGTATCATAGCCCTAGCTAGGCAGGAGAATGTTAGGATCACCCTTGCCGATGTACAATATTGTTATACCATGTGCCCCCTTAACCTGAAGGAAAGAGGTTACGTCTACTACCTCAAGCCGAGGTCTACTGAATTCAAAATTGTAGCCGACCTCCCGGATTCCAACAAGGGAGCCGGGGATGACTTTGTCATTGTTTCGGGAAATTGGGAATTTGGTCCAGACGAAGATGTTCACCTCTACCCTTTTCCTCGAACAGTTTAAAGAGGGCAAGGGTAAGAGCCCAGCGCCAATACTTAGTTATTTCTTTTCCAAGTCTTCAAAACTTTCTGTTTCTAATGTCTTGTTTGTTTGTCCTGCAGATCTTCATCAGCCACCAAAAAACTTCCGCCAATCCTTCTTCCCAGGAGAAGATTTAAAGAAGCTCCTAGCTCTTCCAATCCACAAGCGCAAGGCTCCCCTGTTACTGAATTTTATTCCGACATACAAATCCACACTGCCCGACGTCCCAAAAAGAAAGAAGAAGAGCCTATCTCCTCCCTCTGCTACCACTCTACAAACAGTATCAACATCTCGGGCTGACCAAGGGTCAACCTCTGATCCAGCCGACCAACCATCAACTTCTGGCCCATACCTAATCCCAATACCAGAAAGAAAACATCGGCGAAGACTCGTAAAAACTGCTGAGATTGGTCGCCCGAAACCTGTTGCCCAAGATCTCCTAGCCGACCTTCCCACGGATGTTGACGCTCAACCGTCGCAAACCATGCCCCCACCAAAGCCGAAGAGAATTAAAAAGGCTCAGCCCAAGGCCAAAGCTACTGAGGTTGAGGCTGAGGACGCTCTGCTCATCTCACACTTGGCTGAGAGTAAAAGAACTGCTTCTACTTCTGCAAAAAGGTTTGCTGAGGCCTAGCCATTGGAATCCACCCAATCAAAGAAACCGAGGTCATCGTCTGCGACGACCTCGGTTTCCAAAGTACCAAAAGTCCCTTGGAGACCAGAAATTACTCTGGAAGATAAGCCAGTCCTAGCCAGCGACAGTGCTGATGACATAAACGTCAGCGTGGCCCTTAGTATTGCTCTACTCCTTCCAGGCGATCTTGAGTGAAACGCCAAGATGAGTGAGTATGAGAATTACGCTTTGATGCTGCAACACTCTGTCCAAGTAAGTGCTTTTGTGTTGAAATTTGTTTTCTCTCTTAATTTGTAAAAGTTTGTAACAATTTGTGCCTTGTGTTCTTTCAGGCCATCCAACATGCTCACTCCTTCTCCATGCAAGCTTTCGAAACAATGGAGAAGTTGGTCGATACGAAGAGGGAGGTTTCTGCCCTCAAAAGGAAGAACAAAGTTGTTCTGATAAAGATGAAGAAGCTGGAAGATCAGGCCGAGGCTGCCACTAAGGCCCAACAGATGGCCGAAGAAAAAGCGGAGTCTGCTGAAGCCATCAAAAAAGTTACCGAGGCCGAGAAGAGAGATGCCGAGGTAAAAAAGGCTCAAGCCGAAAAAGAGCTCGAGGAGGCCCTGGCCACTAAAAACGCCGAAATTACTGAAGCCGATGAAAAAGCTTACGCCCAAGGAATGGTCGATGTTGCTGAGGACTACAAACTGCAAGTTAGGCAGGCATGTAACAGGGGCTTTTCCCTTGGTTGGATGTCCCTGGCCAAAAAGCTCAATGTTCCTGAAGATTCTTCTCTGCACAAGGCTGAAGCTATTCCTCTCCCATTCCTTCCTCCTGCTCCACCTTCAAGTCAAGCTGAAGATGAGTCAGAATCTGAGGCTGAGGATGAAGATAACAATGAAGATGAGGCCTTGGTGAGGAAATCCAAGGATGCTACTGAGGCCAAGTCCCTTCCTCCAACTGAGCAAGTCATGGACTTAACCTTAGATGAAGAGGGTGATGAGGTTGGGGAGGCGCCTAGGGAAGCTGTTACAGGGCAATTGTCATCCGACCTTCTCTTAGCTGAAAGAAGTCTTGACAAAACACTTGCAGAGATTGATGCCGAGCTGGCTACAGAGAAGGCTGCCGAGGTAGTTCCCCAGGAATCTGCCGAGGTCCAGACCAAAATCGCTCCTAAAACTAAAGAATCATAACTTGGATGTCTTCCGTACTCTTTTTGTTTCTTTGGATATATAAGCTTTTCTGTACTTCTGGTTTTGAAACAATGTAAGCTCTTCTAGTTAGCTGATGTATCTTCTACTTCTGTTGGATACGACTTTATTTCTGGTAGGCCGTAGTGCCTTCTTTGTATACAACTGCAACTGTTTTCGTCTGAACGCTTTAATCTTTAATTTCTCTTGATTGCGTCTGTATGATTCTATACTTGGAATATTTTGCATGCCTTTTCATTTTGCCTCCTTTGTGCAATCTTCTCGGGGTTACGTACCTCGGGTACAATAATGTTTTATTTTGGCAAGATACAGACCTGCAAACTCTTCATAAATTCCAATAAGTGTTTAACATATACTATTCAATGTTAACTTTGCAAGCTTCTTCTCAAGTTTCAACAAGTATTTAAACAGTGATCTAGGTCTAACCTACTTGTAAATTGCTACAAATTTCAACAAGTGTTATATACTGTAAATTTTTTCCCAAGTTATAACAATGATCAACTTGTAAATTGCTACAAATTTCAACAAGTGTTTAAACAATATACTTAGCTTTTACCTCAACCTCTAAATTGCTGTAAATTTCAATAGATGATCACATGTCGGCTTAACATTATCTTGTAAATTGCTACAAATTTCAACAAGTGTTAAGCATCTTCTTTGGTTGGATCAACCTGTAGATTGCTATAATTTGCAAACTATAACCTCGGTTTCACTTTGACTTGTAAATTGCTACAAATTTCAACAAGTGAAGAGAAACAGTACTCTCGGCTTAACTTCAACTTGTAAATTGTTACAAATTTCAACAAGTGAAGATAAGGAATCAGCTTAACTCCAACTTATAAATTGCTACAAATTTCAACAAGTGAATTAAGGAATAATCCTCGGCTTAACTTCAACTTGTAAATTGCTACAAACTTCAACAAGTGAAGATAAGGAATCAGCTTAACTCCAACTTGTAAATTGCTACAAATTTCAACAAGCGAATTAAGGAATAAATCTTGGCTTAACTTCAACTTGTAAATTACTACAAATTTCAACAAGCATTAAGCATTACTTCGGTTTAACTCCAAC